>OZ010592.1:97476299-97678799 GCA_963932145.1 Acanthosepion lycidas | reverse complement strand
TCAGCCTATTTTCATTAGAAATATTTATAAGTGGTGTGAGATTTGATTATGCAACTCAAGGATTATAACTATGTATTTATTTAGGCTTATGTTTCTTATTTCACTTTGGAAGATTGTTTAATGCGTTAGAAGAAAGATATCTTTAGGCTTAAGTTTTCAAGTCAGGGATGAATCGCTCTTCTTTGGAATATGTGTGGTCTGATTGGTTTGGTTAATGAAAAATATTTAAAGAACAGATATTGTTCAAAATAGTCTGCATCTCTTGAAATATGAAGAAGTATTTAGCTATTTATTTCTCATTTGAATATCAGTCATGTCCTTCTTTTTATGTTTGCAAGTGATTTTTAAGAATTTCAAAATTACTCCATAATGAAATGTTTTCCGAAAAACAAGATAATCCTAAACTGATCAAGTTGTTTGGATTTAACTTTTTTATTATTATTACTTCTAGAATCTCATTTGCATTCATTTAATCTTTTCTTTTAATTCCTTTGTAAATGCTATTTTCCTTAAACGTTGGGGTTACCAATGTAAATGTTGGTTTTGTTGAAAAGATTAATGTGGCTGCGTGTTGAAGAGCATTTAACATTTATACATTTTTTAAATCAAGGAAAAACAATAGAAAACCGCAAGTGCAAGTTCAAATACATAGTGAAGATTTTATTTAAGTTTTTGTAATGATCAGTAGATTTCTAATGCATAAAGTGACGCTTTCTGTTTAGATGGTTATTGGTGCTTCATTGGTAAGGTGTCAGACTATTATTCTTTCTATACTAGTTCAACTCTACTGAAGGTTTTGACTTTAGTAACTTGGTGCATGAGCAGTAAGTTCACATTTTTTATAGTAATAGGTTCAAATCCGTTGTTAAATTCTTTAAATAAATTACTACAATTTATCGGGTTTATCATGGATATAAGTGTATTGATTATTTAATAGAATCTTTGCGTCAAATTTCAGACAACTAGCTGCTAAGTAGTAATGGCGTGAGAACATTATCATTCATCCAGAATTGATTGTCACCCCTAGTATTGTCTCGTTCAACAACTGGCTGCCTTTTGACTTAATTTTAGAATTATTAAAATTGTTATGTCAAAAAATGCGAAGAACTTTAGTGGCGCAGACGGTATGGAGATTTGCTTAGAGTCGACGGCAAGGTCAGTAGAATTACCTGTATAACTGCAAAGTGATCGGGATCGAATAGCGCAAGAATTCCTGTGAACGGCGCAGATTTCAAGCTCGAATGTAGCCAGCGACTCTCTTCATGATTTAATGTTCAGTTTTAATCTAAAAACATTCTGAATTTATTATCCACAAATAAAACATCAATGCATTTCCTGCACGGAGATAAATATTCGTTAATGGATTCTTGCACGAATCCTAGAATTACGGTCGGCAATCTTATCACGACCCTACACCAAACCGACTAATTGCTAGCCGATGTTATGATGTTATAAATCTTACGTTTCTTAGTATAACATATTCCAAGAAAAAGTTAACGTGAACTTTGCAAACAAATTATTCTGAGCTCAAATCATACCTCTTATTTCTGAAAATATACCTGGTAACACATTACTGACTTATAATTGAAAAAATATACAGCTTATTATAGTGCTCGAACTCGCATCGAAATCGTGGTTACCAAAGAACTTTCCACTTCACCAAAGTTAAACTCTTGATTGCTCATACGTGCACATATAAGCAAACAGGATTTCGTAAATTTATTAATAGAAACAAACGGGTTTCGAATAATTTGGAACTTATACAGCAAGTGGCAGTTCGAATCTCCCTTTTAGTTTGTGTACATTAAAAACGATTGGTCGTAAAGAAAAAACAAAAAAAAAGTTTTTTTTTCCCTCCACTCATCTTCCTCGTCCCGAGCAGTTATCTCAAGTAGGTGCGTATTTTAGCTTACAAATACGTCCGCACCCTACGTCATCGACAGCCGTCTTAAACATAAAGTTTCAGTTCTGGAGGGAGAAATGCAACAGCTTCTGAACTTCATGTAGGCAGATTATTCCGATGCTTCAACGACCGTGGCCAAAGAGAAAACTCACTGATTCCCGACATCGCCATGGTAACCATGTCAAGAACTAGGAACACCCCATATTAGCGACACCAGTTAAGTACTGTTTCACTGACAATTTTCTTTCTACATTTGATCTCGAACATGTAATTAAAGAAAAGACATTTCGAACTCTTCACCATGTGCACAACTGTGAAAACCACTTTTACCGATATACTCGAACACAATCAAATCAAACACACTCAGTACATACCGTCTTTTTTGAATAAATGTTATTTTGGATTTGGTTAATTCGAGTTTTGTCTTTCTTGCGAATTGTTGCTTGTAAATGATAAACTTTGTATGTTTGAGGCTTCGGTACTGACCAGGCGTTTCAAGCCCTCAACAACGTACATATATATTGGTTATTTAAATATCTTACGGAAAATAAATACTGATATTTTATTCAATTTGGCATTAAAAAATGCATAGCACCAATCGCTATCATCTTGCGCGCAAGGAAATATTTTTTAATAAAATGCGACTTTGGCCGGGTTCGAACCAACACACATACCTTTTGTAATTGAAAAATCCCATGTTTTTTTCGACCTAACCACTACTCCATCAACGATACAATATTAAATTATTATTTACACAAAGACAAAATGCATAAACGCAAACTCGAACACGCGAGTTACAGTGAGCAATCTTACCGCTAAGCTATGCCAAACCGACTAATAATTACCTCATTTTAGGAGTTTATAAATCTTACATTTCTTGATATAATATATTCCAAGAAAAAGTTCACCTGAAAGCCGGAACAACTCCGCAAACGTATCATACCTTTTGATTCTGAAAACATTCCTGGTAAGCCATTAAAATATAATTGAAAAACAGAGCTTATTTCGGTACTCGAACTCGTATCGAAACCTGGGATGTTAAACCACTTACCACTTTACCACGCACTCATTCGTCAGGCTGTCGCCACTTATATCGTATCAGTTAACAACTAACTGACTAATTACAGTTTTCATTTATGTCGTTGCAATGATCAGAAGGTTTCAAGTGCATAAAATAACATTTTATTTAGCCGGCATATGTTGGCTCATTGGTAAGGTGTCAAGCTGTTATTCTTTCTATACGGGTTCAAATCAGCGAGAGTTTTTGACTTTAGTAAGTAACTCTAAGAGCAGTCCGTTTATGATTTTATATTCATAGGTCCGCTGTTAACTTCTTTAAATATATTATTGGTTGTTTTTATCATGGAATAAGTGTATTGATTATTAATAGAATCTTTGCGGAAAATTTCAGACTGCTAGTTGCTTCATTGTAAAGGTGTGCGAATTTTATCAATCATTCAGAATTGATTGTCGTCCCTTGTGTCGTTCAACAATTGATTTCTTTTTACTTAATTCCAGAATTAGTAAAATTGTTACAGCAAAAAATGGTTAGAACGTTAGTGGCGGCTTCTTGGCGCAGGCGTAGGCGTTATAGAGGGTTGGTTAGCGTCTGTAGCTGTTTAGGTCAGTAGAGTTACCTGCTAATTGGTTTGCGATCGAATAACGCTGAAGGTTTAGGTCAGTAGAGTTACATGCGAACGTCGAAGTTGTTCGGGATCGAATAGTAGAGACTATACGTTCGAATGTAGTCAGGTACTACCTTGGTGGGTGGAAAACTCAATGACTGCTTTTAATTGAAAAACATTCTAAATTTATTATAAAATATGACACGGATTTATTGATTTTCAACCGACAATATTAACGCATTACTTTTCCGATGACAAATTTTGTATACGGATACTCGCTGAAATTGAACACGCGCACCCGACAATTACTATCAGCAATTTTACCACTGATTTACACCAAACCGATTGATAGTCGCTTGATATTAAGAATTTATAAATTTTACATTTCTTGGCATAATATATACCAAGAAAAAGTTCACCTGAAACTCTGAACTGCTCCGCGAACAAATTATATCTTTTATTTCGGAAAATATTCCTGGAGAACCATTACTGACATATAACTGAAAAAAGCACTTCTTACTTCAGTACTCGAACTCGCACCGAAACCGTGGTTGTCAAACAACTTACCACTTCACCACGCACGCATTCTGACTGTCGCCAGTTATATTGTGTCATTCAACAACTGACTGATTGACTTCAATTTTCATTTTAGTCGTTGCAATGATCAGTAGCTTTCTAGCGCATAAAATGACAATTTATTTCGACTGCAAGAGCGGTAGACTCTCGATTTTATAGTAATAGGTTCGAATCCGCTGTTAATTCTTTAAATAAATTATTGGATTTGAGTTTTTTTTTTATTATAGAATAAAAGTGTATTGATTATTCAATAGAATTTTTAGGAGCATTTCATTCCGCTTGCTGCGCGAGGAGTACTTGTACACTTACTCATCCAGAATTGATTGTCGCCACTTGTGTCGTTCAACAATTGATTTCTTTTACTTAATTCCAGAATTATTAAAATTGTTACGGCAAAAACTGCTAAGAACGTAAGTGTCGGCTTCGTGGAGTAGAAGTTTGTTTGGCGTCAACGGTAAGATCAGTAGAGATACCTGTGAACGGCAAAGTAGTTCACAATCGAGTCACGCAAGAATTCCCGTTCACTGTACAGTCTACTGGCTCGAATGTCGTCAGATCCTGTCTTCCTGGTGGATGACTGAACATTTACTTTTCTGGGGACATTTTAAATTTATTATTATAAATCATTAAATAACGTGCGGATTTAATAATTTACAACCGAAAATAATAACCTATTTCTTACAAGAAGAAAAATAGTCATTAACGGATTTTTGCTGAACTTGAACACAAGAATCCGAGAGTAATTGTCGGCAACCCTACCACTGACCTACACCAAACCTATCCATCGTTAGGAGAATCTATGTGGATTTAAATCTTACGTTTCTTGGTGTAATACGTACAAAGGAAAAGTTCACATGAAATTCAGAACACCTTAAGTTGATATTATATCAACCGTTCATTTTGCGCACACTAATATATATATATAAATATATATATATATATATATATATAATTTTAATGAAATGCATTTTTGGATGGATTCGAACCAACAAACGTACTATTCATTCTTGAAAAGCTATTCACTTTGTAATTTAGTACTATTGATTATTGTGATAACGAGTATGGTTCTTGGATTTGAAATTGTGCAGAGAAAGTTCGACAACTTCATCGTCGTTGGACCCAGTTGGTAAAGAGAATGGTTTTATGCAGTCAAAAATTTTATATTTATTACAATAATTTATTTGAAGTAAAATATGACCATGAATTAATGACAGGCAGATAATTACAGCAATGTTTATATATTTGAAGGTAAAAATAAATATCAATAAGTATACTGTTACAGTGGCAATCTCACAGCATCAATTATTTTAGTGCAAATATTTCCGATGAAATAGATCAGTTGAAAAATTACTTGGCTAATTTCTGCAATAAATGTATCCAGAACATTTTTACCAAAGGTTAATCATACGAAATTTTATTGTGAAGGCATTGAATTACATACTAAAACCAGACATAGTGTGTATAATATACTATCACGGATAGAGCGTATGCAAATATAAAATATAAAAGGGGACACTGAGACCAACAGCCAGCAACGAAAGCCTGTTTTGTACTTGAATGCAATCTTCAGGCTATTTAGACTTGACTATTTAAGTCAAAACAAAACATTTATAACGTTATTCATCTATGGAGCCTGTTTCACTTGTCCAATCATTGCCCAACCGTGTATGTGTGTATATATATATATATATATATATATATATAATTCTCGAAGAACATGGTGACTGGAGAAAGCCTTGCATCTCTCAGTCATGTGTGTGAAGTCCGGATAAATGTCGTCTGAGAGAAAGAAAAAGATCGTAATCAGGATCCATGATTGATTACCTGTCCAAGCAGCATCCATCCACTTAATTGAAAATTTAGAAATCAATGAAGGAATAGATGGCAAGTATAACTTTTGGATGCAATAGGTGTGCTTGGCCAGACTGTTAACACCGTCAAATGTTGTGAAAGATTGAATCAGAGACTGAGGGAAGCTGTTATTTGAAAGAGACCCGGACGTTTGTCAGAGTGTTATCCTACCACTGAAGAAATTGTCAACTTGATAAATGATCGAACCCAGCATTTTGGATGTTTTACCGAATCCATCATATACACCTAACTTGTCTTTTTCTTATTAATAATGCATTCCTGCGTAAAAAATCCAACAATCCATATTTTATTAAGAGAAAAGTTTTGAAAACATTAAATACGGCATATCCGGCGTATAAAGACGCACATTTTCATAGACACACAGAAATAAATTTAAAAATTGCAAGAGAGCGTGAATAATACTTATATTTGTGTCAATTTTGTATACTTTGGAAAACTAAGGAAAGCAGCGATTCTCTTCTTTTTTTAAACAATTCACCCCAATCAATGCGGGTGTGACACTCCTTTTCTTGGAATAAATGGTAATGACTCTTCAATTATCAATGATTCTACACCTGAATTACAACTCCACACCATTATGTCACTAGCTCCAATCTTTCTTGTTGGTTATAGGCAGTTTTCTTTGAATTTTTCACTTGTTTTTTTCTGAGGCATATGAAGCCCAGATAGAAGCAGAGAAAATCTTTTCCCATCAGCAATAATATTCTTGAAGAAATTAGAGTACCTTGTATTGTACAGAGTGTGGCAAAAAATGCCTCCCACATAATGGTAAGATATTAACTAGATGAAGACACCATTGCCACTAATGTCTTATTATTATGTGAGAGGTACTTCTGCCACACCATGTACATGACAAATTACTTTCTCTCAGAAGAGTTCTTTGACATTTGGGAATTTCTTTTACAAAATCTACAAGAAATGTCAAGTTCTTTGAAAGACCTCCTGATAAGAAAAGTTCCTCAAGAACGACTTTTAAAATTTTTGAAAAAAGTAATTGTCTAGTTTTCAGTTAAAGCTATTTTGGCAGTCTTCTCTCAAAATAAACATTTTTTTTACCAGATTCAATTTTTTGAACTGACGATACACTTTTTTTTATTATTCTGATGGAAAATTCTGTAAATAGGGAACCAATGAAAATATTTACATTTCTTTCTTTCAAATTATTCTTGGTCCTGAAGTTATAACTTTCATCACAAAAAACCCTCCCCTTGAGTATTTATTACTTTAATTAAATAAATAAATAGACTAAATTTTATGCTAATTACATTTAAAAATAAAAACAAGTGTGCCTACATTTACTAATGTACACATGAGTTGGATGTAGTTGAATTTCTTGTTATTTAATTCCAGTTTAAATATTCAAAGTTTAGATTATGTAAAAATAACTATCACAAATTATTTTTTTAGATTCCCTACAAAATGAAACTACTTAAAACCGAGTTTTAATCAGAAAATAATTTGTAATAAATTTTCAAAGTTATTAAATTAATTTTGTCAAATATTTGAGAAAAAAATAAAATAACTGACCAGTTTGGATTTCTTTTAATAAATAAAGAAACAGAATTAAAAAAAAATCTCCAGCATTTTCAATGCTTCAATCTCCACAGGACTTATGTGACGGATGCAGATAGCCCAAACACGCATACACGCATATATTAAGGTTAATCTTCGCCTGACAACAGAAGAGGTCACGTGGGAGTCTCGAGACATTTTGGGAAAGCAAAAATTACTTGGGAGTCAGTTGCTGTCTTGTCTTTGAAGGAGCAAGACTCGAAATCGAAGCGCTGCTAACTTATGAACGGAAAGATGAGACTCATTTGATAATGATGGAACTTGTCCGATTCATCCCAGGCAACTCCGGACAAGAAATATAAGAACATGTATTTCTGTTCGATAACCCCAAATTGAAGACGATAAATCGCGTTATTTATCACAGAAGACGCAAGGAAATTTGTACGCTGAGAATACAGCCTGAGTTTGAAGAAATAAAAAAGAAAACTAGAGAGGAAGAAACTATATATATCTCTGTTGCAAGCTGAATTGTATAAAGAAGAAGAAAGAAAGAAAAGAGAAAACCAGAGAGGAAGAAAGTATATATCTCTGTTGCAAGCTGAATTGTATAAAGAAGAAAGAAAGAAAAGAGAAAACCAGAGAGGAAGAAAGTATATATCTCTTTTGCAAGCTGAATTGTATAAAGAAGAAGAAAGAAAAGAGAAAACCAGAGGGAAGAAAGTATATATCTCTGTTGCAAGCTGAACTGTATACAGAAGTAGAATGAAAGAAAAAAGAAAACCAGAGAGAGGAAGAATGTGTACATCTCTGTTACAGCCGGATCGTGTGTGAAATTGTATTTGTGTAAAGAAAAGGAAAGAAAGAAAAGAGGAAACGTGAGAGAGAAAAGAAAGGACGATGATTAAAAAGAGAACTGAATATAAAGATAAGTAATTATATATTTTGGACCCGTGTTGGAAAGATATACATGCATCCATAAATATTATGTTCTTACAAACACCTTTCCACATGTCAAAATAATAATATGTAAATCCTATCCCATCTCTTTTTTTGGTTACGCGTTGATTTCTGTATTCGTAGTTATTCATACTTATTTTTTTGTCCATTCGGGTTCAGTCGAATCCACTTGGATTTGTGCACATTTTGATATCCCAACATAAGTCTTGAGATCTGGTCGTCGGATGTTTTACTCATGCTTATATTTTCTTTTATTTTAATATTTTGTGTATATGTACATATTAAAATTCTTATACCAAAATTCATTACGTCTTATCGTTCATCCTTGAATTGTGGATCAGTATTCGTGTTGAAACCGAAGCGAACCTGGGAAAAGATTACTGTTCGATTATCCTAATCGGACAGTGTTCTTTAAAATATTTTTGTTTACTAATTGTCCATTGTCGTGATCTGGGAGAGATAGCCTGTATCTCTCCACAGATGTGATAATGTATATATCTTCTGGTCGGCGTATGATCGCCTTATAAACCCATTCGTCGACTAAGGCATATGACACTTATTAATATTACATTTTAAGTACATTGTGCAAAATTATGACTAAAAATAGATTAACAGATGTGAATTGTTCTTCCTATTTAGAATGAAACAATCTATTTGTGTAAATATTATTTTTTTTTTCAACTGATTACTTGTTTTTTCTCCAAAGTTCCAATTATCTTCTTTCCTGAAAAACAAAATTCTAAATTAATCAACATTATTCTAAATGAAAAATTCTAGTCTCCATCAGAAATTGTCCAAAGTTCATTTTGGAAGAAATATGGTCCAAACTTTTGACTTTAAGTCACCATTTGTCTCTACCTACCCTGATGATATGCAGGCAAAGTATGACGTGTGCACATGTCACAAAACTCACTAGTTCTATGAAATCTACATTTTATGTAAATAAATTTTTATGTCAGTTCAGATTTCTGGCACACACAATTGGATTGGATTCAGGATGTTTTGCAGTCAAAAGTCTAATTATACTGTGACTCAAGAGTTTTGTTTTCTCAACCTTTTATGTATACTTTATGTAAATTGATAGGTACTAAAATGAAAATGTTTCAATGAGTATGAAATACACATGAAACCAATTTCTGTATACTTCAATTTAGATGATAGTCATTATGTTCATCAAAATGAAATGTCTTTAACATAATATTGAAACAATTATCAAATAAAGTTATTTGTAATGAAAAATTAAGTGGAGTTTGGTAAGCATTACAATTATTTCCCTTCCATGAGAATTTTCTTCAGTGTTGTAACCGATTTGCTGACCACTTGCAGAAAGATCTATATCTGGCAGCACCCGCTCCTTCCATAAACTGATTAGAGCAGTGGACCTATTCTTGGATAATGGGAAAATGCTAAAAAAATGTTACATTTTGTATTCAGCTATTGCATACCCTATTTCAACATGAAATAAAATTACCGTTAAAGAATATGAACAAGCATTTTCAGAAGTAAAATAACTAATTTTTGTAATTCAGAAATTACAGTAATTGAATTTTTATAATTGAATTTAGAAAGCTATGTATGGTTGAAAGCTATTATGGTTGAAAATTTTCACTTTTTAAAAATCTTAAACACATATGGAGCCTCAAAATTCATTTTTAATTTTCTTACATGTTTGTGAAGGTTTGACATAAAAATGAAACTACTGTGAGGTTATCAGGTGTCATATGATATGTGCATAAATTGCAGTTCAGATTATTTCAAGAAGAATGTAACAAAAATACAAATTAAACTTTAAATAAGAATTAAGAAAAAGAAATCTACTCACATAGAACTGGAAAAGGGAAAAAGGATGGTTATCTTCTGTTTTAATATTAAACTTAGCTAGCTGCAATCACTGACCCCAAAATACAAACAATATCCCTTTCTCCAAAACAACTCATTCTTACTTACCATTCCTACTTCATCCACCATAATGCCTCAAAAGCTCTATGAAGTCCTAACTAGTCGCCATATATACAATTAATTGTCTGTGGGTGGAGAATAAAATAACAATTTAAAAATCTAAAAACCCCAATGAGTATCTACAATGAGTACAAGAAACTAAACAAAATGGTGTTAGTAATTAAAAAATCCCACAGTCCTAACTGTAGGAGAAACATCAATTAACTGAACGAAATCAATGCGGGACTTGAAAAATGTAAAAACATTCGTACAAGCCATTTACTCACTACAAACACACACTCATCCGAACACAACAACAATTACGAAAAACACTCGAAACGAAAAACGCCCCACACCAACCAGAGAACTGACATCACTAACCACCTAACGACGGGAGGGATGGGGAATTAAACAAAAGAAAAAAATAGGACCAGAAAAAAAAGGGGGCCAATGAGCATACATATCCTAGCTAAGTTTACTTGAAAAAAGAGATAAAACTAAAGCAAAAAACGTCCTACTCTAACCTATACACGGGAAGGGTTGCCATTGTTCAACCCAGCAATCCCAATATTTTGACAGCCTAACCGTCATCAAAATGTCACTCCAAGTTAGCAACTTTCATTCTGCAGAGACGCGCAAGACTCACCCACCTTTCGCCAAATTCCAATGGATGGAGTCGCCTCCTTTCCGACCTGATCTTGGCTTTTAAGCTGATGCTTAAAGAAAAGGATCAGTTGGGAAGAGGTAAACTTCTCGGCCCCATGGAATTCCTTCTGTCGCGTCGTCCATATCCCGACTCGCATAACCCCCAGTAAGCAAATGAACACATAGTGCTCAGCCTTAGCCAACGGCGATAATATATTGCTACAGACGGAACTGGCCTCGAGTACAACGAATTTTCCGCGCAGCATGCGAAACAATTATGTCTTCAACAAACTTGCACAACGGAGCTACGACACTACAATGAAAGAAAGCGTGACCTAGGGTCACCACCTCCCCACTGCAGCGAACGCAGTTTGGCGATATATCCAAACCCGCTGCATGAAGTCTTTTGGCGACCCAGAGGGACCCTCGAATCAACAGTCAGCTGAGTGATGCCTCCGTGTTATTGAGACATTTCAACCCGGGCGCCCAAGGCCATATGCAGCGAGCCCCCTGCTTCATCAGACCGAGCTCGCCTATCAAAGCATCTTGAACGTTCCCCCTAACTAACACCTGATATAATGCCTTACGAGACAACGGCTGGACGTCGGAGAGGCCATCCTTTTCCCGTAAGAGTCGACATTCACGATAGAAAGTGCCATCGCCTCGAGGAGGAGCGCACATTTCTCAATGATGGGAAATTTTTACGGGCGTCTTCCTTCCAGAATTCGCCTTTCTCATCTAATTTCATACACGTCCGGTCTAGATAGGTAATGCGAAGCGTATGTCGACGAGTCTCAACGCAAGGCAACCCCAGACCGCCATCAGATGGATGGAGGTAACAGATCTCGCGACTAACCTTGGCGGCCTTGCCTCCCCACAAGAAGGCGAACAAGAGTCTTACAAACGCCAATAACATGTCAGACGGGAGTGGAAGCACGGAGAGTCGGTAAATAAGAATCGGGAAGATGTGCGAGACACATACTTCCGCCCTCACCTTCAAGGAAAGATTCCTCCGTGTCCACAGATGAACTGCACCCTCAGCCTTCTCTCTCACCTCCGACCAATTCATTTCCAACAAGAGATCGGGACCGAACCAGATGCCGAGTATCTTGACCGGCCCGTCCGTCCAGAGGAAATGTCTGGGAAGAGAAAAACCCCCTTCCACAAACCCAACCGCAAGCCAACAAACTTATCGCGGTTGATCTTGGCTCCTGTCACCATATCATACCCTTTTATTTCTTTGCTGACTTCGTTAATCTCGGCTCTGCTCGACACCAGAATCGAAAAGTTATCAGCATAGGCGGAGTACCTGGCCGAGGTGGTAACACCAGGTAAGGAAATTCTGCGAAGGACCGGATTCGTCTTCAAATGACGCAGGAAAGTTTCCAACGCAAGAATGTACAGCAATGAAGACAGTGGACATCCTTGATGAATGGAGCGAAACAAAATGAAAGGTTTCGATCTTATCCCATTCACTTCTACCAGCGCACCGGGGGCGCATACAACAGTCGGATCCTAGTGCGAAAGTCAGGCCCGAAACCGTCGACCGAAAGAACAGCCTCCAGAAACCGATGGTCAACCCAATCGAAAGCCTTGGACTGATTCAAATTGATCAGCGTGACATCACTGTCGACTTGCTCGATGATCAAGCGTACCAAATGAAGGTTGTCCTGAATAGTCCTGCCCTTCACAGCACAATCTGCTCGGGACCAATCAGACTAGAGAGGACAGACTGAAAACGGCCGGCTTAGACCATGGCTAAAATTAACTTAACTCTGTACTTAACATCGTCAAAGGCCGATAATTATCTACTGCATCCCCACCATCTTTTTTTTTTTTGTGAAGCAGCTTGATCACACCCCTGGTGAAGCGTTGATGTATAGACCCCTGCTTCATCCAGTTGTTGAAAATCAGTGCCAGCAAGGGGACAAAGACGGGCGACTGCCTCAAGTACATTTCATGGGGAAGACCATCTAATCCCGGAGTCTTGTGCAGGCCAACCTGCTTCAGCGCATCCCAGATCTCAGACTCTGTAATGGGATCCCCGCACCCAGCCGCTTCAGCCGCCTCAAGACGGGCAAAGTCGGCTAAATAGGCATCGAACTGAGCAGCGCTCAGATTGGGCTCCCTGGTAAAAACTCTTGAAAGTAGTCATGGAGAGCCTCACAAATGGCCGCGTCTGTAGTCACAGTCCGCTTGTCCGGCAATATGATGCACGCGATATGTCGACTAGTTGCCCTCCGAGCTCCCTTTGCACGCAATTAAGCGGCCTTATTCATAGCCTCGCAAGACATTCTTTTTAGCCTAGCCCTAACTACCAGTGCTTGATCCTTCTTGATAAGCAAGGAGACCAGCTTCGCCTTAGCTTCGGCTACGTCCCCACTAACACGGGATTTTATCGCCCGGTCCACTTTTTCCTCACAAGACTTTCGCGTGGCTAACCCTGCTATATTCAGTCGACGACTAAAATCAGCAGCAAAAGATCTAAGTTTTGATTTGAAAGAATCCCACCACTTATTTCCAACCACAGTCCCCGACAATTCCCGCTGTAGCATTAGTAAAAACTGGCCCCGGAAATCTTGCTCACCAAATAATTATGCGTTCAATTTCCAGTAGCCAACCATCTTAATTTTAGGCTTCTCTAAGTTTACCCGAACTCGGGCATAAACCTCAATGAAACGAAGAGCCTTATCCTTTATGGTAATATCCAGCACGCAGAGCCTGCCCACTGGATCTGCGAAGACAAGAGCACACACTGCATCCAGAGATTTGTACACCAGCCAGGAGACACCCTTCGAGCATCCATCAAAACATGCTGAATAGAGGACGAACCTCTTAGTCAGAATGTCATCATGGTCGCGAGATAAAAAATGGGTCTCCTGTATGCAACATACATCCACTCCGAGGCGCTGAAGATCACGATCTTGCCCTTCGAGACTCCGATCTCAGGCCCCGGGCATTCAAACTCACTAACCAGAGTGCCATTATCAGACCTAATTAGGGTTGGGACACTGGTTTGAACATGGTCGGGGTAAGGATACCGACACCCTCACCCATAGACCCATGGCCCATCTCAGTCTTGATGGTACCGTCTTGAGAGACTCCGCCGATATCCCAGGGAAAAGTCAATTTAAGCGCTCTATAGAGGGAGGGGTGAACTAAAACTGGAACCCTCCCTGCACAAAATTGTTTTAAATGATTGAGTTCTTTGCTTTCAATGATTGTAATTGGAGGTGACATTTTGTGCGATGAAAGTGACTCGACGAGCATTGCCCAAGCCTGCTTAGCCCCTGCACCAGTTCTTATTACGGTAAGTACTCTTTGTGCATTGGGGAAATTTTGCGGCCATTCGACATTTAAGTCTGCATACCTTCTTATCGAAAGAAGGTATTTCAGATCCTTGATGCGATTGCCGTAGTCTTTCGCTCGTTCGGCTCGTGCAGGGGAGATCTAGCACACATCCTCCGCCGTGTTATAAATAGGTTTCTGAGTCTTTTTCTTTTTATCTTTAAGCTCCTGTGTAGGTCTTCTCTCTCTTTTAGAAGGAGGAGGGGGCATTTCAGTATCTTTAACGGGGGAAGGACTAGGTGTGTGAAGAGGTGTGTAGGTAGATTTTAATTTGACTGGGAAAGGTCTGAGAGAGGCACGAGATGATCTTTTTTTTAATAGGGGAAGGACTTGGAGTATGAAGAGAGGTGTAGCCGGATTTTTCTCGTTAAGAGCTAGCATTACTGCTGAGGGGAACTGGTTTAGGTGATGCCAGAGGGGAAAGTTGTTTCTTGGGAGACAGTGTGGATGGAACAGTAGACGTTGATGGAGTAAGCGATTTGGGCAGTGTCTGTTTCTGAAGATCTAATTTTTTTTTAATTCCTTAATATTTTCCGTCTTTTCATAGCCCAGGTCATGTTTTTTCTGTTGGTCCTTGAGACATTGTTTAGATACCGGGGCATCGCCCTTAACGTTGTCAGAGAGAGTGGGGCTGTGTGTGCCTTTCGCTCTTGGGGCTTCCTGGGACTGAGGACCCGCTGTCTGGCGCTTCCCTCTGGTCTTACCAGCAACCAGCCATCCCCCATCCCCCTTCTTCACAACTGCACTAGCAGCGGGCGAAGGCTCTTTGGGGAATTTGGCCTTAGATGTTTCGCCAACCGGAGGTTTAAGCGTACCGGTCCCAGAAGCAGGCATACCCATTACAGGCGAGGCGGTAGGTAAAGACGTAGTCAGAGGGGGATCTTGGTCTACTGGAGCTTGACTTCTCTTCGCACTTCCAACATACCAGTTTGCGGCAGGTCACAATGACCGGCAGCCTCAAGCTCCCTACTTCCAGACAGTTGGGGATGGAGAGGAAGGCTTTTCAGTCTAACAAAATTTTGAAACTCCACCTCCTTTCAGGCTATCACAGGAAGCACCTAGTATCTCGCCATACTGCGCTAGAAAAGCAGCCAGGTGTTACCTGATAACACGAGGCGTGACCTCGTATATTGTCATACTGGTCCTTCTTCGGCCTTCGTACTCTGTGCCCAATATTAGATCTTTTTTATCAAGTCGCGACTTGAAGATGCAACAAAGTCTTCCGGCGTGGGTAGCAATACACCCAACATGAAATAGCCGGCTCCTTTAACGATTCTGAGGGGCTTGAACCCCAAGGACTCCAGTGTTTTTCTCACTGTGTCTTTCGTCGACCGACAAATTTTGCGCGAACCCTTGTCCACGACGAAAACCGACACTATTCTTTTTTCAATCTTCCTTATTTCTTTCGTGAGCGTAACTCTTAGATCGCTCCAAGAACTCCGCAATATTGATAATACAATTAGAGGGGGACTTCTAACAAGAGGGCGGTTCTCCGGCCTCAACATTATCATTTCCTTATTCTAGCCATTATTCGCCTCCATATTTTTGGCTTTTTTATTTTGGCCATTTTTGGCCTCCGTACTTTTAGTTGTCTGGTTTGGGCAGTTTATTTCTTCGTTATCTCGGGATGTACTCGACAAAACTGTGTACTTGTTTGTGCTTTCTTTGTCAGGCGGGTGTTTTTTGATTGAAAATTAATATTTTTTTTTATGGACCTTCTATAGTCGGCCAACATTTTTTTCTTATTTTTTATGGGAAAGGACGGAATTTTCTGGGTGTTTTTTTCCACATAAGACTGGAATGTAAGGGGAGGGGTGGTTTGAACAAGCGACACCTATAGGCGTAAAAGAAATAAAACAGTAAAAAAAAGGTTAATAAACAAAGGTCGCCAAGAAGCGAAAACAAAATTAAGACGATAGTCACAAAATTTCTTTCAAACAAGAAAGAAAAACAATTAAATACGGTAAATAAATAAACAATACAGTAAAAAACCAACGTGAACAATTGGTCACAAACAAACAAAATTAAAACAGTTCAAATGAAAAACACAAAAACAAACGTTATAGGAACAAAGACAGGAATAAATTATACAAAATAAGGTAAACTATAACAAAAACACTAAATATTAACGTAAAAAGGACAGGCTAGAAATACAAATACAAATTCAAAACAATACGTATTAACTAAACAAAGAAATCCAAAATGGCCGCTAAAAATAAGGTTTTGCCAATAAACGAATATAGGAAACGGACAAGTTAGAATAAATAAACACAAACAGTTAGGACAATTATAAACACAGAACAGGGAGTCGGGTATAGAAACTCAAAAAAGAAAAATAATAACCTAAAAAGGAAACTTTAAAATAAAAATAAAAACTAATAATAGAATAAATACAAAATAAAAGGAGAAAAAAAAGGGTAATGCAAAAAAACAAAAAAACATAAACAAAAGAAAAATAAACCGAAAAGGAAAGGAAAAAGTGAAAAAAATCAAAGAGAATTTTCAAATAATAGTCAGGAAAGCAGAACATAGAAGCTAAAATAAAACAGAACTTAACTAAAACGGACTTTGCAAAAACAAAATGGTAATTTCCAAGAAAGGTGATAAAGTAGGTCTTGTCAAGTCTAGTAAGGACAAGGTCTAACCAGGCAATAGACCAATGTACCTCCATATCAGTCTGCATCTATGGCTGACACCAGCCAATCATATTACTGTGAAGAGGAACCTAGGTGTATACATATACATTACATCATCTGCAATACTCATTCTTTATATTTCTGTTCATTTTTAATTGAGTCAGTCCTCTTTAGCCTGCTTGCATCTGTTCCTAATTTCTTTGTGCAGATTCCTATATTCTGTGCTGTATGTTAATATTGTTTCTTGTCTCTTTTTCACCATGTTAATAATTTCATCTATCATCTATTCTTTGTATAGTTTTCATTGGGATGATCTCGATTGTTGATGTTAATAAAGCTTCTCGTAATCTGTTGCACTTTGAGTTTCCATTCTTATTTTGTCTATTGTATTAGCTTTTAACATTGTTCATATATTTCTCCTTCAAATTGGGTTATTCAGGAATCTGTCATATTGCAATTTTCATGCTGCCTTTGACATCTTCAATTTATGTAGTTTCAATGGAAGGTGGTTGCTCCCACAGTCAGTGCTTGGCTGTAATTTGCAGTGTAAAACTGAATTCCTAAATCTGTTATTAATAGTTATATAGTTGACTGGGTTTTCATTTCTCCTCCTGGGCTTCTCCATATCTGTATATGTCTTTACTGTTCTTCAAACCACTTGTCGTGGTTTTCATAGACAGCACGTATGCTATGAAAAGTGAAAAATCTACTAGCTTAAAAGTAATAAAGACAATCATTCAAAATATGAAAATATTCTATCTCAGAAGTTCAGAAAGCAAGTACTCACTCGAGTTTTAATAATGGATTATTTTACAAAAACTCTTTCAAATTCACCGAATGTAATATGCATTAAAATGTATACTTCTGGAACTATTGTGCATAATAGAACAAAACTGAAAATGATAATCTGAATAATTCATTAACATGTTCGGACCTCATATCAAAATTTCAAACAAGATCATATTTTTTTCTCTATTGAAATATATGTACAGTGTAACCTCAGATCATGAACGCCTCTCATTACGAACTAATCGGGTCATGAACAAATTCTCTGGACCAAAAACCTCTTGGGTGATTAGTGGTGTTTGGAGTGATGAACTATTGACATCACCAAACTGTTGCATTATTTCACAGGTAACTGATTAGATAGAAATCATTCTTTCTTTTGATTTAATTATTTATCTTATTGCAATTGTGACATTCAAAATATTTATTTCAGTTCTATCAGAAATAGCTGCCATATTAGTGTTGCTTTTCATAAAAAAATTGTCAAAGTTTTATTTACAGATTCTGACACTAAAAACAGTAGAAAAATCCAACTTTTGTCGGGAATATACCAAGGGGGAATCTCAATCACCGTGGTCGAGATGGGGATACACAACCAGTATACTCACACTGACAACTGTTATCAGTCACTGCCAATTTCACATTTAGTACCAGAAACTCCCAGTCAAAGGTTGAGCGAAATATTAAAATAAATAGTACCGTATTTACCGGCTTACAAGACGCACCCTAATATTGGAAAGAAATTTCTAAGAAAAAAAAAGTCATTCTCATGCAACAACACATTCACCAAGCGTCCCTCATATACTAGCGCCACATATTGTTTATCTTAATCACTCATCCGATTTTGTTTGTATTGCATTGGCGTACTAGTCAAGAGCAGAAAGGCCTGTTCGTAAACAGAGCATGTTTAAGATTATGACTCGGCTCCAGGAAGGTTTATAGTCTTGAAATACTTGTAACAGCTAAGTACTGAGGTTACATCATATAAAAAAGATATATTTTATCATCTGTTACCAAATTTACATATTAAGTCATTATTATTGTAATTCACAGCTTTTAAACATTTTAGCCACAAGAGTATAACACCCAATAAATATTGAATATAAATAACGGATTTCAAGTCTTGTTTGCCAGCAGGCGCCAATCATTTCTGTTATTCCTGCTCTTAAAAAAATAATCCAAGGAAGACAACTCTTTCATTATAATAAGAGTTGTGTCTCTTGGCCAGATAAAATATGGATTGATATTTGGGGGTATACACATTTTATATAGATTGGTATCACATTTAGGACACACATTTTTACGACACACACAACGCATTTGAAATTATTTTATATTTTTCTTTTTAGTAAAATTTTGTTTTTTTTTTCGTCAAAAATAATTTAAATTCGGTTTTAGATATTTTTATCATTGGTCACTCATCAACAAATTAGAGACGAAAAAAAAAAAGAAAAGAATGAAATTTAAAATCTCTTTAAAATCCAATATTTGTCCTGGAGAACGCTTCCAAAAAAATAATCCTTAAATTTAGTAATTTATCAGAATTTTGTAAAAATAATCTTTTTTCCTTTATTTTTTTTAATGATTCTGAACAATATATATATATATATATATATATATATATATATAATTTTGAACAATAAAAAAATATTAAAAAATTAAAATCCTCAGACACACTTGGTTGTAGATTAATATTCTTTCGTTTTTTTATTATTATTCCATTTAGATTCCTCGACTAGTTTCGGTCGAAATGGCCATCATCGGGAGGAGAAATATTTCTGCTTGCTGCTAGCACTAAACTACAGAAATTAATGTCTTGATGGAGAAAATGAACTTTTGTCTGTAGTTTTCATTTGTTTTTTTATTTTTTTATCTTTTTTACATAAATCTTTTAACATTCCTTGTGTTGGTCAAACAGTCTCTTTTAAGTTGTTATTTGAGATAAGAGCTGGATGCTGCTATGAATTCTCTGGTCAGTTTGACATTTTTATTGGACTTGGTGAGGGGATGTGTCTCTGTTTAGTGTTTGTGTGTGTGTGTGTTATTTGGTTCTTAGGGAGTGAGTGAGTATGATATGTGTAAGCGTGTATATTGCTGTGGGTGTGTGTTATCATTTGGCTCATTAGGGAGTGAGTGCGTATGATGTGTGTAAGTGTGTATATTCGTGTGGGTGAGTGTATAAGTGTGAGGCCTCCACACCTCCGTAAGCCTGTCTTGTGTGGGTGAGAAATGTGGGTAGTTTTTTTTATTTGTTGGGTTATTGTTAAATTTGTGATTTAGCCCGGCTGGATATTTTGTTTTTAGACGTTGTATCCACTTATTTTCATGCGACTCTAAAATCTTTCTAATGTTATCTGCTCTGAACTTTTCTATTCTCTCAATAGAATATATATATATATATATATATATACACACAAACACACACACATATGAAATGACTAGAAGCAGTTTTTAAAATGGATGCATCTATTTCCTCATCTGGAGAAAAATTAGGGATTAACAGCCAAAAGATTGTTTCTTGGTGCATATTAGGTTGGTGCAAAAAATAATGACGTAATAATGGCGTTTTTTGACGTATTTTTTAACGTCAAAAACGACATTATTACGTTATTATTTTTGCGCCAACATAATATAAAACATCTGTATGAAAAGCATTAAGATTATTTTCTATTTAATTAATAGTATGTTAGCTCTATCACCGATATTGAGCGCTTTCCATGCATATATAAATATATAAATAATAAATACAGAAATTATATATTCAGAGTAATTGGTTTGTGAATATAAAGGCATGAATCGGAACGTTCATTGCTTTTCTTTTGTATCAGAAAATGACTAAGAAATAATAAAAATAACAAACATCAATATTTTAAAATCACAAAAATGTAATTTATTTTGGGAGGCTACGATCATTTAAACCTTTGAATAGCAATAAAATTGACATCAGAATCTTCCCCCTTTTAATGTATTTTTGTCAGGGTCATTGGTATTCTACAGAATTCATATGAATTTTCAAAATTCTTTAATTGTAAGCCAGGAACTTACATGAATGCTGTAAAGAAATGTGTTTAAAAAATACCACTAGCTTGGGTTTTGGGCAGAGTCACAATTTATTTTTTGTTCTAAATTCTAATAAAAATACCCTTTTATAAAAACGTATATTTCCTGTGTTTGTATTGCTACCCGCAAAAAGGTAGCGATGCGCAAATATTAAAGAAACGTGGAGACGGCTCAATAAAATGGTTTTTTCTATTGAATTAAGAAATAAATTAATATCCCCCCCCCAAAAAAAAAATATATATTCAGATATTTATTATTTTAAGGTAAATGCCTTTAGGGTATTCATTTGAAAATATTATCTATTGTTATTATCTTTGATATATTACAAAAAAATATAGATATGACTTGAATTAATTGCAATATTCCTTAATAAATAAATAAATATTTCACACCTGAATTTTAGAAATCCTCCAAAAACGTTTTAGAAAAAGACTGTGAAACACTAAATTCTTTCAAGAGAAAAAAAATTGTTAATTGTTTTTTTAATAAAAATTAACGCAATTTGAAAATTTAATTCTTGCACAATATATATTTTTTGAAACATTTTTGTGTATCAGATTTTTTTTATGGCAGCATTTTTAAATTATTTATTAATATTTTCTTTTAAATATTGAATTAATTTAAAACATAAACAATGCCTTATAGTTGCGTTGTAGCAAACTGCAAAGGGAATTATAAAAACGGCCCTAAAGTACATGTATTTTCTTTCCCTAAAGATAAAGAATCATCTGATGTTTGGATTCGTAAAATCAGAAGAGATCATTTTTTTTCACCTACTAAATTCAGCAGAGTGAGTATTTTTTTTGTATTAAAAAATAAGTAAATTTTATTGAAACTTTAATGACAAAATTAATTAATACCATGTCTTTGTAATTCATAACATAAAGTTAATAAGACATAAATCTAGCGAGAAAGTTTAGACATTCATTCTCGTACGTGTTGCTTTTAAAATCTAAAAAAAAACCTCATTCTTTTAAGAAATAAATTTTCAAGAAATTTTCGACATAAATTCATTCATGAATTCCTAAAGGAATATTTTATATACATAAAAAATAATTCTAATAATTTTAACGATTTTTTAGAATTGTTTTGTTTGTGACTAAAATGAAACTTTAATAATTAATTGAATTAATTTCATGTCTGTAATTCACAACACATTTTAAAAGAAAACAAAGTGTTGTTTTAAAAAGTTATTAAACTCATTTGAAACTTTGACGATTAAAATAATTTCATATCTTTATAATTCACAAAACACATTAAAAAGAAAGTTGCGAAAGGTTTTTAAAAGCTGAAATCTAATTTTTATAAAAATAATAAACTTTAAAGAAATTTTCGATATAAATTCATAAAGGAATCTTTTTAGGCATAAAAATAATTCTAATAATTTAACAAATTTTTAGAATTGTTTTATTCATAAGAATATTTTTTATTTGTCATTTTAAATTAAAAAAAAAATGAAGAGACGTTAAAAATTCTTCTCTTAATTTGTACATAGCTTCGTCATTAATAATCTTTTGTTGAATTCTCTTTTCCTAAAATTGTTAATGCTTCATATTATTGTAGATTTTTGCTGATTGATTTTCTTAGATTTTCACAAGAATTTAAAATAGGTTTGGTTTTTAAAATCTTTTTGAGTTTTTAGGCATGTGAACTACATTTTCAACCGGGGGACATAAGGAAAGAAACGTCAGCTATTGACGAAAAAACAGGTGTCAAAATTGCAGTTAAACTAAAAAAATATATCTTCGTGATGGTGCTATTCCTAGAATTTTCCCAAACTGTCCCTCATATTTATCTTGATTGAATACCTCTAGAGAGTGACCAGATTCCAGGAGAATCCGGCTAGAGAATTCTGCTCTTAAAAGTGCTTTAAATCAAAGTATTAATGATGACTTAGCATATAAAATGCAGAAGAAATTCCATAATACTAATGATCTAGAAGTAAAAATTAAATTTCCTTGATAGTAATTACTGGAGTTTTGTTAGGCAGCAAGAGACACTTATTATATTCAGCATCATCAAATCCCCATATCCAAAAATCCATCTGTCTCTTGTAATTGAATCTGATTTTACAGTACATGTGTTTTGTAGAGATGTGGAAATGCATTCAATAGGGGGCTATAAGATTCCTAAACATGTAACTGATCAAAATACTCTTGAAATTCTGATAGAAAACATGAAGGAAATGGACATAGAACAAAAGCAAACTGAACCTCAAAATATGATTATAATATTAAAATTGGTAATGTCATTTTTACTATTGTTGCAAGAAGAATCAAGCAAACATTTTAATGCAATCAAATTTATATATGAGCAGCTAAATTTAATGACACAAAATAAGCTTGATTACTCAACAGAAATGATATTTTCTTCATTGTTATATAACTGGTCCACTAAAGGGTAGAGATTGTTAAGAGACAGCAAAAATATAATTTTACTTCTAGCTATTCAACCATTAAAAGACTAACTTTATCGACATATATGAATCCTTTGATTGAGCAACATGATAACAATTTTCTTATGTCTATTAAAAATAAATTTAAGCTCTGAGTGCAGAAGGACATCACAGTGTCTTTACTTGTTGTTGATATTCATCTAAAAACTTATTTAGATTATGAAGGTGTTAATATTGTTGGCCTATCAGATAACAGGGTGAAGCTGCAACAAGTGCTTTCACTTTCAAGATGTGCAGTGTATTCTCATAATATAACGATGTGCATGTTATGCCAACTAAATGTCTTAAAGCTGAGAAGTTAATTGACATAGTTAAACGTTTAATAATTGGTTTAGAGGAGATAGAATTTAAAGAATTATCAATTGTAAATTAAAGAAGGAAATTCTAAAATATTAGACACAAACAGAAGAGAAATATACATTGATGCCTTACTTTGTGCTCACATTATTTTTTAAGGAAATCCCAATTCGATGATTCGATTCCGTTGAATTCTCCAATTACTCCATATATTCTAATGAAAAATATTTATAAGAAAGTTTCAGATGAGGAAATTGCCTGTCCATAATGCTAAATTAAAGATGGGAAATATAAATATAAATGATAAACAATAGAGAAATATACCGTGATCCCCCACTTTGCAACCACATTCTTTTTCAAAGAAATCCCAATTCAATTATTCGATTCTGTTGAATACTACAATTACTCCATATATTCTATAGAAAAATATTCATAAGAATGTTTTAGAGGATGAATTTGCCTGTCCATAATGCTAAATTAAAGATGGGAAATACAAATATAAATGATAAACAATAGAGAAATATACCGTGATCCCCCACTTTGCAACCACATTATTTTTCAAGGAAATCCGAATTTATAAATATTTATAAGAATGTTTTAGAGGAGGAATTTGCCTGTCCATAATGCTAAATTAAAGATGGGAAATATACATATAAGTGACAAACATCAGAGAAATATACCGTGAACCTACACTTTGCAACCATATTATTTTTCAAGGAAATCCCAATTCGATGATTCGATTCCGTTGAATTTGAAGCCAAAATAATTTTTTGCAGATCTTAGATTAAGTATTTCCCTGCCCATAATGCTAAATTATGGAAGTAAAATAGAAATAGTAATAGGAAACAGAAGAGAAATATACAGTGATCACTCATTTTCTGCCCACAATCTTTTTCATGGAAATCCCAGTCATATGAGTCGAGTCCATGCATGCTACGATCACGGTATGAATTTGAAGGCAAAATATTTTTTTGCAGATCTTAGATTAGGTCTTTTCCTGTCCATAATACTAAATTAAGGAAGTAAAATAGAAATAGTAATAGGAAACAGAAGAGAAATGTACAGTGATCACCCATTTTCGGCCCACAATCTTTTTCATGGAAATCCCAGTCATATGAGTCGAGTCCATGCGTGCTACGATCACGGTATGAATTTGAAGGCAAAATATTTTTTTGCAGATCTTAGATTAGGTCTTTTCCTGTCCATAATACTAAATTAAGGAAGTAAAATAGAAATAGTAATAGGAAACAGAAGAGAAATATACAGTGATCACCCATTTCCTGCCCAAAATCTTTTTCAAGGAAATCCCAGTCATATGAGTCAAGTCCATGCATGCTACGATCACGGTATGAATTTGAAGGCAAAATATTTTTTTCCAGATTTTAGATTAGGTCTTCGCTGACCATAATGCTGAATTAAGGAAGTAAAATATAAATATAAATAGGAAACAGAAGAGAAACATACAGTGACCACCCATTTTGTGCCCACTATCTTTTTCATGGAAATCCCAGTCATATGAGTCGAGTCCATGCATGCTATGATCACGGTATGAATTTGAATGCAAAATATTTTTAGGTGTTTTCCTGTCCATAATGCTAAATTAAGGAAGTAAAATATAAATAGGAAACAGAAGAGAAATTTACAGTGATCACCCATTTTATGCCCACCTTCTTTTTCATGGAAATCCCAGTCATATGAGTCGAGTCCATGCATGCTACGATCACGGTATGAATTTGAAGGCAAAATATTTTTTTGCAGATCTTAGATTAGGTCTCTCCATGTCCATAATGCTAAATTAAGGAAGTAAAATATAAATATAAATAGGAAACAGAAGAGAAATGTACAGTGATCACCCATTTTCTGCCTACAATCTTTTTCACGGAAATCCCAGTCATATGAGTCAAGTCCATGCATGCTACGATCACGTTAAGAATTTGAAGGCAAAATATTTTTTTGCAGATTTTACATTAGATCTTTCTCTGTCCATAATGCTAAATTGAGAAAGTAAAATAGAAATATGAATAGGAAACAAGAGAAATGTACAGTGATCACCCATTTTTTGCCCACAATCTTTTTCACGGAAATCCCAGTCATATGAGTCGAGTCCATGCATGCTACGATCACGGTATGAATTTGAAGGCAAAATATTTTTTTGCAGATCTGAGATTAGGTCTTTCGTGGTCCATAATGCTAAATTGAGTAAGTAAAATAGAAATATAAATAGGAAAAAGAAGAGAAATGTACAGTGATCACCTATTTTCTGCCCACAGTCTTTTTCATGGAAATCCCAGTCATATGAGTCGAGTTCATGCATGCTACGATCACGGTATGAATTTGAAGGCAAAATATTTTTTGCAGATCTTAGATTATGTCTTTCGTGGTTCATAATGCTAAATTGAGGGAGGAAAATAGAAATATAAATAGGAAACAGAAGAGAAATGTACAGTGATCACCCATTTTCTGCCCACAATCTTTTTCATGAAAATCCCAGTCATATGAGTCGAGTCCATGCATGCTACGATCACGGTATGAATTTGAAGGCAAAATATTTTTTGCAGATCTTAGATTAGGTCTTTCCCTGTCCATAATGCTAAATTGAGGAAGTAAAATGGAAATATAAATAGGAAACAGACGAGAACTGTACAGTGATCACCCATTTTCTGCCCACAATCTTTTTCATGGAAATCCCAGTCATATGAGTCGAGTCCATGCATGCATATATATTATCAATAAATGGAACAGATCAATAAATAGTTATATATGGTATCAGACTATTGATAAATGCAGGGCTAATATCATTCTTCAGTGAAACAAATTGCTAACAAAAATTTATTTCAATTGCTTCATCAATTTAGTTTTTGATTTTGGATTATTTTTATAATTATTTCAATTACATAACATTGTGTTTAATAAAATTCTAAATGTCAAATTTACCATTTATTTTTCATCCTGTAATTTAAATATGAATGTAATGACTGCTATTTTTTCTGTGACTTTCTTTATTTACAAAGTGTATTCCTTTTCCACAACTGTTCCTAAGTGATTCTGATAATGCTTTGCAATTGCAAAGACAAGTTTGTCAGATGAATGACTACTTATTTCTCTACATATTTAACTCTCCTGCTCAATTCCTCCCCCCCATTGGTGGCACTCACAGAAGATCAGACAGGAAGAGTCTGATGCCTTGCTGTATGATTGCTACAAATTCATGGGTATGAATTGGATGCTAAAAATAAATGGTTATTATTCAGAGAAAAAAAACATAATTCTTTGTTTGATTAACCAATGATTAGCTGAGACAGCTTCTCTGTTGACCAATCAGAGAACAGAATTATGTAACTTTATCTTATACATGAATGTCCAGGTGCTACAACGTTATCAGCAGAGAAAATAGAATTAAAAAGTCAATTTGGTTCGGTTGTTGTTTTATGAGTCAAATGGCTTGTTTAATATCAAAATCTAAATATTAAAAATTCAAATCATGAAATAATATCATTCTTTTGAATTATTTATAAATTAAAGAGAATGATTTTATTTCATGGTTAAATTATAATTACGTATCTGCATTTTTGAAACAAATAACCTAACAAAATCAAATGAGAAGGAAAAACTTGTTTCTCTTTTCAATAAATGAAATTAATCATACCAAATTGTTTTTTAATTTAAAAAATATCTTTTTTGACAATCTATGCCATGTTTTCAATTTTGCTATAAAACATATGACCCAGAGGATAAATTTTTATTAATTTTACTATAAATATGTATCTTTCATACTTTTTTTGTGAAAATATATTGTTTGTGACCTTATATAGAAAGTACAGTGTATGTGTGTGTGTCCAAGCAACTCCTTCACTCCCACTGGTCTGATTTCAATGATTCCTATCTCATTCAAAAGCCCTAGAAAATTTAGGTGCAGGGAACGATTTTCATTGAGCTCAGATTCAGGGTTGCCAGATTATGCAAGGTTCAAAATATATATTAATATATTATACTAGCCATTATCATAGCTTTCACAGTTCAAGGGGAGTTACTTATATACCTTTTGTATCCAAAATTACAGTGCATATTTTATTATAAACTAGTTTAAAAGATGCTTGATAGGGCAGCATTTAAGCTAGCTCCTGTGGAGGACTCTTGGTTTGGCCTTCATCATGCTAGCTAGGGAGGAGTAGATGTAATAGACATTAATAAAGTACTCAAAATTGATTAATGCATTTAAGTATTGAATTAAAGTTTAAGCTTAACTTCAACAATAATTCTTCTGCTGCAATTTAACTTAAAGACGATTTGATGTACGTAGATCCTTATTTTCCGTACAAACAATTATTTTTATTAAATGGGTGACAGAACAGGGAACAATTTATAAGATAAAATTAATATAGTGTAAAGATGGGAAAATAGAAATTAGAATTAGTTATACATTCAACATTTGAAGAGTTAGAGAAACATGGTAGCTAATTAAGTAAAACCAATATTATGGAGTCTATATGAATAAATACCAAATTCACACTCAGTTCTCCCACAAATTCCGAGATTAAAAAGCCCCAGTTGTACTTTATAGTAATTTGGTATTTACTCGACACTGTCACGTTGTGACACAAGGTTAGTTTAATGTGGGGAGCCTGAGTGCATACACACCTTAACTAGGAACAAAAATTGCCCACGTACCTGCAACCGTCAGTTGCGCTGGCCTTGGTGCAAGAAACAATCCCACGGGCTTGGGTAGCTGTTCCCAAGGGCTAGGCATCTCTCAGTATAGCTTTCCTCAGTTACAACTGTCCTTCAATGGAGTCACACCTGAGAGCACACTGCCCAAACACACAGATACAACTGAGAGATGATAAATATATGTTACAATCTATTTTTTTTATTTTTTTTTTTTTTTTAGGTGGGGACCTGAGCACGTACACCCAGTTAAAGAACAAAAACTGCCTGAGTCCCCGCAACTGTTGGTTGCGCCAGCCTCGCTGCAAGCACTAATCTCACACTCTAATGCAATGAGTGAGTGCCACCCCTGAGCACACACTGCCCAAAGACAGAGACACATTTGAGAGATTAGAAATAGGCTGTTACATCCTACTCAAGAGCAATTTGCATTTACCACACCACCATAAGGTCAGGTTGCAATACAAGGTCAGTTTCATGTTGGGAGCCCGAGTGTGTACACCAGGGCTAGGAACAAAAATTGCCTGAGTTCCTGCAACTGTCGGTTGCATTGGCCTCAGTGAGAGCACCGAACCTCAGTGAGAGGGCACAGCTTTGGACAGCTGTTCCACAGGGCTGGCACCTTTCAGTATAATTTTCCTCAGTTGTGACTCTGTCCTTTGATGGAGCCACTGCCCCTGAGTGCACTTTGCCCAAAGACATGCAACTGAAAGATGATAAATAGGGTGTTACAAATTACTCAAAATCTATTTACACACTAATTATTTACTCTGTCTAGCAACTAAGATGAGTTGTGACACAAAGTCTGTTTTTAAGTTGGGGACCCAAGCATGTACACACAGACCAGGAACAAAAATTGCCCACATCCTCCCCGCAACTGTCGGTGTGTACAAACATTGATCACACTCTCTGGTGCAATGAGAGGGCGTGGTCTCAGGCAGCTGTTCCCCCAAGTCTGGGCACCTCTCGGTATAATTTTCCCCAGTTGTGACTGTTTTTTGAAGGAGTTGCCCCTGAGCACAATTTGCCCAAGGACAGAGATGCAACTGAGAGATGACAAAGAGAGCAATTTACACACTGTATTTACTTGACACCCCACTGAGTCACAAGGTTATTTCTTAACATGGAGATCCAAGTGTCTTCACTTGGGCCACTGGTCTTAGCTCATCAGAGCTGGTCTAAGCTGCTTAGAGCCAGTCCAAGCTGGTCATAGCTGGGATATTACCAGTGCAGGGACAAATCCCTGTGCCTGATAAGTATTAGAATGTGCATACCACACGAAACAAAGGAATTTACATATGGTATTTACTCTGTCTCCCCACTAAGATGAGTTGGGACACAAGGTATTTTTTTAAGGTAGGGACCCAAGAGCATACACCTGGGCAAGGAACAAAAATTACCCACAGTCCCCACAACTGTCGGTTGCACTGGCCTCAGTGTGAGCACCGATCCCTCTATCTGATGCAATGAGAGGGCGCAGCCTCGGGCAGCTTTTTACCAGGGCTGGGCACCTCTCAGTATAATTTTTCTCAGTTGCCACTCTGTCCTTTGATGGAGTTGCCCCTGAGCACACTCTGACCAAAGACAGATGATACAAATTTGCCAAAATCAATTTGCACACTAAAAGCTCAACATCTGTATAGTATCTTCTTCTAGGTAATATCACTCTTCAGCTTTAGCTAATTTCCATATTGATTTTAAATGAGTTTATCTCATTAATTAACTGTCCTTCATTACTGTTCTTTTATGTGATGATTGTTTTGATTTTCATATCAAAAATAGTTACGTTTAGGGACATTGTCTTATATAGTGCAGAAAAGTGTTTGAAATTTGCATTTTACTTGGTCTTCAACAAGTTAGCATCTATTTCCTTAACAAGACAATTTATGAATTAAATGTTAATTTAAAATTTTTGTTTCAAGATTTCAAGTAGTCAATATATCTTACTTTGCAAAGTGATAGCAAGCATGCAACACCTAGTTTTACTATAAAAATGTATTGTTGGTACTTTTACTATCAAAAAAATGTGTTGCAGGTAATTTTACTTTAAAAATGTATTTTTATACTTTCCTAAGGTTTTGATTTTTGTTTTGGAGTTCACTATTTGTCCATAGTTGGGTCCCTAACAGGTGCTACTACCCTAGATAAGGCTGGACCTACAAACAACAGAAATTATGAAGTGGTTAGATGCTCCTCAAAACCTCCAATCTCCCGATCAGAGGTCTTGCTGTCAGAGTAAGACTATAGAACATCAAGTTAAAATTCAAGTCCAACCTCTTGCATTCACTTCATGGGAATAGCATTTCTTTATTCTCAGCTGGGATTAAATTAATATAGAAGAATAGATCTTTTTAATCTGGATTGGCAGCCACTCTTGGTAACAGATGTCATACTCTACTTCAAATTAGATTACTTTCTGATTCACTCTACATGTTGCCCCGATGTAAATGCTAAGAAAGCAAAAATAAAAATGAAGCTCTCTGAGCATCATATCCAGCTCACGAAACAAATCCTCTCACAAAGAAAATGTAAAACAATATAAAAGGAGCCAATCTTTAATGTTACCACCAAAGCAAAATCATGAAAACAAAACAAAACAAAACAAAACAATGATTTATGATCAACCACAGCTGCTTTTAAGAATGCTGCTCACAAACTGTAGACAGTTGTGGTGAATGGGAGAGTCAGCAACACTTTGGTCAATGGACCTGACAAATACATCAACTCCGTCCAAGTCACTTCCCTTGCCCACAAAGAGACATTCCACTCATACCCTCTGTATTGTCAATGCAAATAATTTTATCTTAACAACCAGTCTTCTTTCTTTTTCACCTTACCAGCAGTAAACTGTTGTTTTGTTTGTGCTAATATGCACATCTTTATAACAAGAACAACTCTGAACTCAAAACCATGTAGAAGGAAATAGAAAACTACTCCAATATCTTTCACAACAACAGTCATGGTGATTCACAATTTGCAGATATTAAAGACAAAGCAATTTTTTTATTAATCATTTCACACCAAACAAGGCAATAAAACCACTAAGACACTGAGGTAACCGAGTTTGAAATATGAGAAAAAAAATATTAAGAATAGAGAACAAGCAGCAGTTAACGATTGACATTGCATTTAAATATTTGAAGATCAAGGTTAAGTGCAAAGCAAGAAGCCTGAAGAAATTTCCATGAGTGAAAAAGTGTTCAGGAGAAATAGCAAAAAGACAAAATTTACTAAGAGCAACAAAGGATAGGAAATTGTGGAGAGTCATAATCGCCTCTGTCATGAAGGGAAACAGCATGAGAAAGAGGCAGCAGCAAGTTTTATAAATAATAAAAAAGTGCATGGACTTTAAATAAATGTACACTTTTATTCTCAGTAATAAATTTAATTCATTGTCCCTTCACCCACAGCGTATAGATTAAAATCTTTCATTTGTTTTCTCTCATGCTTCATAAAAGATTATATAAAAATAAAAATTAAATAATGATAATAATGCTACCTATTGACATACGTAAAATTCCTGACCCAACATTTTGACTTTCCACTGTCATGTGGCTTTCCTCATTCTTTTTTTTACAAATATTTTTATGGCAATTGTTCCACTGAGTTATTTTCCTTATTACTGAAATTGCATGAATTTAAGATTGGAAAACAGTTATCACCATTTTACTAGCTAGATACAACAGTCAATTCTAAGTTTCTTTTCTTGCATGTCTTAACTATGGAATTCCATGTGTAGACAGAGTGTCGAAGGACAAAGGGTCAAAAAGACAATGTTGAATACACTAATCCTAGAATGGACAAAGTGGGAAAGCTACTGAAGCCAGGTCAGAAGCGGTAACATTACAAATTCTTAAGATTTTGTCAAGAATCTCTAAATACGTAGCAGAAGCACCAGAGCAGATGTGGTAGAAATATTCAATTCATGGAAAAATGGCAGGCTTACTATTAACAATAATATTTATCTCAATATTTTTGGGATAAATGAATAAGACATCATTGATTTGTCTGAGATAAAATGAGTTCTTAGGAACAACTTATTGAAATGGGCCTAATTTTTAAAATTCTGGAAATAAGCATGCTGAAAGAAGACTAAGAGGGTCACCCATAGGCAATTTAATTTATTTTTTTAATCTCTTGTTGAAATTAAAACAACTAAGATCCATATATAATTCATATGTACTGATAATTTGTTAATTTATTCAAAAATATGTAAACAAATTGAGTATAAATTTAGCTCTACCTTTGCCCACTGATTTCATTCTCCTTTCAATCAAACAAGAATCAATTATGACACTTGGCAGAATTTGATTTATTTCAGGTAATTTCGTGTTAATGAGCAACGTCTGTCAAGGTAAAATGACAGGCCTGAACATGATCCTTGTGAAAGAAGGATTTACTATTTCAGCTGGAGCCTGTTTTACTTTTTTCTTACTGAATTTTAAATGGATAATTAAAGACATTCTACTCAAAACTACAAAGATTCTGAGTACCATAAGCGATCCTATTCATCAAAATATTCTGTTCATGATGAAAATAGGGATATTTATATGTTTATTGATTATCTACAAAATGTTTTTTTACTAAAAGATCACTCAATAAAAGGCCCAAGAGCCACAAAAGGAAGAGTGTTTATCTATGGGATATATAGGAGAGGTATGTAGCAGTATATGTATATAATTATATATTTGCAATTGGGTATATATAAGTGCATTTCTTTAAATCTATTTTTTGTATTTAATGTATTATATATATATATTGTTGTAACCTAGGAAGGATTACTGAATGAGGAATAAACAAAATGGAGGATGGAAATGAAATTCTAATCTTTATAACATTAACAAAATGCAATACAAGCATTTAACTAAAAGAAACTGCACCCTGTCAATGGACCTGATGTCTGATCTGATCTGTAATGCAACATTTAGCTTTCAGAAGGCATCTTTCATTATCCCAAATCACTTTTGTATTTCAGCGTGCATATGGTCTGCTTACCGATGATGAAATGTTACTAGCTTAGTTTTGGACAATTCCAAGCAGCAGCAGGATTCTCTCTCTTCCTTCTAACTTACATTTGCCCAGTGAACCAAATATAAGCTGGTTAAAATTTCTCTTTCTTATTCTTCTGATGTGATGTTTGCAACTTTAACTTCTGACATCTAGAGAGTCTATGCTACTTCAACTTCTGCAGATTGTAATTAATTTCTACTGGATTTTATGTTGCTCTTGCAATTTTTTCTGATTGGGTGTTTTATGAATATGGCCCTGGACTGAAGGTAGCCTCCAGGAAAATAACTCACTGTGTTTTCTGTGCTTAACATTTTCTTCTGACATGAATTGGAAATATAATAATAAATTAATAAATGGCTTATCAAAACTGAAACAGCTCTCTTTTTTATCTTAGATAATCTTTTATGCTCTCCATCATCATCACTAATGCTAACCTCCAGGAAAATAGCTTACAGTGCTTTCTGTGGATAACATTTTGTGCTGGCATGAAGTGGAAAGATTGTATTAAAGCAGTTGCTAAGTCTACTGCTAGGAAAGTTGAGTCACTGTGCTGAGCTAGACAATTTTTCTCTCTAGAACTTGTCTTACCTATTTATAAGTCTAGCACTCATCTATGCATTGTATATTGTTGTTGTATATGATCTGCTGCTATTGCTACATATTTAGAGATCCTTGATAAAATATAAATAAGCATCTGCAATATTATTGGTCTTGATCTGGCATCTCAGGTACAGTTACTTTCCCACTGACTTAATATTGCTTCCCTGTGCCTTTTCTATCAACACTTTCATGGTTATTGTTCAGATAAACTTTTCTCTATGGTTCCTAGACTTTAAGCACAGTACGAAATTGGCAGCAAGATCTCTTCATTTTACAGTTGTAGATCCTAGTTGTAACCATAAGTCCTATACTAACAATTTCTTTTCTCATACTTAACAATGCTTTTTCTTTTCCTCATGTTCTTTCACACTGAGTAACCTTTTAGTTACTTTATTGCTTTGCTTGGGGTGAAATGATTAAAAAAAAAAAATATGGAAATCCTATCAGGATTTATTATTGGTAGACAACCTAAGATATGCAAATATCATGGTGTTGAGAACAGACACACAATGGAAACTACAGTAATTCCTTCAGAAATTAGTAAAAGAAAGCAAGAAGAAAGGACAAACCATGAATTATATCAAGACAGAATGTACAGTTGTCAGAAAGCAGAACAGCTCTCACGATTCAAACTATGCAGTAGAAATGGCAAAATGAATACAAAAATTTAAATAAATGGGAAATGTTCTAACAGAAGGCAGAAAATCTGCCATCTAAGTTTGAAAGAACATAGAAAAAGCCAAAAAAAAAAATACCTCCCAAATCCTTAGTATTAAGAAACAGGAAAATGTCTTTAGAAACAAAGAATACAGAACTGTTATGTAATATCAGTCCTCCTATATGACAGTGAACACTGGACAATCTCTTCACAGATGAAGAAGAGACTTGAAGCAACAGAAATGTAGAAATGTAGTAAACTTTATTTTAAAAAAAACTGGTCAGGAGTATTGTGAACTTATTTTGTTTTTTAATATCTATGTCCAACAAGTGAAGTAAGTTTTTTAAATGTCAATAAGTATAGCTTTGGCATCACTCTACTTCTGAGACACATTTATACAGTTTTCGCCATTATTACTGCTACTTCCTTTTCTCTCTAGGTTGAAATTCAGGCAGGCAGCAGCAATGTTTCTTTACTAATAATGATCACAAGGAAAACACAAAAATATAGCCATCTAGGTATCTCCAAAAATTCAGTATACCTAAGATTTAAAGGTATTTTTCATAAAATGAAAATTCCTTTTTGAAGCTTTTCCCCAGCTTCAATTGAAAGCTAAAGCACTAAATTTTCTAATTCCAGAAAACAAAATACTGTGGTGTATTTCAAATAGAAATTATGATTTTTAGCTGATTCTTAAACAAAAAAAAATAGAAACATCCATTTTTAATTTTCTTAGAGAAATATAAAAAAAAATTAATTTTCGGTTTTAAGAATCCTGCAAAAATAAGATACACATTTCTGAAATGTTACTTTCATAAAATTAGCAAATTTAAAGTTAAATTAATCTGTTCTGAAACAAATATTACTTATCTGTTTATATTTGTGATGAGGTATTATGTATACTATTTACATTATTCAGACTACTATTCTCCTCTTTGTTGCCATATTTATTATAACATTTCAGCCATTGTACGCTCCGGCCTTCTTCAGGTGGTTGGAATGTTGAACTGAACCCTTTATTTTACTCACTAGGGTAGACTGTTCTAATTCCACGTGCCATGTTTAAAGGATGTCAGTTATCAGTTATCTCCTGTCAATTCCCCTCTCCAAGTTCTCCACTGCCTTAACCGGGTATCAAATTCACAGAACTTTATTAGCTGAAATGGATTTTTGATACTTTAAATCAGGTCAACATTGGCAAGGTCAGATTTTATTATTAAAGTCAATGTTTTCTCTCTGAAATTCATGTTAACTAACCAATGTTGGTAAAAGTTTCAGCATATGTTTATATAAATATCACATGTGAATTTCAGCCTATTCTTTTCATTAGAAATATTCAGAAGTGGTATGAGATTTGATTATGCAATTCAAGGGTTATAAAGAATATAGTTACTGAGGCTTATGTTTTGTTTTTATTTCAGTTAGAAAGATTGTGTAATGGGTTAGAAGAAAGATATCTTGGAGAAATTATATTAAAGTTAATGAGTGATGGAAATTGCTAAAAAAAAATTAGAGAATGAGCAAAAAAGAAACTGAAAACATTGGCAAGATAAGTATAAGAAAAAAAAAATAATTGAAGACTAATGTGAACATTTTTTTTTTACAATTAAAATTTTAGGAAAATATTCTCCATAATCTAATGTTTTATTGAATTTTAGGTGGTTTGGTTTTAATTTATTTTCTGATAATGTGTAGTAACAACAGTAACAAGAAAAATCAGGACTTTCTAAATTAATTGCAGCAATAGGATTGGAATCCCCAGTACAAGGAATTCCCTTAAATGTAATTTGGCTTTTGTCTGAGCCTGAAGGCCAAGACCAAGAAAACCATCTGTGTACAGTTGTTCAGGACTTAAATTGGAAAGTCAGTGATAGGTTGAGGTGACACCGAAATTGCCATGATGCTCTCTATATAAAGGCAGAAGTTACATGAACCTTCCTTTTTAGCTGGTAGATAACACACAACACACTTTTCATTTGTTTTATCATGGTAAGTCACCATTTTCTTCACCACAATCAGCCATTAATGAAGTAGAAGAAACAGTAAATTTCAACCATTATAAATACAAGAGAGGTTGAAAATGAGCTAAGCTAAGATTTTGTAGTGTTTCAGAATTTGGTGAGATATTTTACCAAAGATTACTGCATTGCATATTAATGCTATCTTTGAATTGGACAAGATGGCATAACCCTAGATGCAACCCACCAATATGCCACTGAGTAAGATGCCACTAGTGTTTACTGCTGGTGGTCTGCTGTCGGGCATCTGCAGTGTTTATCTTAACAATGTTACCACTGGCAGATTGCCAGAGGCCCACTAGTGGCCTACTAGTGAGGCCACTAGCAGCTTGCACGTTGAGAATTTCTGATCCTAATAAAATGATGTCTAATCATGTAAGAGAGACACTTGTTGTGGCAGTATTATGTTCTTATGCTTTTTATGACACTGTAACTGAATGGGATGGAACTTTTTCAAAAAAAAAAAAAAAAATGTCTAAGTACTCACATTTGATAATATTGATCTTCAAATTTCTTCATTTACTTCTGCTTTCATAAAGTTTTTCTTATTTTGCTGGATGCAGAACATTTAAATTTACTCTAACCATGTCACTATAGTTTCTAGTGGATGTAACTAATCAGTGAACATTGGAAATGTGTAAGTATTGAAACCAAATACAAGTCCTCATCATTGTTGTCACAATGTTTTGGTCATTGTACCTTCTGACCCTCATCAAGTGGGTATTGAGCTTTTAACTAAAGGTAAATTCTCAGCTGAAGCCATTATTTAATCTATGGAGATTGACTCTCCTTGTTCTACTGCCTACAGATATCTCATCTTGTTAATATTAGTAGTACTGCTCAATTGCTCGCACTGAATCCAAATACATAATGCCTGACCAGGGATTGAACTCACAATTACTGTTATAAAATAAAATAAGACATATCTCGGCTGATTTGCAGGCAAATAAACTAACATACTTAAGAGTGAGAGCCGGATGTGAACGGGACAAGGCCCCGTCACAAAATGACCATTATTGTCGTTTGCACATATGCCTGACGCACGAGTTCCGGTCGAAAAATAAAATATTTTAAAATGTTTCTATTTTTCGAACAATAAAAATGCTTCCCTCCTAATTATACACGCGCCGTTTTTTGAGCCTGTTAAGCCATAAAAAACGCCATAAAAGGGGTCGCACGCGGAAGTACAACAGCAGTCAACAGGAGGCCAGGGAAGAGATCGGTCACGGTCGGTCTGAGCAGTCAGCAGCAGTAGCGCCACGCCAACCAGCGGGAACTACTATGAGAGATCAACCCAGGTTGGCAGCCGGCTTATGAACTATACCACAAGGTAGCTGTCCCAAAACCACACATTCCTATTGAAATAAATCACCTAGATCTATTTCTGCTGTTGTTGTATTTCTTTCTTGCAACCATACGCCTGTCTATAACATTACTATGTCACAAAATTCACGAACCAACTATTTAATCCACGAGGCCATAATCCTGCAAAATATGAAAAATTGTAAAGTATATGAATCTATGCCTTTCACTGGTTAGAAATGTGGGTGATAACTAAAAAAGAAAGAATCAGAAAATAACATATACCTGCCTTGTTGCCCATGTTATGCAGAAGATTTGGCAAGCTTTAACTTTTGTGCTTACAAAAGGACATTTTTTTTATTCTCTATTACCTTCACTCCCTTGGCAATATTTACTTATTTTATAAACATATAAATAAATTGTTGGACAAAAGAAATGCCTTGCAAATGTTTTTTTTTTGTCAAAATTTAGAATAAAAGTTACTCATTATCTGTTTATTCTTGATCACACATTTAATAAATTTGTGAATAAAAATATTTCTTTTTAAATTAATAATTAATAAACATTGTATTAGCTGGTTAGCATTTTTAGAATGTTGTAAATTTAAAATTATTCTTGTAAATAAACAACTTTATGAATAAATAGTGTTTAATATTTTAGCTTTAAGTTCTCAAAGAACAAAAAATGCATTAATTCACTTTCATATGCTTGGATTTTATTAAAATTCAAATCATTGCTTTTTATAACAACAATTATTACCAATGGAGTGAAAGTAGTTAAAATAATAATGTAAAAAAAAAAACGTCCTTTTGATCCAATTCTTTTGTGTGCATGAAGGTGAAAGAAGATTTTAATATTTTTTAAGCAGATTCTCCAACCTGCAGCCAAAAAGCTATGTCTCTGGTGATGTTAGCAACATTTGTTATGAGTTTGCAAGCTGAGACAATTGATTTCACATCAGCATTTTTGTAGGGTAATATGCTGGGGAAAGAGATATCATAATATACACACACTTAGAGATAACTAATTAAAGCCAAATTTATGCAATTATTAAAAAACATAACTGCACACCAATTTTTGTCTAGTTAAGTTACACACACATATCACACTACACTCAAAACAAATTTTAAAACAAACACATATATACCAGAGTGCTAGCCATTATCAACACAACTCTTGCTTATCACAGATGCTTATAACTATGTGAATACATTTCTCTTGTATAGGCTATAAGAGGAGCTGAACAGAGCACAGAGAAGAGAGATTTCACACATGCACACTAACTATAGAGGCTACCTGGAGCACGGCTAATTGCTTTTCTGATCATTATGCTTTGAAAATGACCTCCTGTGAACACAAAAAGAGAATGGACTACACTATGGCACATGACAAGCCCAAATTGATAGCTACCAAGCAGTCAACCTGGTTAAGTACATGCTCACTCCACACCTCATAGACCACACATTGGAATGTCACAGTATACTGCTTACCAGAGACATTTTCATATCTTCTAAATGAAAATAAACCTTTGGTCATTTCTTCAAACCAGTGTCTAATTTGTTTCTCTACTCCAACCAATTTCCACCTTGGATCAGTATTCTCGTAATTCATTGTGAATGATTTTATATTCTATGGAAATTAATATTTTAAGAAAGATGTGATTTTAGAATTAAAAAGGATGTTCAAAGTAGGTACTCAGGACAATAGAACATTCAAATGTTTGGGATTGACTGTTAAGTAGTCCAAAAATAGAATTACTCTAGATCAAATCATCTGCATCACCAATATAATTAAAATAAAAAAAAAAGGAGAAAAAATGATGAGCTAAGTATAGATGAAAAGACGGAAAAAGATTTGCTGGTCAAATGATGTGGGTATGTATCTATCTACCAAGACACATATCACATATATAGTTTGATATCTGTAAAATGAGTACTATTGCAAAATAGCCTAAAGTGAAAATGCATTTTGAGGCCAATAAGTTATTAGCAAATATGAGACCCAGTAGAGGTTTTATATTTTTTCTAAAATTGGAAAAATGCTCAAAATTGAAGATTGGTTGTTATTAGTGTAGCAGCTGATGTTAGGGTTTTAATAATGGCTACGTTACAGGAAATATTTCAAGTGTAGTGCTTTGCAAAGCTAACAAAGCATCTCTCAGGTAGAGACAATGAATTCAACAAACCTTGTTAGTGATCATCTTTTGAGGGTTGATGTGGCAAGAGTTAAAGAGATCTAAGATGAAATCCAAATTGAATGGATTGGGGGTTGCAAGTAAATCACAGACTGGCTTACAAATGCAGGGGCTCCCCCTGAGATACTGAAAGATATTTTGCCTCAATAACTGTTTTAATATTTGTAGCAAAGGAGTCAAATTCAAGAGTGTAAGGGACGCAACTCTTTCCGTCGGAAAATGTCTGACACGATGCAACGCAAAGCAATGTACACCGAACACTTCCTTGCGTACTCTAGCGAGGACCTCCCTCATCATGGTCATCCCATCCAGTGGTGACATCAGATGCTCTCTGCTTGATGAACACAACCGCAACACGCAGCCAGCCACCTACAGGAAGGTGCCCAACTAACTTGCCGCATAAGGAAAATATGCTTCGCCGCGTGACAACGGTGGGCATGTCTGGGACTTCGTTTCCCCATTTCCAATACAGGACGTCATCCTCTCTCCAGACCTGCAAACCAAGCACCCGCGCACCTTCCTGTAGCCTCTCTGGTTCCTTACTGAGGAGGCCAAAGTTGTAGAGATGCTCCATCACGCGCGCCGCAGATATGCCTCCCTCGTTCACGTCATCAATATATGCAGATGTTGCCCGCTGTATGCACTCATCCTTCGTCAGAATGGCGTCAACAATCATCTGCATAATTGATGGCGCCACATTGAGTCCAAACCCCATGTGGGTCAAGCAATACCTTTGCCCCTTGATAAGCACAGTTTGATAGGGCCACACTGGTGCACACGCACTTGAGGGTATGCCTTGTGAAGATCCAGCACAGATGCATTTGATCACGCCTGTCACCATTCCCTTAGCTTCTCGGTACACACGTCTGCGCGGGCTGTAAAAGGGTCCACGTGCTCGTTCAGTTCCCGATAGTCGAGCACCGGCCTCACCTTTTGTTTGTTGTGCTGGAGAACCGCCATTAGCGGGATCAGGCCCTTCGGGTGCCCCAATTCCTTCTCTGGATAAGGAACCAACCATCCGTTATTAATCCAGGCTCACAACTCCTTATCATATTCCGCACGAGCTTGCGGGGGAGATTTTATACTCTGGCACACTGTTGTACAGCTTCTCTGGCAGTTGATCGTCCAACCATTTCCAGGATACCATCCAGGACTTTGTGCGCTGGTCGAACTCTGCACGAAAGTCAGGCCGTTCCAGCTCCATTGCTGCACCTAGAGCAAGACCAGTTTCAGTGAAACGCGCCCGACCCTCTTCGTCAACATGGACGCCACCCAATTTTTTGATGACGTCCATTCCCAGGAGCAGATCATAGCCGAGCAGCTCTCCATCCACGACCAGAGCTTGTACGGCTACTGCAGGCCCATTGCCAATGCTTGCACGAATGACGTCCAATCCACAAGAGGCTAGCGAGAGTCAGAACTGGAATCTTTTTCTCATCCCACGTGTCACAACATGCCTTGCGCACAAGGGTCTGGGTGCACCTGGTGTCTACAAGCGCGAAGCGCTCACGCCCATTGATCCGCACACTCACTGCGGGTAGCGCCTTGTTCAGCGGCCATCTGGGGAGAAGACTGGCGCTGTAGCTTACTCCCCTTGCCCATTTCCCACATTTTTTAGCTAATTTGATGGTGCTGATTCTGAAAATGGCCTTAGCTTTTAATGGTTAACTTCTGTTTTTGCTGTACTGAAATTGCTCATATTTGGAAAGAGATCAATTTATGATCTTGGCTGATCACAAAATTTAGTTAATAATGGTCATAGAAACGCATCAGTTTTCAGGTAGGCTGACCAATTTATGTCAGCCACCTGAAATAAACTATTTTTATAAGAAAGAAGTGTTTTTGAGTAAAATATTTTAAAATAGATTTACCAAAGTTTTCTAATTTATCACCAAAATTCAAATTAACTGATAAACTTTATCAGTAATAGACTTTAGTAAACCTGATAATTAAGATGACATCAAAAAAAAATGAAACCCTAAAATCTTCTGATTGATATTCCTAAATTTGTTCCATCACTATGGAAGGAAACCAAGCATATTGAGAGCATTTTGTTTTCACAGTTGGAAAGAAACTCCAACTAAAGACATCCCCCAATTGAATACACCTATTCCATTGTACATGGTACTGCTGGAGAATCAAAAGGGACTTGAATAATATTGAACATGACAGACAATCAAGAAAGAGAAAATTTTTACCATAGTTCTTATGTTGTTATGTTCACAAAGGTTTTATTTCTGTTGTTAGTTTATTAAATTATTTGATGAAAACACTTGTTGTTCTTGGTATATTTAGTCATATTATTTTTAAAGACTTAGGGTCTGACTGTTATTGCAAACTAGTATTACTAAACAAACCAATATTTGTTGGTTTAAATACGAATTAAGAGCTTTCTACAATTTTATTTTGAGAAATATTGCCATCACTCAATATCATTTATACAGAAAACAAATGAAAAAAATGTTCTTTTTCTAAAAATGAGGCATTTCTGTACAGCAAAAATGGTAGCTAGCCAAGAGAAAGGTCATTTTCAAATTCAGCATCCTCGAATTAGTGAAAAAAAGATGTTTGGTGTCTTGACACCATTTCAAAAATTTCTTTCATGAAAAGTTCATTAAAATCCTACAATTATCTGATTTTTGCAAGAATTTCCAAATCAATGTGATTTTCATCACCAAAAAATGCCCAAATTTCTCATGCTAATTTAAGATACAGCAAAAAAAAAAAAGACAATTTTGAAGGTTCTAAAAAAATTTTTAAATTTAATTTAATAATCAAAAATCTTTTGACTCACGACATCACACATGATCATGCAAGAGTGAATACAAGAAGTGTGAAGTATGGTTAAGTGTTAAGAAACTAAAAATTCTTGAAGCTATATTACATAAAACAGTTGAAACTTAACCTGAACAGAATAAAGCATGAAAACTCTACAAATGTACTCAAATGCCTATAATTGATAACAGAAGCCATTGGTTTATACCAATGGCTTCCCATGCTTAACACTTGATATTTTCACTCTCGCGTGATCATGTGTGATGAGTTGTGTCATGATCAGGTGTCATGAGTTGTGGTACAATTTTCGCTTCCAGCGTCTTGTATGCACGAGTTTGTCATTGCTTGGAAATCTTCCATGCAAACAAAAACAGACTATCATTATTGTTTTGTCCGTGTATTGGTTAATATATTGTGATGTAATTGTCATCTTTGATGATGGCATATGTAAGCCGAAAGCTTAGATAGGATTAAAAACATGTATCAATATGGTGATTTTCTTTCGTCTTCCAATGATAATGTTATTAAGATTATCAGATGATATCAAAAGGAATTTGTATAAAATAAATAGACAAAACTTGTCTATATTATTTAATGAAACATGCATCGATATATATATATATATATACAGACACACACAGAAATCACATAGTTGGTACAGCATTTACAAATTTTTCAATTAGTTAAAAAATTTGAGAACTATTTACTCAAGTAAAATAACCAAGAGCAGTTATGATAATCATAACAATGATACTATGAAAAGCTCTCTTCAATAACTACTGGCAAAAAATTGGATAGAAGATGTGAATATAAGATATGATTAAGATGCAAATAAATAAAAAGGATTTTTTAAAATAAATGGTGCAATTTGATCTGAAGAATTTAATAGGTCTTATGTTCTTATCTGCATTGTTTCTAACATATACATAGTATATTGCATATATGGATTTACAATATAAAAGTATGCCAGAAATAATATACATGAAACATACATGCATACAAAAGGCATAAGCAAATGGTATGTTATTAAAATCATTGCTATTCAAAATAATACAATACAGTAAGAATATCTATCTGAAAGAATCCTTGAGGTGTAATTAAAAGCACCCAAATCTGATATTTTTATTTTTACTTCCAACATTAAATAAAAACTTTATAGTGTGCTTTTTTTATATTTCCAGTTTATTGCTGATGAGTAGAATCACATGGTGTCAATTAAATTTTATTTTCAGCAATATAACAATATTAGAAACCTAAAAATATCACTATATTTAGCAATATTAATTAACAATATTCAAAATCAAAATGAGGCACAAATAATTTCTGAATATTCTCCATAAATAAAATAATAAAATGGAAATGCACAAAATGGATCAAATCTGCCAAAATTAATTTCAATTGACACCATGTGATTCTCCACATCAAATTTCATAAGAATCAGCATTAAACTGGAAATGCCCAAAATGCACACATACTGCCATCTTTAGGCTCTGATTCTTGCTATTAATATTGCTCAAGATTGATTTTAATTAAAACCATTTTAATCATCAAATTACATAAAAATCTGCATTTCCCTGAAAATACTCTAAATGCACCAGATTTCTAATATTATTAATATTGCTCAAAATTTATTTTTAATTCAATTCTTATGAATCTGCTCCTCAAATTTTATAAGAATATGCAATATTTGAAATGAACAAAATGCCCCCAAATCTACCATATTTTTCCTCATATTATTATTAATATTATTCAAAATTAATTTTAATTGCTACGATGTGATTCTGCTCGTCAAATTACATGACATTCAACATTATGATGAAAATGCTCAAAATGCACAAAGTCTGCCATTATTATGCTTCTAATATTGTTATTACTGTTGTTCAAAAATAATTTTAATTGACACCTTGTGATTCTACTCATCAAATTGCATACGAATCAGCATTAAACTGGGAAGGTTACAAAATGCACCAAATCATTTTCAGGCTTCTAGTATTCTTTATTACTAAACATTAATTTTAAATGAATCCATGTGATTCCACACTTCAAATTACATAAGAATCAGTATTAATCTGCAAAGGTGCAAGATGCTCAAAATCTCTCATTATCAGTCTTTTAATAATGTTATCACTATTAATGAAAATTAATCGTAAATGATACACTGCAATCCTACTCATTAAATTATGTGAGAATCAGGTTTAATGTGGATATGGAAAAAATGCATCAGATCTACCATTATCAGGCTTAAAATACATAAAATCTGACATTATTCTACTTCTAATGCTTTTACCAATATTGCTTGAAATTTTACTTTTGTTGACATCATTGAAGTCAAAATGCACAAAATACAACAAATCTGCCATTATCAGACTCCTAATATTGTTATTAATATTACTAAAATTTAATTTTAAGTTAAAACCACTTACTCTACTTATTAAATTGCATTAAAATAGAAAGGCACAAAATACACCAAATCCTGCCATTTTCTGACTTTTAATTTTTTTCTTGATATTATCAGTCAAAGGCACACAACTCTACATATCTTGAATAACTTACAATTGTCACACACATACACACTATTAATTGAACTCACACAATTGACGTTTTACCTTGAAGAAATCAAACTGTTTTAATTTCACAATCTTAAACCATCAACATTCATTCACCAAATCTCTGCATGGACACTCTAATCTCACTTGCCACGTTTAACAAGCAACCTATCATCACTTTGTGTAGGTCAAATATATATATAAATTCATGTTATTGTTGAAATCTATAAGTACATTGTTTTTTCCTTGATTTCTTCAAGTTGTATTATCTTCATATGTTTGTTTAATTTATTTGTTGTGGATAAATGCATAATGTACACGCACATTTTAAGCCTTCACTCAATTTCACCTTCTGACACATCTTACTTAGTATAAATTCCGCAACAATTTCAAGTATTGATATTAAACATAAATTCCCACCCTAAAATTTATCTTTCATTCTTTCTTTTTATTGTTTCAAGAGTGGATATTAAGAACTCATAAGCATCAAGTGATCACAGCATTAGGTCACAACTAAACACCACTGACTGCTTTTGAATTGGTTCAACAGTTCAATTTCATTTCATATGTAGCATTCAACAGTTGGATTTGATTTCATGCAAAGCGTTCAACGTTAGGTGCTGTTGTGAATATGGATTATCTCCTCTTTGATAATTCAAACTATACAAGCTATACATTTCCGCTTGTCGGGTAGACGAGTAGTAGGTTTCTTAATTGAATAAAAGAATACTAGACAGAATCTCTTGTCCTGTTTTCATTACAATTTATTCAATTAAGAATGGAACAATTTATGCGACCGGAGTGATTTACCACAGATCCAGAAAGAGATTCAGCCGACAAGTGCTGGAAACATTGGCGGGAGACATTTACAAATTTCGTCAAGGTTCTACATTCAGAAAGATCGGGATGTCCCATCAATAAGCGTGTGCTCCTAACCAACTACCTGTCACAGTCAACGAAATTATATCAGATTGCGTTACCTACGAAGATGCAATCAATGTACTGAACACTACATACATAAAGCCCAAAAATGAGATATTTTCTAGACACCTACTTGCGACTCGCCGACAAGAATCAGGCAAAACATTGGACCATTTCCTTAAGAGCCTTTGGACACTGAGCAAAGATTGCAACTTCTGCCCAATGACGGCATTAGAGGCCCAAGAGCAACACATTTTGGACGCCTTCATTAACGGCCTATGTAATACTCAGATAAGACAACGTCTTCTTGAGAATAAGACCCTTACACTTAGAACAGCTTACGAGCAAGCCTATATCTTCGAAAGTGCTATACAGCAGTCTAGTTCTTATTTACAGCCAGACACCGTGGGTGCCGCGTTAAACCCACCTGTTCCTACTACCCCGCCTCATGACGATAGTCCGATGAAGCTTCAAGAACAATCGGTTACTGCCGCTTTAAAAAGGGACACCTGCTATTTCTGCAGCTTATCTAAACACCTACGAGTTTCATGCACTGCCAGAGATACTCGTTGTCATAAATGTGGAAAACTTGGTCATTTTTCATAGGTATGCAAGTCTTCTAAAACTCTATACAAAAATACTCGTCAAAATACATCTGCAACTTTAGCCACCTCCCCCGACTGCCTTTCAAAAACTATTGTAAAAGTGAAAATTAACGGGAGGTCTACAAATGCCCTGCTCGATACCAGGAGCTCAGAAAATTTTTATCAAAGAAAGCTTAGTAAAACCAACAAATTGTATTTTGTTCCCTCCCCCAGCAGAGTAACAATGGCAAACGCGTCATTGTCTGCGCAAGTAAGTGGTTATTGTTTGGTGGACTTACTATTTAATGACATCTCTTATAAAACCACTAAATTATCCGTAATGAAAAACCTTTGTTGCGAAATAATACTGGGACACGATTTTTTGCAGCAACACTCACAGATTGAAATTCCGTTTGGCGGTTCAATGCCCGCATTGAAAATTTGTGGATTGGCGACAGCAAAAATCCAGTACCCGTCACTTTTCAAAAACCTAACTGAAAACTGCAAACCCATAGCAGTGAGAAGCAGACGTTTTTCTTATAATAATAAAAAATTCATTGACTCTGAGATAAAAAGACTACTCGAGGAGGGTATAATTGAGCCTAGCAAATCACCCTGGAGGGCTCAGGTAGTTATAACCACTTCTCACAACCATAAAAAGAGAATGGTTATAGATTACTCCCAAACTATAAATAGATTTACTCTTCTGGACGCCTTCCCACTACCCAGGATAGATGAAATGATAGGCGTAATAGCCAAATATCGTATGTTTAGCACTCTGGACTTGAAAAACGCGTACCATCAGATCGCCATTAGACCTAGAGACAACCTATACACTGCTTTCGAGGCAAACGGTCGACTATATCAATTTCGCAGGATTCCTTTTGGCGTTACGAATGGGGTAGCCAGCTTCCAAAGGATAGTCGACCAAATCGTAATGGATGAGAAACTGGAAGGCACATTTGCGTACATCGACAACGTCACAGTATGTGGCCATAATAGAAAGGAACACGACGAAAATCTCAGACGGTTCATGTCCGCCGTCGACAAATACAACCTTACCCTAAACGACGACAAATGCTCGTTTGGACTGGACAAAATAAACCTACTGGGGCATACCATAAGCAAAGGTTTTATGGCACCGGACACAGATCGATTGAAACCTTTACTCCAGATGCCTGTCCCTCACAACCAGCCTTCCCTTCGACGTGCTATGGGCATGCTTGCTCACTACTCACAATGGATTGCTTCGTTCTCAGAAAAGATACATCCATTTACACAAGTAGAGACGTTTCCTCTGTCCCGTCAAGCCGTTGAGGCATTCGAGGGACTGAAAAAGGATATTGCGAAATCTGCAATTACAACAATAGACCAAAATATTCCTCTGGTTGTTGAAACGGATGCGTCAGACTGTGCTATTGCTGCTTCTTTGAAACAAGCTGATCGTCCTGTAGCCTTTTTTTCAAGGACCCTCTGACAGGCTGAACGACGACACCCCGCAATTGAAAAGAAAGCCTTACGCCATAGTCGAGGCATTAAGAAAATGGCGACACTATCTGATCGGATGCCACTTTAAACTTATTACTGACCAGAAATCAGTTGCTTTTATGTTCAATTCTAAGACTACAAGTAAAATAAAGAATGAAAAAATAGCGAGGTGGAGAATTGAACTATCTTGTTTCTCCTTTGACGTCAGCTACCGACCTGGCATGGAGAACTTAACAGCTGATACACTGTCAAGAGTATGCTGTACGGCATCAAGCGGGGATGAACTCCGAACGCTACATAACAATCTCTGTCACTCGGGCATTACTCGAATGGTTCATGCTGTGAGGTGTAGAAACTTGCCTTTCTCAGTGGAGGAGGTAAAAAGAATTACAAATTCTTGTCGAACATGTGCTGAGATAAAGCCTCGGTTTTATAAACCCAAAACTGACGTTTTAATAAAAGCAACACAACCGTTTGAAAGACTCAATCTTGATTTTAAAGGACCGCTACCAAGCAAAACAAGGAACCAATATATATTAACGGTTGTTGACGAATATTCACGGTTTCCTTTTGCTTTCCCTTGCTCCGACATATCGGCTGCTGCAATTATACAATGCCTCTGCTCACTATTCGCTATCTTTGGAGCCCCTGCCTATATACATTCGGACCGAGGGGCTTCTTTCATGTCAGAGCAGCTTCGGCAATTTCTACAGGAACGAGGAGTAGCTATAAGCCGGACAACTCCCTACAACCCTAAGGGTAACGGCCAATGCAAAAGATATGATGGCATTATTTGGAAGACCGTTCAATTGGCTGCCTCAAATAACGGATGTTCGATTGATAATTGGGAAGATCTCCTTCCTGTCGCATTATACACCATTCGATCCCTATTGTGTACTGCCACGAATGCCACCCCACACGAAAGGTTTCTACCTTTTCAGCGATGGAGTTTGGCGGGAGCTTTGCTTCCATCTTGGCTCTCTTGACCAGGTACTGTGTTTCTGTGACGACATGCACGTTACACCAAGAACGATCCCTTGGTGGACGAGGTAGAGCTTATTGAGGCGAACCCCCAGTACGCTCTAGTATGACATGCAGATGGTAGAGAGTCTAATGTGTCTCTCAGGGACCTAGCACCGGCCGGAGACGTACCCGGACCGTGGATAGCCCCCGAGGACAGACCAACTACCCCTGACACTGAAGCCCCTCCGGAAGATCATGGCACTGAAATTGCTCCTGACACGTCATCTAATGACACTATCTCCGTTGAGGCTCCATCAGACACTTCGGATTGGCCAACACCTGAATCCCTGACAGATGAAGGACTAGCACCAAAAAAACGTGTTCATCCAGAGACTGACTCTGACACGGAACGGCCTGCTCCTCTGAGAAGGAAACATTTCGGAGCAAGATATTTTAGAGCCCACAGACAGGCTCACACTGAAGAGCCTCCCTGTTCAAGTACTCCAACCACGAATCATGGACTGCCGAGGTGGCCACTGCGAGTTCGTAGGGAGCCTGGACATTTAAAGGACTTTCCTTTCTTCTCTATCAGTGAGAAATTTGGTGGGGTAGAATGTTGTGAATATTGATTATCTCCTCTTTGATAATTCAAACTATACAAGCTATACATTTCCGCTTGTCGGGTAGACGAGTAGTAGGTTTCTTAATTGAATAAAAGAATACTAGACAGAATCTCTTGTCCTGTTTTCATTACAGGTGCGTCCCTGCACTAACTTGTCAGAAGAATCATAGCCAGTTACATTGAGAAAACATTCAAATGTTTATTTCGTTTTCTGCAGGCTGGCTCTCATGTAAATCTTCAGGACAGAAATTTAGAAGATTCCGTGATCATCAGGAACTCAAAAGCCAAAATGAATTGTATCCTCCATGAATGAAAAGGAAAACGCTTTCAGGATGATAATCAAACAAATAAACAACACATGACCAAACGAAATATTTCTACATATAAAGGGAAACAACTCAACCAAGACAAAACAAGATTTGTCTACTTTGAACTATTTATAAACAGAAAAGAAAAAAGAAATAATGATAAAAAAAATCGTCAAAAAGATTGTTCGACAGATAAGTAAACCATTAAACATTACTCTTATCATAAGAGTCTTATGACAATTATTATATTTTCTTTCCTTTCTTCTATTCTTTGTTTATTGTTTCCTTCTTCGCCTACATTTTATCTTTATTATATTTAAAATAAATATAACTTTACATCTCGTGTTTGTTTTCTATATGTTATTGGTCCCTTAATAGAAAACTTCACTTATTTTTTCTTTTAAGTGAGCCACATTTACAGCCATATGTTTGAATTTTGTTGAGAGATAAAATTTGTGGCGACTGTCAATTAATTTTGCTCAAAATGAATTTTATTTGATATCATGTCATCCTTAGAGTTCGAGTTAAAAACAGGAGAAAGGACAAAAGAAGAGGAAATCAGGAAGACAGTAGATAGCAATTGACATTGCATTGAAATTTTTGAAGAACCAAATTGGCTGGAAATCATGGAGACGGAATAGATTTCCACGAGTGTGAAATGAGAGAAAAGAAGTTATTAGGATAGAATTTATGGTTGCATCTAGTCAACTCGACTAGAAATTGATGAGACCGCATCACTAGTCTAGTATTGCACCTAAATTCAAAGAGCCTAGGCACCATAGCAAAGAGTTCATCCGAACAATTATCACTGAAGTATTTATAGGGAGACAACCTTGTAGCAGTGGGGAAGAGACTGAAGCCGAGATGTCAGAACAGAGCCAATGATATTGCTGATTCTTCTTTGAATTTTATCAAGGAGCTCTAGGTAAGTAGCAGGAGAACTGAACCAAATGAAATTGATGAGTAGAACCAGAAATGCAATTCTATTTGGCCAATTCAATTCTAATAGATGTATTAGAAACCTGATGATGTTCATTTTGGTGTCTCTCATGAAATTACAGTACAATTCTGACATACTTATGTCTCATTTGTTAAGTAGAATCAGATGTTATCAATTAAATCCGATTTGGGCAATACTAATAGTTGTATGATAGTCATTTTGTTGTGTCCTGTGCATTTCCAGTTTAATGGTGATTCTGACATAATTTGATGTGAAGAATCACAAGGTATCAAGTAAAATTCAATTTAGGCATTTCTAATATCTGCATTAGAGGTGCTATGATGTTAATTTTAGTGCATCTTGAACTGTTTAATGCTGATTTTTATGTAAATTGATAAGGAGAATCACACGGTAACAAATAAAAATAATTTTGAGCAATATTAATAACAATATTAGAAACCTAAAGATGGCAGAATGTGTACATTTTGTGCATTTCCAGTTTAATACTGATTCTTATTGTTGTAACCTATAGAAGGTTACTGAATAGAATAATCACACAATGGTTGGTAATGAACGATAATACTTATGACAAAAACAAATATAAGATTCGCCAGCGGCACGTAGAAGAAGTAGTCAACTGGTAGAAGAGAGTCAAGTGAATTCCACAATGAATCTCCCACTGCAGGATATCTACCAATCGCCCCACACAGTTGGATGTGGCACAAGGCCGAATTTAATGTGGGGTATCCGAGCCCATAGGCTCGGTCAAAAATTCCCCATAGACTCTATATAAAATGGTGTTGGTTAGCTGTTTCCCGAGATGAGACTCTGCCCTTTGACATAGCCTCATCTGGGAATCCTCTCTGCTCGGAGGCAGAGAATTTGATACAGCACAGCTGGAGACAAATCTCCTACTGCAGATTATTTATTGTACAAAATGTACAAATATGGCACAAGGCCAAAGAGGGCAAAGGGGAAAAAGATGGTCATCTTCTGTCTTAACATTAAACTCTTAGCTAGCCGCAAACACTGACCCAAACATACAAACAATATTCCTTTCACCAAAACAACTCATTTTTACTTACCATTCTTACCTCATCCACCATAATGCCTCAGAAACTCTATGAAATCCTAACTGGTCCCTATATATACAATTCATTGTCTGTGGTGGGAGAGAAATAAAATAACAATTTAAAAACCCAAATGAATATTTACAATGAGAACAAAACTATGCACAAGAAACTAAACAAAATAGTGTTAGTAATAAAACCCCCCACAGCCCTAACTGTGACAAAAACATCAGTTAACTGGACGAAATCAATGTGGGACTTGAAAAATATAAAAACATTCATACAAGCTATTCACTCACTACAAACACACACTCATCCGAACACAACAACAAATATGAAAAACACTCAAAATGAAAGATGCCCAGCGCCAACCAGAGAAGTGATATCACTAACCACCTAACGATGGGAGGGATGGGGAATTTAACAAAAGAAAGAAAATAGGGCCAGAAAAAAAGGGGCCAATGAGCATAAATACCCTCGCTAAGTTTACTTGAAAAAAAATTAAAGCAAAAAACGACCTACTCTAACTTTTACACGGGAAGGGTTACCATTGTTCAACCCAGCAATCCCAATATTCTTACAGCCTAACCAGCATGAAAATGCCACCCCAAGTCAGCACCTTTCATTCTTCTGAGACGCACAAAACTCACCCAGCTTTCACCAAATTCCAGTTGATGGAGTCACTTCTTTTCCGTTCTGATCTTGACTTTAAGCTGATGCTTAAAGAAAAGGATCAGTTGGGAAGAGGTAAACTTCTCGGCCCCATAGAATTCCTTCTGTCGCGTCATCCATATCACAACTCGCATAACCCCCAGTAAGCAAAAGAACACATAGTGCTCAGTCTTAGTCAACAGTGGTACTATATTGCTACAGACGGAACTGGCTTCGAGGACAAAGAACTTTCCACGCAGCATGAAAGCCATGATGTCTTCAACAAACTTGCACAACGGAGCTACGGTACTACAATGAAAGAAGACGTGACCTAGGGCCTCGGCTTTTCCACTGCAGCGAACGCAGTTTGGCGAAGCAAACCCGCTTCACAAAGTCTTTTGGTGACCCAGAGGGCCCCTCGAATCAACAGCCAGGTGAGTGATGCCTCAGAGTTATTGAGACATTTCAACCCGGGCACCCAAGGCCATATGCAGCGAGCCTCCCGCTTCGTCAGGCCAAGCTCACCTATCAAAGCATCTTGAACGTTCCCCCTAACTAACACCTGTTATAATGCCTTACGAGACAACGACTGGACGTCGGAGAGGCCATCCTTCACCAGTAAGAGTTGCTTGAGAGCAAGCTGACATTCACGATAGAAGAAACCTTCGACTCAAGGAGTACGGCCGGCCTCCATCTCGCATGAGCGCACACTTCTTAAGGATGGAAATTGTCTACACGTGTCTTCCTTCCAGAATTCGCCGTTCTCATCCAACTGCACACATTTGAAACAAAAATCACTTACTTATAGCATAAATTTTTCTAGACACAAACATTTCTTGACCTCGGGGTCTTGTTATTTTCACGTCTCCATCAATAATTGAATGTGTTGACAGGTTTAGTATGTTGCATCAAAATTTCTCGGACATTCAGGCCGGTAAATGTTAATACTGTTTATTATAAACAGAGCACTTACTTAAATATTTGTATCTATAAAAAGAACGTATAAACATAAAAAATCTCTTAAAAATAATTGTCAGACTTTGTCCATTTCATAATTCATCTTTGTAATTTTCTCTATTTTAAAATTAGTGGAACTCCTCACTACCATGAGCCTGTCATCTCTGTTCCACTAATTTTAAAATAGAGAAAATTACAAAGATTATATATAGTGAATTTAGAAATCTAAATTTAAAAACAAGTCTGTACTAAATTAAAAAGGGTAAACTTCCTCGACGTAACTCTAGATTTAATAAACAACACATACCTACCTTATAGAAAACCTAATACTAACCCCTTGTATATACACCCTAATTCAAACCACCCTCCATCCATAATTAAACATATACCCTCACCAATAGAGAATAGAATCAGAATTAACTCTGCTAATAAAGAAATATTCCAACAACACAGTAATTTTTATAACGCAGCCCTAAATAATAGTGGATACAAAAATGCTAACATCATTTATAGAAACAATTGTACTAACCAGAAGAAAAACAGGAAAAGAAAAATCATTTGGTATACCCCTCCGTTCAACCAAATGGTTAGTATTAAGCTAGGACAGAAATTCCTAGCTTTAATTGAAAAACACTTTCCTACTAATAGTAGAAATATTTAATTTAAAACACCCTAAAATTAAGTTACAGTTGCACTGAAAATCTAGAAAGTATAATAAAAAAACAATAATAAAATCCTGAATAAACCACCATGCCAGAATAGTATTAATAAAAACCCTACACTTAAATTAGACAAAAATAGTGAAAAATTATGTGAGTGTAGAAACCCAGAAGACTGCCCATTGGAAAATAAATGCTGCATAAAATCTGTGGTATACCAATGTACTATCTCATCCAATGAGAGTCCTAATACTAATATGATATACATTGGGTCTATGAAGAATGAATTTAAAACCAGATGGAGGCAGCACAAGTGCTCCTTCAACAATATAAATAAAACAAATCAGACATCTCTATCTAAATATTTTTGGCATTTGAAGGAAATTAATAATACACCAAAAGTAAAATGGAAAATTATAAACAAAACTAGAACTTGTAAAACTTGGGATGACCCATGCCCTTTATGCCTACATGAAAAACTACACATTATCAATAATAAAAATTTATTAAACAATAGACATAAGTTAACGGTTTTTTGCCAACAACATCAAATTTTCGCATTGAATAATTAGCATAAAAAACAAACAAACAATAAAATAATAAATACAAATTTTAAACTCCATAGTCTAAATAAAAAGTTTAAATGCTCTACCCAATAAAAAGAAAAAGATAACCCTTTATGAAGTCGTCAAAAAAACAAATGTTAGCGAATTATGACAGATTTTTTTATATACACAAAACCCTTTCAGAAAAAAATAAAAAATAAAATATAAAATAAAAAATAAATAAATCTCCATAGACACCCCATCTTCTGCTTTAAATTTAGACACCCCAACCTTACCCTGACTTGACTTCTTTGAATGTAACTCAGATATTGATACAAATTATTATCCCTTATGCCCCTTCTTTTTTTTAATAATTGCTCTAGCCGTTACCATAGTAATTTTAATTTTAATAATGAATATGCTTATAAAATGCGTAAATTTCAGGAATTAGTTATTCAAAAAAAAATTCTGCTTGAAGATGTAACAGAGCTTGTTACTTTAATTCAAATAATTATATTGAAGTTTTCACCTCTTGTTTTGAAACATGAAAACTCTTATGTAGCAATGGAATCATATTTTTAAATAAATAATTATATATATATATATATATATACACACACACACGCATATGTATGTATATCTATATATATATATATATATATACACGCATATAACATATATATATATATATATATTATATATATACACGCATTTTCCATTTTACTTTTGGTGTATTATTAATTTCCTTCAAATGCCAAAAATATTTACCCTTTTTAATTTAGTAGAGACTTGTTTTTAAATTTAGATTTCTAAATTCACTATATATAATCTTTGTAATTTTCTCTATTTTAAAATTAGTGGAACAGAGATGACAGGCTCATGGTAGTGAGGAGCTCCACTAATTTTAAAATAGAGAAAATTACAAAGATGAATTATGAAATGGACAAAGTCTGACAATTATTTTTAAGAGATTTTTTTATGTTTATACGTTCTTTTTATAGATACAAATATTTAAGTAAGTGCTCTGTTTATAATAAACAGTATTAACAACATTTACCGGCCTGAATGTCCGAGAAATTTTCATGGAAAATATGCGTCTTCCGACAGGAATCGTACCTCTATCCTATACAGAATCATCATATAGCCTGATGTGCTTTTACTGATTGAGCCACAGAGGAGAGTTTCGGTTAGCAAGGTCGATTTTACTGTTTTTAAACTACAATTCTCCATGATTTTCTCTCATACATTCATATCTGCTCAATGCGTATCCAAATGTAAACAAATGACGTCAAACATTATGAAATGGACAAAGTCCAACAATTATTTTTAAGAACGTATAAACATAGAAAATGTCTGAAAAATAATTGTCAGACTTTCTCCATAATATATATATATATATATATATATATATATATATTGTACTAATAGTAACACTCGGTTGGTAAAAACCTTGGATAGCACAACTTGCAAGTATATCAAAACAAATTGGTCACCAAGAAAAAAAATTGGAACAAAAGAAAGAACTAGAAACATCCAAACAGGGCAAAACAAATTGGCAAGTGCCTTAAGTTTTTAGTCCAAAGAAAAAACCCAAATGAGTAATAAAGCTTAAACAGAGAGTGCTCAATACGCACAATCACACACACAAACCTACCAGCCTGCATTTGAAATACACTAGTAGAAAACACAAACATAATAACCTCATCCAGTTATAAAAAAAGATTAAAAATAATGGAAGCCCTAATAATAAAAAAAGAAGAAGCCAACTCTTAACAATATTAACTACGAACAAGGCCACAATGTACTAACTGTGTTCAGAAAATAAAACCCCTCTATAACACACTAAAAGCATACAGATAATGCACACACTCAATTACACTGAAAAATAAAATCATCCTTGATAATGGCTAAAAGTAGAGCTGAAAGTGCTTGGAACTATTGAACATTTCAACAGTTTCTACGCACTCTGTGTCCAAAAAAGAAAGCACTTGTGCATACACAAGAAAAATTAAATAAAATGCTTAACCATATTATGATCTGTCATTTTTAATGAAATATGCATAAATGAAGGATTGCTTCCTAAATATACTATATATATATATATATAATCATTTTAAGTGAGGATATAATTAACAGCTAAGTTCTTGAGTGTCTTGGTACTAGTATTTTAACTTTTTACATATCTTTTCTCCCTGAAATCAATCCTCCAGATCTACAAATCAACAATTCGCCCTGGCATGGAGTATTGTTGCCATATATGGTCTGGTGCCCCTTCTGTTTGCCTCGGGGTTCTTGATAGGCTCCAGAGGCGGATATGCAATGTAGTTGGCCCTGCCCTGGCGTCTCGTCTACAGTCACTTTCTCACAGACGCGCCATCACCTCTCTCTGTCTGTTCTACAAATACTTTCATGGAAATTGCTCTGAGGAGCTGCATTCGCTGGTTCCCAGACGTCATGAGTTCAAGCGCCCTATGAGGATGGCATCCCGCTCTCACCCCTTCACTGTCGAAACTCCTAAATGTAGCCATCTCTTCTACTCCAATAGCTTCATGTCTCACACCTCTCGCCTGTGGAACTCCCTTCCCTATTCCTGTTTCCCTGAGAGCTATAATCTCCAGCTATTCAAGTGTAATGTCAATCGACAACTCCATTTGCCTTGATCTATCCACTACCCTCCTCCTCGTCCTTTCTTCTATCACTCCTATCTGATCTTGCTCTAAATTTTCTGTAACCCATTGCGTCCTAGTGGCTTCCCATATTTTTCTTCTGATAAAAATAGTAATTTTTAAAAAGTCAGACAACACTTTTACTATTAACATTAGCTATAAACAAATGGTTATATTAAAATATTTGTGACAATTTTTCATTTAATTAATTGAAATTTTCCCATTTTCTTTTTATGCGCTATATATTGCCCACCAGAACGCTTCCCCAGTGATGTCTATTCTGGGAGTCATAGAAAGTTTTAGCCCTCTATGACATCAGACTTTCTCTCTCAACTAGCATTCATGATTGCAAGAATTTTCACACTATTTGTGCCTTTTCAAATGAGATCTTTTTATTCAATCCTACGTATGATTTCTAACCAATTGAGATTTGTTTAATCTTTTACTACTGGTATTTTGACCAATCAGTGGGGTGGAATCCATTTTACCCTAACCATTATTCGAAGTATTCATTCAGAATAGCGGTTATCATTTTTAACCTATGAGAAACATAGTTTTTATTTGGCTCCAGATTTAAGTCTATTTGAACAATTAATTTTCATTTTGGATTTATATCTTGTTCTTTGTTCCAAGTTAATGTGTAAGTTTTAACTTTCTATTTTTCCAAATCAAGTTTGACTCTATATAATGTTTTTTTATTGAAATTTGTTATCCTTTATCTATTCTTTATACAGATGACAACACAGAAACCACTGCAGTTCTGATGAAGATTGATAATCCAGTCATAGGAAAAATATATTGGATGTATGAAAAAAAAAAAAAAACAGAATGGTCACTTGCAGAAGAAACATGTGAAAAAAATGGGCATGAATTGGTGCAGATGCCAACTAAGAATGAACAAAAATGGATAAAGACAAAAGAGCAAACCAGCTAAAATATCAAGGTGTTTAAGGTAGCAGTGGTCTAGTCAAGTTGCTTTTTGTATTCTGACTGACTTTTTTCTAAGTGACATAATTCTCTAAAACTGGAATAGATTTATTCCAGAGGTACAAAATTGGGTGAATATAGCAGATGAGGGAAAATATCAAATATAAACTTAAATACTTTTTGTTTGGACATCAAACAAATATGTGGTCTTCTATTATCATGAAAGAATATTACACAATTTCTTTTGATTCATTTCAGAGGATTTTTGTCAATTGGTGTCTTTGTCTTGCTGCAGGCTTCAACACGTTCAATGAGATTTTATATGCTTCTGGTACATTTGACCTGCAAACTATTTTTGATGGATATGTGAGTCCAAAGGAAAAATGACAATTTAAACAAAGAAATTTTAACAAATATTTTGATAGAACATTTTACAAATTGAGAAATGAAATATGAAGTGTTCAAAGTAAACTTTAGTGTCTGTAGTTGAAGTACAAACATTTTTGTGTAAGCGAAAATGAATACATCTTTTCACTATGAAAAGTCACTGAGAAATAGATGGATTCTTTCAAATCTCACACCACTTGTAATTATCATCAGGGGGCAGTAATTCAAAATCTCACTGCCTGTGATTATCACCCTGCAATCTAACAGTCTAAATGGCATTAGATTTTATTCAAATCATTTCAGTTTTCCAGAAGAGTCCATAGCCAAGAATTCCTTCCAGTCAATATATATATATATATATATATATATATATATATATATATATAATAAAAAATAATTCTTTAGATGAATATCTATATTTAATATTGTGAGTGGGGCTTCATTTCATTTGTTCTACAATCTTTTGTGTTCCATGTTGTCATAAAATATTCACTTTTTATTGGCCCTCACAATTTTTTTCAAAACATAAAACATTTAAATCTAACTCAGCAGAAAAACGTGTAATTTTGACCATTTTTTTATGAGCACAAATATTAAAGATTGCCAAAATTTAATTTCATATTTATTATAGAGTTCTCAACAAGAACTGCACTCAAAGAAAAATCTCTTGAAACTAGATTACTGATATACGCTTTATGGCAGATACATAGAAAAAAGTATTTATCAGTACAATTAACTGAATTCTTATGAGTGAAGATGTCTGTTAAAAATGAAGATAACTATATTTTTTATTTCATAAAAAAATCCATACATGTTTAAAAGTAAACATAAATCTATACACTACACTATGGTTTCCCAACCTGCACCAGTGGGCGATTTCAACTTTTGGGTGGGTGATGATCAACTGAACAGAAAATGGCGGGAGAATGGAAATTTTTGTGGGTGATAGAGTATTTTGAGTATTAAAAAGGTATTTCAATATATGCTACTTGAAAAAAAGATATTCAAAAGAGATATCCAAAGTACCTGTATAAAAAAAAAACAGGATATTAATTGGGAACAACTTGGTTACATTTCAAGATAAGATAAAAATATCATTGCAAAAATTGAATATTTTGGTATTTTGTATAGTTCTGAGAAGGGTCATTAACATTCAAGTAGTTCTTCAGATGAAATAACATTTTCTAATATAAATTAGGTAAAGGAAGACCAAAAACAACAAAAAAATATTTACTGAAACAAAAATTAATATTAAAACAAAATTATATATCTAGTTTTCAATGGTCATGTTTGCTTTCATTTATTCTTTAATATGATGGCAGCAGCAATTGCTACATAAATCAGCATTATTTCTTACCTCCCTTTGATATTTTTTACGACATCATAAAGTCAGTTTATGAACTAGTAACAAACCAAACAATCTTGATACACTCTTGAATATTTACTAAACAGGTGGCAATGGAAAATTTTTCCATGTGAAAGAGGGCAATAACACATAAAAGGTTGGGAATACCTGGTCTAGACACATATGCATGAATATAAAATTGTTGCACAGAATCATATAGATGCAATATCTCATCTATTGAAGATCCCGACAACATAAAAGCCATGAGTTCAAGAAAAGATTCAATCAACATCAAAGTTCATTTAGAATAAATATATACCAAAACCAGATGTCCCTATCAAAATATTTCTGGTACTTAAAAGAAACTAATAAAACACCTACAGTAAAATGGAAATTAATAAGAAAAGCTAGAATATGTAGGTCATTAAATGACTCATGTCCTTTGTGCATACATGAGAAACTATATATTACTAGGTTTATAAAAAATAAAAATTTGGTGAATCATAGACATGAAATAGCTATTCTTTGCTGACATTGTCAAAAATTTTCCTTAAATAATATTTAAAAAATAAAAAAAAATGGGTAACTGGTAATATAGATACTTATATTTGATATGTAGTAATAATTTTTAAATAATTTAAGTAATTCAATTACATTTATTTGTTTTAAAATAAATGTAATCTATTAGTAATTAAAAGTAAAAATAATAAAATTATATTTTAAAATTGTAGTTCAATACAATGTATTCTAATCCAAACACCCCTTTTAGAAAGAATCTGTATGTATACAAGTAAGAATTTAATGAATAAAATGCCAAAAATCTTTTAGCCATAGATGCATCTGCATTAATAAAGAACCAGCTTGGGTGGGTTGGGGGATCCATCAAGCATAACAACATGGCAGCAGCAACAATAGACAGACAATAAAAACATTGGGTTTAAGGCTAGCAGTTTTAGATTCATTGGATTGTACGAGTACATGAATTTTGCAGCATAATAATTGTGAGTTCAATCCCTGGGATTGGTTGTACAGAATCAGACTAAGTGGAAACAAGACAATGAATAATAAAGCAGTACTAAAAAAGAACAAGAAGAGATATCTCTAGACATGGACAGTGAAACGAGAACAATTTAAATAGAAAGTTTAATTCAAAATTCCCAGAAGTCTACCCAGATAGCCTACCAAAAGAATGCTAGAGAACAAAATGGCTGAAATGTTTTAATATTAACAATAAAGATGAAAACTTTAGTCTGATTGTAATAATGTAAATGCATGTGTAAGTGTAAAAGTTTTGTTGTAAATTCAATTTGTATAAATCTCCTAGTAAATATGTTTGACTGCTTGATGTGGTTGAAATAAGGTAATAGCTTAGGCTTGATGGACATGGCTTCTGGAATTGCTTTCTTGGACATTATTTAACCCACCCACTTAATATATTGTCATGGGTAAAAGAATTTTTTATTTGGTTAATTTTAGAACTCCACATATTAAATCATAAAACAACTTCTGATTTTGGACTGAAACAAAAATATTTGAGTATCCTGTTAGATGCTGTTATATGCTAATGAATGCTGGGCAGTTTCCTTACAGAGGAAAAGGAAATTTGAGACAACAGTGATGCAGTTCCAGAGGAGATGGATAGAGCATGTATATATGTTTCTTCAAATAGATTATGACAATGAGAATAACATGGATTCAACATGTGAAAAACAATGAAGTTTTAAAGGAAATGAAAACTAAAAGAAAACTTGTACTTGAAATCAGAAAGATATAGTTTAAATTTCTGGAACATGAGAAAAGAGGACTTGGAGAATTTGACACTCACAGGACATATTCAAAACAAGAGGGCCAGAGGGAAACAGTGTGTAGTTATCTAAGGAGCTTGTAAAAAATGAATGGCATATTTAAGACTGGAAGTGATTTTTAAAAGACAAAACCTGTTAGGGGCTACAAAGGAAAACAGTTATTGACAGCCTTACCCTTGATTGTGCACATCCTGAAGTGACATATATAAAAGAAAAAAAAGGCTTTTGGCCATCACTAATCATTAAGAAGAACAGTAACGTTATCTGTTACAAACAAGAGAGAAAAAAAGATTCTCAGTAATTTCATATATTTTTAAAAAATGCACACGTATGAAACAAGACATAGACAATCACACTTGAATTAAAAAAATGCGATATATAGAATACTTGAAAAAATATTTTTTAAAAGGGTAAGAAGTTTACTTGCATTGTAGATATTGAGAGTAAGGTCCTGTGAAACAAGCGTCAACGTTTTGAAATTTCTGAAACAGAATTTTCAAGTGTACAAAAAAATAGAGAAGAAAAGAAAAAGCATAGTTAGGTCAAGCAAGAGCTTCTTTGCATCCTCCAGAGGGATACGAAGTGAATGGATGCATATATCCTACGCTTGATGAATATGAATTGACTAACCTTGAACCTGTTTTCTTTGAATTCTCTTAAGTTTTCTGCCAGCACGATTCATTTTGTTCACTTGAAAATTCTGTTCCAGAAATCTCAAAACATTTTTCAAGGGACGTTACTCTCAACATCCTACAATGCAGAGTTATTTCCCTTGAATTTTTAAAATTTATTTTTCAAGTAGTTTTAGGTACTTCCACTATACCAAAAAAAAAGTTACCTATGGTTTAAAATGAATTTTTAAAAATCTCTCTTAAAGCTTTTATTTTAGTTTTAATTTCAAGCTAATAGACTGAATTTAATATTTCCAATAGGCAAAATACTTTGCTGAATTTCTAAAACTAATCTAAAATTGACTGGAAGGATATTTTTTTTCTTTTAGTTTTTGTGCTAAAAATAGCTGATTAGCATTCATTAGCGCTCTTCTTTAGTCGTCTTTCATTGCAATGTAATTTTCTTTATTTAAAAATCTCTCAAAAATAAAATATACTTTTCTGAAACTATTTGAGGAATATCAGCTGATTTGATTAATTTGATTTTAAACAACTATTATTTATTTTAAGTTTAAAATATTGCAGAAATGCATTTTTTCGGTGGCAGTAACTGATTATTTAAGGCGTACACGGGATTGACAGTTTGATGACAGATTGGTATTATTCTAAGGTTGTTCTATGGGGGCTTTAGGCCTTAAAGGATTTATATGAATTAACGTGAGCGCCCTTAATATATTATTTTTTTTCACTCAGTAATCTTAAAAATTTACGAAAATATTCTACATAATGTAATGTTTTATCGAATTTTAAATATATTTGGCTGTAAATGTATTATAGTTATTGCTCTTATCTTCTGATAATGTTGTATGTGGTCGACCGTATATAGAAAATTGGCACATCGCTTTTGATATAAGTAGGCAGAGAAATTTGAATCAAGAAAGAGAGAGAGAGAAAAAGCAGAAAGAAGCAAGAGGTAGAAAGCCAGAGTTCCATGCGTCTGAATGACGTCTGTGTCAAATTACACGCTGATACATTATCAGCCTCTAAAAAGAGCAAGGCAATATCGAAGGACTCTTTTCAACTCCAAAGCTAATTGCCTTAAAATATATCTTGTCATTCATGTTGAATACAACCGTATAACTTTTATGTGAAAAACCAATTCTCTCAATTTGTGTTAAATATTTTGGAATATTACTTTGTGGTCGATGATTTAATATAAACATTTTCTCTTTCTAACAATTCATCGAAACTATGAACTTTTAAATATATTATTTCTTTTCCTGGAACAAGCTACTGACAACTTCAAATGTGTAAATTTGTAAATAAATTCCTTATCTTGTTTCAGTAAATATAACACGTGTGTTTCCTTGTCATTTCCCCCTCAATATTTCATTCTAATTAAAATGTAAACAAATGAAAGCAAATCTTGTAAAAATTCATTATTCATCGAATTTTTTTTTTCTTAAGACAAGTGTGTCCTTAATATATCTTATTTATAAAAACGATGAAATTTTTTTTTAATTATATCTTAGTTTTAATGTATTTTTATTTGACGATTCAGAGCAGATTTTCAGTAAATATCTGTTTGAAAAAAAAGATTGATGGTTTACATTCTCCAAGGAGTGCTGCTTTTAACTAGTATAAATATGAAGAGTGGTAAAAATCAATATCTGGAAATTTAATTAAGTGGCGGGTAACAGATGTAAAAAAAAAAAAAAAAAAAGAAAATACAATATTTCTACCAAGATTTTCTTAAAAAAAAAAAAGTTCCTAAAATAATTTAATTCGTTTCCTTGATAAGTTTTGAAAGTTTCATTAGAATCCGACTATTACTTTGCTGTACCCGCAAGAAAAGCAAGATTTTTAGCCAAAATTTCGTATGTGCTAGAAGCGATTAAAAAAATTTAATAAAATGATTAAAAAATATAGTTTGCTCTTTCCACATAATAATGACAAATTTTGACGATAAAATTTGTGCTATTCTCTTTTTTTTTTTTCAGAGAATTATTGGAGGTACCTAAATTAAATTTTTTATGAATTCAAGTACTATTCACGTATATTTAAGGTCCAATTGTAACTGTAGTAATGTGTAAATGACTATCTAATTATCATAGTTAAGTCATAGAGATTATATAAGGGCCCAAACCGTAATGGGAAAGGTAGAATCATTTTTTTTCTTTCGTGATTGATAACATTAACGTCTTTGATAATGACTAGTTATGATGGAATGTACTCAAGCAAAAACATCAGACTTTCAGTTGTTTCTTTATAAATTTGATCTGTATGCTCAAAAACGTATCAGTGTATGTATAGTCTCTAATTCTCACGTACGGGCAGCTGCTTGGAGGCAATTTTACAATCCAGCCTGCTGTACATTTTAAACTTCACAATATTATTAACCACTTTGTCGATGTGTTCATGGTTTAGTAATGATCTATAATCGCCCTCTTTTTTCATTTTCTCCTTTAGTCACTGTATTCCAGAGTCAATAAATACATTATCAACCTTGTCCTACCAATTTGACTTGTTGAAGAAGTCATCACTTTTGTTGCGTGTTGTGGAAGTTTTTACGTAAAGGCTTGTTTGGTTTCACGTTGGGCAGACCAATTTATGGAGTTTTTATACCAGAAAGGACTGACGAAAATTCTCACGTGTTGTCACATTGCCAGTTTTCAAATGTAACAATGCAAATCACTTTCCGTAGATTTTATGGTTACCGGTTAATGGAGACTAAATAATATGCCATATCATACCGGGTAATTCACCATATAGAAACTATGACAATTATGCAACAACAGAGTAAAAGGTGAATTAAAATATAAGGTCTTACTTTATACTTCCTAATGGAAATTGTAGCTGCTGGAGATTCTTCTGTGTTTCCGGAGAAGCCATATTTAAGATTCCAGATTCGAGCAGTTTGGATTTATCATGTCACTAGCAAGGGAATATTCTCTCCAACGGGAAACGGTGAGCCATGGGTTTTTCCCTACATGAGGACTGTGAACGGGAGATAGTTCTATATCTAGTGAAGATATATTTCTGTAGGTAAACGACGCCATGGGCTTGTAAGTTGCACCACGTGGCAGCTGGTTGCCCCGGGCAGAAGCCCCGGCGAGGCAAATGCTCGGTTAGAATCCTGGAAACTGACTGAAGGACTGACCATTTTGTCACTCTATGAAGTGACCCACATAACTTCTTCCTGACTAAAGAGAGCTAATAGCCTTTTGTGTCGCTAAACATTTAACGTCTCATGGTACATTTGTTTCACAAACAATATTTGGTGGACTCGTGTGAATTCGGGTGAAAATAAGGCACACAACATGGATTTTAAACAAACGAAATTTAATGCATATATTAACAAAAGAGAAATTATATTAAAGTGTACACAGTTGAAAATGAAAAGAAAGCATTAAAGACTTAGCTATTAACTATTAAGAATTGTGCGTGTTTGTGTGTGATATATATGCGTGTGTGTAAGAGTCCAGTTGTTAGTCGACCGGGGAAAGGAATTTCCCCTAGCGTGGCGACCTTTCGTCTAGATCTACTACATCTAGGAGAAAAAGAAAGAAAAAAAGGAAATGTTCGCCTTTTTACAGAACTTAAACAGCGCCACCTAACGTCTGTTTAGCGAAGCCAAGTGGGGTAACCCACAGACTTGACGATGATCGGTTTGTAGGTGTTAATAGTGGGTATATTTTTAAAGACCAAACTGTGTGTTGAGCGTTTCCAAGAAAGTCTCAACCCATCAAAAGGCATTCATAGAGAAAAATGATTTGAAAGGAAAACTACATAAAGTAGGTAGCACTGGGTTTCATGTTTTGGTAAATTTCCCTCTATTGTTCACGATTAACCAAGCAAAATCCAATAACCTTGATTGAATGCGTATTTGTTGACCATGAATGTTTTATTGAGAATCAAAATAAATGGGTATGTTTTATACCGCCATTGATAAATGAGTATTTATTATTACTAGAAACTTTAATATTTTAAGCGTTTCCGAGAGAATAGAACTTTAGAATGTCAAGGACCCTTGAGCAGACTTGTTGATTGGAAAAAACAACAAAATAAACTACCTTTTTAGCGCGTGTTGTTCGCTACAGTTGTTAACGTCAAAATATCAGTCTGAGAGTCCAGAAAACAGTGTAAAACCAGAAGACGTAATTGCAAAGAAAGAACAAAAATGTTGAAGTGCTTAATTAAGACCATAAGAAAAACGAGCACATCTTACAAAACAACTAAGTTTATTGATACAAAATTTGGTAAATAGATGCAGTAATGGTTGGATTACTCGTTTATTCGATGTAACCATCTTCAGCTATGAAGACAAAAACATTTTATTTTATCCCGGTAATTTTTTTTTTCGTTTCAAAAAAACACAGAGCATGCCAGGTTCTCCTAGATGTTTCAACTTGTCCATTAATCGTTTTGTGCAGAGCAACTGTTATTCTTATGTGTGATCCAAAATGACCTGCCCTTTCTTCATCATGTATGTTGTGACCAAGTAAAGGGTTCAAGAAATAACAAAACAAGTGTTGCAGATATATCATATATTAAATAGTAAGTACAACAGAAGAGTATTACCCGACTAGTGAGTGTGTCGGTTGACCCAACGTTCAATCTATTCGACTGTTTCCCCAAGGCCTCCTCTCCTACTAATCTTATAATAAGCGGAAGAGACCAACATAGACTTTTTAGAGGGGGGACACCACAACAGTGTATAACGTGTATGAATATCCTCATTGGGAATTATGCCCTCAGACACCTGCAGAGATCTAGCAATAACATTCTGGAATCCGCATCAATAATGTTCTGTACCACTGTATGAATTGTGGCGTCTTGATATGGAATCTGAATGCAGTGGATGCTTTTTGCACTTCGCTGCAGACTACACATCCCCGCTGGAGGCTTCCAACTCTGTCCGAACTTTGTTCTCAAATGACTTGGCAACTTCCCCAAAATGTGCAATCTCAACATTGATGTTCATTACGTATATGGCAACAATTACAGCGTGCGTTTCATCTGATGTATTAGCCAATAGTTCCCAATTGATTTCATGAAAAGATAAAAGCACATTAATTGATTATCATATGGCTGCAGGCCTACAATCACATGTCCTCGAATATCTTACACACCCTATATATATATATATATATATATATATATATATATATATACACACACACACACACACAGCGTGCCAAATTATTATCGAGATAACTTTTATTCTAATATTTCAAAAACCGTCCAATCAATTCACACAAAATTTTCACACGATATTGGCAACACTGAGCTGATATGCGCAATGTAAACAAACTGGCGCCATATTTGTTATCAGCACGGTGATTTGAGCGTGCCAAATTATTAGAAAAGTATAAGAATTTAGTGAAAAGATGGGTCGTAAAGGCAGTTAAGTGATGCTGAAAAGAAAACTATTATCTCAGAACTCTCAAAAGGTAAATCTACCCTAGAAATTTTTAAAATGACAGGGAAGTGTCATCAGACAGTGAAAAATTCACCGCTGACCCTACACAAGTCCGCAAAAGGGCAGATAAAGGCAAGCCAAGGGTTATTTCACGTCGTCTCATGTGACATGAGACGACGTGAAATAACCCTAAACGAGAGGCCACGAAGAACCCTGGACTTACCAGTCAAGAGCTTTTCAGTCGCATTGGGCATCCTACTGTGTCTAAAAGTACTCGGTGTCGGTATCTGAGGGAAATAGCAACAACAGTCAAACCTGTATCGAAGCCTCCGTTGATGAGAAATCACATTCAAAATCGATTGAAATGGGCCGAGGACAATATGAAGATTGACTTCTCTAAAGTTTTGTTCACAGACGAAACTCGAGCAACACTTGATGGGCCAGATAGATGGTGCAAAGGCTGGGTAAAGAATGGACAGAATCGCCATCACTGTTTGAGACGCCAACAAGGCGGTGGAGGCATAATGATCTTGGGTGGTATTAATGGAAACACATTAGTGGGCCCGTGGAGAGTACCAGATGGCGTCAAAATGACTGCCGATGCATACATAGCGTTTATGAAGGAGCATCTTGAACCGTGGATGAAAAGGCAAAGAGTTGCCTTCAGAAGGGCCATTGTTTTTTATGCAAGATAATGCTCCCTCACACGCTTCTCACAAGACTACTGAATATTTGAAACAATTAGGCTTCGATGGACCTCGAAAAATGAAGTGGCGAGCAAATTCTCCGGATTTGAACCCAATCGAAAACCTTTGGAGCATCATGAAGCGAAGACTCTACGCCAACAGACGACAATTCAGGAGCAACGCTGAGTTGTGAGAAGCAATTCTTGACATATCTCGCGGCATTACAGCAGATGACATCCTACAATTAACAAATTCTATGGATCGTCGACTTTTTGAAGTAATTTCAAAATAGGGAAAGCACATTCCCTATTAATTTGTTTAAAACTGTGCCTTTGTTTGTATCTGCTATTATTTGTTTGATTATCTCATTTATTAGCTTCTTTTGATCATAAACATTCACGTTCAACATTAATAAAAGTTTTGTTTCCTCAATTCTGGGAATTTTACTAAATCTTTCTAATAATTTGGCACGCTCAAATCACCGTGCCGATAACAAATATGGCACCAGTTTGTTTACATTGCGCAGATCAGTACGAAAATTTCAGTGATTGCGTAGGTCAGTGTGGCCAACATTGTGTGAACATTGTGCGAATTGATTGGACAGTTTTGGAAATATTAGAAAAAAAGTTATCTCGATAATAATTTGGCACGCAGTGTATATATATATTTAAGTTATGAAGAACTTGGTAATCCGTAGGGATTTTTAGACATCTAAATTACTATCAAGCATTAAAATCTATTCTTTACATAAATTGCTAAAACCCAATCACAGCCTCTTTCTCTTTACTTCTCTCTCCCACTTCTTTCTTTTTCCTTTTTCTTTTCTCCCTACTCCCCTCCCATTTCAATATATCACTTCCATTAAGTTAACCATTTAAATAGGTCATGGTATGGTCACTCCTCCTCCCCCAATACAAAGTATGCTTGAGAGAGATATGAAATTAACCCCTCCCTATACTCTACCATGTCTCTTTAACTACCCCTTTTACACTCTCTGTTAAATTACAAAAACTTACACTACCCATCAATTTTAATTTCATTTTTCGTTTCATTTCATTTTTGGAAGTGCTATCTGATGATCCAGCGTCCTTTAAAAGGGCTTTGGTGAAATAAATTATTATAATTGTACCTTAAAGTGGTCTGTTTTTCTTTTAAATATAATAAGTTATGTGGATATAAGTTTGTGATCATCAGACAAACTGGTTTATTTTTTAAAATTGGATCTATTTATGCCTGTTTGACTATGTTTGGTGGCGGCAGGGTTAAACTACTTCTGCGTTTGTTTAGGGTGGCACTATCATACGCATAGGCACATACATACAGGTGTACGCATTTTTAGTACACATCAACACATCCATATAAGCAATTCAAGGCTAGGCGCAGATACACACCCGTGCGTTCCGATATGCGTACATACGCAGTTGTAATTCTACAGCATAAAGCATAAATAGATCCAATTTAAAAAAATAAACCAGTTTGTCTGATGATCGCAAAAATCGTGAAACCCAAGATCACAAACTAATGTCCATACACCTTATTATGTTAGCTCTATCACTGATATTATGCGCTTTCCGCTAAGTACCGCCTATAATATATATATATATATATATATATATATATATATATATATATATATATATATAGTCTTATCCTGTGCTATATTTATTGGATAAAATGCTCAATATCAGAGAGAGCGTGTGTAAATATAAAAGTGAACATAGAAGTCAACACTTAGAGGCGACAGTCTGTTTCATACTAAACAGCATGAAACAGACTGTCGCCTCTAAGTGTTGACGTCTATGTTCACTTTTATATTATATATATATATATATATATATATATATATATATTTATATATATATATATATATATATTGTCATCCACAGACTGTTTCACTGTATCACAGCTCATCAGTGTGGCTTGACATCCGATTGCTTCAAGACAGGATCGAAACCCGACTGATGCTAAATCAGTCGGAGATTTTTCCCATAAGCTATCAGCTCCCAGAAGAGAGGAAGGTGAATTTTTACGTATTTATTTTTGAATAAACACGCCATTGACTCAGAGTGCTCGATTCATAGAAGAGCTTTAACGAGGTCCGATAAAAAAGGATCGGGATTGGTGGCATAAAAACAAAACTAGAACACTTATCAACTCGGCATTCAATCTCTTTCGAAGCAGCCCCCTTCAGAATCGACACACTTAATTCAGCGGTGATTCCATTAGCGGGAGCATTTTCTCTAACTTCTTTTTTAAGGATAGCGAGTAGTTGCCTCGTCGTATTCTCATGGATTTCTTCGATGTCTTGAAACATTGTTCCTTTCAGCTGGGATTTGATTTTTGAAGAGGAAAAAGTCGTAAGCGATGATATTTAAGGAATGTGGCCGTTGTCGGATCTGGGGAATATTTTCAAAAACTGCTGCACAAGTCAAGATCATTGATGGAAACTCTGTCGTGTGGTAACAACGGGAGTGAGCGAGAATGTCATATCTTAGTACAGCAACCGACTTCACTCTACTACTACTTTAACTCCGTTACCATAGCAACATACCGATAATATATATATATATATATATATATATATATATATATATATATATATATATATATATATATATATATAAATGATAATAGGAAAACTAGTAATTACTGACGCGTTTCGTCCAATGTGAACTTATCAAAGCAAAATACGAAAAAAAAATTTTTATTCATAAATATTGTCTTCTCTACTGGTTAAATCGGAGAAATTTTCATACATGCACACACACACACATATATATATATATGTATAAACATTGTGTATTTGGTCAGAAAATTGTAATATATAATGGATAAGTAAATGACAAAATGGAAACATTTTTAGTGATGCATTTTGCTCTGAGAATGAACTTCTTTAGACGATTAAAGTTTTTATTGATAAAGGTCTTATATATAAGAAGTAGCCTATAAAATGGGGATCAAAATGCAAAAAATAATAATTACAATTTATATTGAAACGTTAAATTGTAACAATTGTTTGTAGTATTCTCCCCTTAAACTCGCCTATCTATAAATATGATTGATTCCACCAATAAAATTGTTATTATTCTAAAAAATTTTCTTCTCCGAACAAAACATGTCACTAACATATTTTCCATTATCTCATCACCGAGTGGACACTGAATTTTTGCTATCACGTCTTCTCTCGGGGAGGACCCGCGCCTTGACAACCTATTAAGACTTGTAGAATCCTAATTCTACATCTTTACGAATTACTAAAAGTAGCTTGTTCAATTTCTGCGCAAAAAAAAAAATAGATCACAGCTTTGTTTTGAACAGATCCAACTTTGCACCTTTTTTTCTGAATATTCGAGTTCCAGTTGGTCAACAAACATGCAAGTGGGCGTTGCTGTCCACCCATGCACAAGTTTTTTCATCATGTGATCAAGTTAAATTTTTTAGCACCAATTTCTCTGGAGCCTGCCCAAGTAAATAAATACAGAACACTAACTCACTTTGCCAGTGAGCATTGTGACTTCAAACTATTTGTTACACGAACCTATGTCACTTCGTGTGGAGTTTTGAAAGTTACTTGCGGACATAAAACAGACTTCCAGAAATTTCACTCACTCATCAATCCATTCACCCAGCAGCTCATAATCATTCCTGCTAGTGAATAAACATAGGTAAAGGGCTAAATTTCCCCGATCACATTTCCAAGACCCGATTTCGTCCAGACCTAGTCCTCTTTTCAAATAAACTAAAGAAAATCATCATGTGGGAACTAACAGTCTGTTATGAGGATAATGTAGAAGCCAGTGAAAGGAAAAAAACTAAAATACGATGAATTGCTAGAAAATTGTAGGAACAATGGATGGAAGCAAGCTGCAAGCCAATTGAAGTAGGTACAAGGGGTTTTGTGGCAAAATCACTAGTCAGCGCCTTAACAGATATTGAGATAGTGGGAAAAAACGAAAGCCTATCCAAACCATTACTGAGACAGCAGAAAGAACAGCTAAATGGTTAAGACGAGCAAGTGCCTGAACGTGCAAACTGGGGAAAGCCTAATGTAAATTTTACGCATAGTGTAACTTTGTAAATCTCATTGTATATTAAATGTAAATAGTGTAAAGATATGCCACAACTTTTAACTAATTATAAATGCCGTAATCGGTTTGTAAATACGTAATGGAAAACACGTGTTTTTTTTTTGTTTTTTTTCGTTAGTCATCCATTGTAAATAATACATACGAACCTTCAAAGGAAAGGAGGAAGAAAAGTGTTTTTGTTTCATTCTATATTTTATTCTACTTATTTAATTTTTTCCTTATTTTATTTATTATTATTCTTTTTTATTTTTTTACAATTTTCGCGATAACAGTTCGGCTCTTTATTTACCCAATTAACATACGTTATTTTACTTATTATTATTTCATGTTTTTATTTATTTTCTTTTTGCGTAAATGTTGAAGAATTATTTCGCATAACCACTATTATCCCGATACCCTAGCATCTAGAATAATTGCATAACATCGTGACGTTCAAAAGAGCTCTATTTTCGATAGTCTTTCCCCCATTTTCGTTCTATTACTGAAGAAATCTTCTGAGCTTTGACTTCCATTTGATCTTATTTTCCGTTTTTCTTTTTCTCTCTCCCTAACTATTTGACTTTATGCAAAGCATCATTAATCACGACTTTCTCACCAATATTATTTTTTTTACCCCTCTTCCCGTTTGTTTTACATATATATATATATATATATATATATATATATATATATATATATATATATATATATATATATATATTTCTAACGATCTGAAATATAAATTTAACTTTATAATAAAGGGTTGTTTTTTTTAATCGTCAACATGTTTTAAACGTTTTATTATGACATTTATAAGCACTCTCGGTTTAATTCGCTGTAATTTATTTATTCATTTTAATCGTATATAAACGAGTTTTTTAGTTTTTTTTATGGCCGAATTTTTCTTATTATCTCTATAAATAGTAATCATTAGCTGGTGAAATGAAACTTGATGGGAAGCGGGTAAAAACGGAAAACATAATTACCTTCTAAGTATCCGATGAAAAGGCGTCCACTCAAAAATGAAAAAAAAAAAAAAAAAATTCCCCGTATACAACTTAAATAGAGTTCACACCATTGTGTTTGGCTATTGGTCAACCTCCAATCAAATGCGTGATAACGGAGTATAGAAGTCAGTGTCTACAAGCATTTTTTGGAGGGCGTATCAGAGTCCGATCAGTTCTGATGGGGTCGGCTTGATGAGGTCAGTATGATGTTTGAAAGACCCGAAACTGCCCAATGATCCAAATCCGAACATCACTGACGACGCCCTCTAGCGCTAAAGAGCGTATATTCAAAGCAGTGTATGTTGCAATTCACCCCCACCATGAAGTGATTCAAGTTCCTCAGATTAAAAATGCTTCTCAGAAACTAATGACTGCTCCCCAAGAGAGACCTAATATATTATATGAACAAATTCTCAAATTACACTGATGCTTTTTGTCGTGATTTTCATCAATCAGTCGACAAAAAAAAATGGTATGCAAATAATCTTGTCTAATCACAAGATTTATTTGATCCAATTAATAGCAAAAGGCCGGCATTCATGCTCTCAATTATTTAGGGGATTAAATTAAAGTTTTCAAACTTTTTCTACAGATATTTTTTTTACTTCTCAAAAAGGAAAATTAAAACAATTCTTCAATATGATCAAACATTTTTCTTCAATAACTGACAACATGTGTAAACAAATCAGATTCCTTTGTGATTCATGTAGTGGTCTGCATTAAAATTTTTCAAAATGGTTGGAATTTCAAAACCTCTGATATTTGAAAAATTTTCTACACAGAAGCTGCTACTAATCAGAGTATGCCCAGCCTGGTAAGTTTAACATGCCTCAACTCAAATGCAGCAGTCTTTATACAATCCGTTAACAGTGCAACACGCAATTGAGCTTTGGCATCTAAATCTGCTATAATTTTACACGACCGTTGGTAATACTAGTCCTGTTCAGGTCAAGCAATTCTTAGTAAACAATGCCTTACATACCCAGAAGAAATAAGAAAAATAAAACAGATTCTCTTCTGACTTTTACATTAGTATCCTTCATATAAAATGTAGAAAGAAAAGCTTATAGAATCTACAAAAAGGAAAATCACACATATAACTTTGATAAAATGAGACACACAACATTTTTTTATGCTTTGTTGCAATTAGATCGCTTTCCAATTCATTCTGCTGGATGTTCATGAAGCAAGTGCCTACAATGAATACAACACTGGCCAGTTGTGAACATTCCCACCTAAAAGATGTCCATGGGGCAGTGGCGTAGCTAACGGGGGGAGAGAGGTGGGCCGCCCCGGATGCCAGCACAGGAGGGGTGACATAATGTCACCCCCAACAAAATTTTTCAACCAGGCTAAGGTGCCAAAAATAGTCTGAAAACAGTGGAGGAGACACAGGGTTTCGCAGGCGGGCATATGACCCCCCCCCCCCAGAAATAATTTATGACCCCACCTTAGTTTTGTCCCCCCCCCGTCAAAAATGTTCTAATAAATTATCGGGAAATTTGTGAATAGGAAAAATAGCAATGTTTTCAGCTTTCATGTGTTTCAGTTGCTACAATCTTAGTTACTAACAAGAGACATTGTTGTAACATTTTATCGGATGATATGGTGTTTTAACTCTGCATCATTATACAAAGCGAAATACGAAACCAAAAGTGCAACAATTTCAGTCTTGTCTGTGTATCAATTCGCTGAGATACAATTTTCCATTGAGTGAGCGAAAAATGATGAGACCTAGCTGCCAATCTAGTACTGCACTTAAATTCATAAAGTCAAAGTACCAAAGAGAAAAGCAAAAAGAATTACCATGAAAATATTTATAGAAAAGGCACTGAGAAGCTATGTCATGGTGTTGGGAAAATGAGTGAAGCCGAGATGCTAGGTCAGGACTGATAACATTGCAGATTCTTTAAAATTCCTCAAGAATTATCAAATCCATAGCAGAAGCATCAGACTAAGGAGGATTATAATATTTTAAAGATGGCTTTCAATATTAATTATATGACTATTCTTTTATTATCTGTCTAGATCTCTGAGATGAGGTATTATGATTACTTGTATTTATATTATTCGGACTATTATCCTCATCTTCACAGTGTTTTCGTCATTATATGCTCTGGCCTTCTTCGGGTGACTGAATTTGTGAACTGAACCCTTTATTTAACAATTAAGTAGATTGAAAGGCCAGAAGATGACAAACAAGGTCCTTCACCAATCAGTAAAAGCAATAGTCAGTATCAATCAACACCAGCTGAGTAGCTCTGAGGAGTCAGTTCTAAACAAGAGTTTCACCTTAGCCACATCCATCAGGCAGATACCGTACTTGAACATCATTGCTCAAATCAAGGAAATAGCCTTGAAATTCCTTTAGTCTCATGTGGATGAACTAAGATGGAAAGTGAGACAGACACTGGAGAAAGCTAAGCCACCCAAATCAAACATCATGAAACTGGAGAGGCTGGCAATCAAAACTCTACAGAGGAATGAAAGCATCATCATACTACTTTCTAACAAGGGCAATGCAACTATAGTTATGGACAAATCAGAATATACAAAAAACCTGGAAGGCCTCATTGCAAATGGCAGCTACAGTAAAGAAATATCTTACAATGAAAACAGAATGCAAAATGTCACAGATCCTAATCAGGAACAAGGGCCATGTCGCTCTTAAGACATACGAGCAGTTGTCACAGTGCTACACTAAGCTACCTCTCATATATGGTCTCCTAAAAGATTCATAGAGATGGTATTCTGCTCACGCCAATTGTTAGCTTCCAAGGCTCCGTGTGCCACCTTCTGAGTTGCTTCCTAGTCGATATGATCAATTCATTAATCAAAAAGACAATCATGTGTTCAGAACTCTGTCCACTTCATGGAAATAATGAAAGATCATCCCATCCAGTCCAACCAGATGGTAAACCTGGACATGGTGAGTTTGTTCACCAAGGTTCCCATGGAGGAGGCACTCTTGGTAGTGAGGAACAGACTGGCCTCAGACTACTCTCTTAGGAGGACAGACCAGTATACCAATAGATAACCCAATGAGATGCTGACTTTCTGTACACAAACTACTTAAGAATGTGATCAGACATATTGACAGGATGGAGACTGAGCAATTGGAACACCATTATCACCAGCAATGGCAGACTTTTATATGGAATACTATGAGGAAATGACATTAGAGTCAACACCACAAACACCAACCCTATGGCTGAGATACATAGATGACATCTTCATACTGTGGCCATACTAGGACGATATCTAGCTACTACTGAATCATGTGAACTAAATAAGATCATCAATACAGTTCCTAATAGAATAAGAAAATGACAACATGCCTTCCTGAACATGCTAATATCTTGAACAAAGCAGACATCTGTATACCACAAGCCAACATTCACCAAAGACTACATCAACTTCAACTCCCACTGTCCATTCAGTGTAAAAAGAAGCGTCGTCTACTGCTTACAACATTGAGCAAAAGTCATAAGTGGCAATCCAGAAGCATACGAACAATAAATGGTCAGTATAAGCAGTACCCTACAATACAACTACCACCCTGGTTACATGGCAGCAGCTCCAACAAACTAGGATAATAGGTTAGAAGAGGATAACAGCACACAGAAAAGAGCTTCAGTCTGCCTACCCTATGTAAAGGGATTATCAGAGAAAATACAAAGGAACTGTGGTTTATATATATATATATATATATATATATATATATATATATATATATATATATATATATATATATATATATATATACACTAATTTCTAAAAGAAAAAAATGATTTGCCAGAGTTTGGTCAAGAGATGAACATAATCTAGACCAATACTTTCACTTCTAAATTTACCTTGACATCTTGCCAATAGAGTAACCTTACTTTTTCCCTTCATAATAACATCAATATAATCTTTTAAGAAGTTTTAAAAGACTGGAAATTAAAATACATTTCTTCTAAAAGCAATGGTAAAACTGCTGAAATGACAAAACAAAGAATTAATGCTTTTGTCGTATCCTGGTGGCACTCCCACATTTTTTAAAAATAACTGGAAGCAAAAAAGCTTAAACAGCTTAATTGTAAGACTGGTTCAGGGTATAAAAAGGCCTCAAAGCAAAAAATAGCATCCCATGGTCAATTAATGAATGCGTTGTGAATCAGATTAGTTTAATTTATGATAGAGACGACCAACATCACCTCACCTTGTGCCATACTTGTCTTTTTATACAATAAATCTATGCTTTCTATAGTCAAAATGATGAGGCTCAAAGTGTGGTATCTGTTCCAACCAGCCATTGTCATTTTTCAAAATTGAATACAAGGCAGATACTCAGCTTTTGTGATTGCTACAGGTGGTAATGTGTCTTATTTTGTACAGGGTACGATGGGTAAATTGCCGCTATTTTATATTTTTCATTTCATACATGCACACTGGTTTTGATTTTGTCAACTGAACTGTATAGTATTGTCAATTGGGAAAAAAAGAATCTGTGAGAAAAAGAGCACCACGACAATTCACTCCTCCAGAAATTTAGAAATGGCATGCTGTACTGCTTGACATTCATGCCAGAAGCTCCAATACAAACATTGCAGAGTGTTTGGGTGTCAATCTAAGGACAGTACAGAGGATTCAGAAAGAGTTGGATGAGTCTAATCATGATTATATGAAGGTGTTTGGAGTGATCACAAGTTATGGCGATATTATGACTCCATTCATCTTCCCACAGGGCCTCAGTCTCAACACAGAAACCTATATCAAGTGCCTTGATCAAGAAGGTGACTGCTGGAAGGCTCTATGTCTAGCAACAGGACTCTGCACCATTGTGGAAAAATTGGCGGTTCAGGTAGGAGGAGTAATATACTTACCTGGGTTGTTGTTCTGGACATTAAAAATTTGTAAATAGAAAGTAACAACTTTTAACGTCCAAAACAACAACCAAGGTAAGTACCTTACTCCTCCCACTTGAACCGTCAATTTTTTTCACACCCTCTGGAGAAGCAAAATAAAATAAAAAAAAGACAATATCATTAAGAATTGTTTTGGTTATGTTTTTTTTTGTCAATAATTGCCCCTAACCTATCGAGGTTACAGTGGGTTTTTTTGGGGGGGTGTAATTTAAACAATTTATCCATCACAGCCTGTAGTTTTGTTGAAGTTATATTTTGGAATACAGTTTAATTTAAGAAATTGTAAGAAGTTCACTATTTGCCCATAGCTGGGATTCTAACAGGTGCAATTAAGAGGTGGTTCTACACTCCTCAAAACCTTCTAGTCAGAGGCATTGCTGGCCGATGTAGTTTATCATCATATCCAAGACTAGGAGATTAGTAGAAGAAAACATGTTACAGAGGAAATGGGCACATGTTCAGAATACCACACTCTGGTTCATTAGGAATGAACAAGAAATGGCATCACAGGAACAAGAAAAAAGTAATACAAGATATTCCCTAAAGCCAAAATAATGGACACCTGAACACAGCCAGACGATGCTTGGCAAAAACACGGACTCTCACATCTTTAACAACTGAAGCCTAGAGTTAACAGTTATCTTTCAGAAATATCCTCATAAATAGCACTTTTTTTTTTTTTACAGTAAAAAAAACAAAAAAAACAAAAAAAAACAAACCTGGGTGTCCACTCGAGATAGACGATTATGTTAAGGGGTAGTTTATATGAATAGGAGGGGAAGATAATGGTTGACTCTATATATGAACAGGTTAAGATTGTAGTGATCAAGGAAACATCAACTCGAGAGTCGGATCCACAGAGTAGTGGCTTGTGTCAAGCTATTTTAATGTAATTTCCTTCTCACCAATGGAATACAGAGGAAATGTGCTTGGTTTGCTACATGCAAGTGGCATGGTAGGTCCTAATCATGAGGCTTAGACCTGACAGAAGCAAGGAATGCAGTTCATGTGAGCACTTTCCATAAAAGTAGTGATAGAGCAGTCACCTGTGAGAGAGAGAGGGGTTGTTGGATGGAGAAGAATTTGTCAACCACAAGGACTCAGAGCCACTTCTGGACTATCAAGACTAGACAACTCCTGCCCAAATATAACAACAGTACTTCATTTTCAGCGTGACCTGGTTATTTTAATGGTAGAGGATAACATTAGGAATCATGTACTTACTGAAGCTATACAGGGAGTTAACCATTTTTACCTATTCTTCTTACATGCCTCAATTTCAATCAGTAACCCTCTACCTTGAGTAGCTCTTGAGCCTTGTTTTAGGTGAACAATTAGTTAAAAAAAATAATGTTAACAATAGTTCAAATAAATTCAGTTCTTTCTTTCAATTATTTATGGAACATTAAGCCATTTCATAAATATCAATGAAGGCAGCTAACATTTCTTCAGAAATATCAGTGTACATGTAGCCTGGTTTTTTAAGTTCCATTAAGTACCACATGGTTTATGATTGAGTTTTCTTTTCATTCAACAGCAAAAACAAATGCCAACTGAATGTTTTATGCAATTTTTGTAGCACAAATCAATATTCTTTGCAAAAAAAGTATATTGAGGAATATAAGTGGAAGAGAATTTGCTTTTTTATCAAATGAAGGATTGTCAACAATTAATTTCCAATCCATTTAGTTTAATTCCAATCAGAGATTAACATTCAAAATACTTGTTTTGAAAAGCAAGTCAAATTAAGATGAAACAAAAAGAGGAAAACTATAATTTTCAATGTTTAATAAAAATTCAATATTAATACTAATACTACTTGATGAAAAACAATAGAAATTAAATAAGTCAAAATTGACTAATGACTGTTGATGCTTCATCTTATAAAAATTCCAGATAATATTACTACAAATACTAAGAGAGAAAAAAGCTGACAGAAATATTGTGGAGAAATTAACTGTTGGTCATTCAGCAAAGGAGAAGAGTATTTACCTTGTGTTGTTCAAATGCTTACTAAACAAAAGCTTGTTATTTTCTGTACTAACCCTTTAGAGTTACAGTGGTCACATGACAGGTTTACTATGTGATCCCTGAAGTTGCATAAAAAGAAGGGAAAAATCTTTTTTTTATTGCTAAATTTACCTTCTATATTTATACATCACAGGGAAGTGGCAATATATTTTGCAACTTGAGATAAGTGTTATTGCTCCCCCTTCTCTGCTCAACCTGACTAGTCTCCATTCGTTTTGGGGATTGGGAGCATTTTCTCAACAGTACTAATCAAAAATTAATATTGGTTGACAATATTTTATCTAATAAAGAATAAATCAATATTACCACCACCACTGCTAATACTAATAATAATAGTGGTTAAAATAATCGCAAATATGGCATCAAACATCCAAGGGGAAAATCTAAAAAGTTTAATGGTTAAACTGGATCTTTTGCCAACCACAAAAGTCCCAGCAGCTTAATCTGTAGAGCAGCAGCTGAACATAGATTTCCTCAAGTAAAAAGGTTGAAAGTAATATCTCACCTGGACTCTATTCCTTATTTCCATTCCGTATTGTTTACTGCCGATTGGAGTAGCTGTGGTGAAAAGTAACATCAGATATCTATCAAAAATTAATAAAAGATAACATTCCTAAACATAATGCTTGAGCTGAAAGTTTGAAACATAAACGGCATCTACTGATTTGCATATTTATGAAAAATTTCAAATGAAAAAGAGCCACTTGGTTAGATGGGCTGTAGACAGTGCAGAAAACAGCTATCAACCACTGAGACTCTAAAAATAATGTTTTTCCCCAAATGTTGTTTTTTTATATTCCATAGATGTTAATGTCACAAATCAATAGCAGCAATGGATCTTTGTTTCTACCAGAAAATATCATCAGATGTTTACCAAGAATTGTGCTAGCAAAGTTACTTTAATAGCTTCTGAAGAAATTTCAAATAATTGCTTCATTTATGACTTGTAAAGGATTTTTTATAGACAGTTTAAGAAGAGCCATTCGAAGTAGAGGATTACTGAAGGGTTGAAGCGTGTTATCACTAACATTTTTTGTCTAGATTTACAAACTATGTTTCATTCAATTTTGCAAACTACCGTAATTCCCCACGTATAATACGACTTCATCCATAATACGCACCCCTAAAATTTTGACTGAAAATGTGGGGAAAATGCTTCTACACACGTAGAATACGCACCCCTTGTTTGGTAATCAAACGGTCTAGGTACCTCCACTTTTTCGCGGGAAAACAGCATAGCCTAATAAAAAAATGCCACAAACTTAACGAAAATAAAGTTTTATCGTCAAAATGCTTATGTTATTATTAAGATGAAAGACCAAAGTATTTTTTAATTATTTTTTGAAATTTTTAAATATTTTCTAAGACGCTCGAAATTTTGGTTAAAGTCTTCTTTTTTTTTACGTCATCGCGGTGCTGTTAAAATAACATTGTTTTTTTTTTGCGCTTGAAAACACATTGATTTGGAAATTCTTGTAAAATTAAAGTAATTGTCCGATTTTAATGAAATTTTCGAGACTTATTCACAAATGAATGAAATTATTTTTGAAATATTTCTTTTTAGTAAATTTTGGTAACAAATATTTTTTTTTTAAATATGTTACACCCCACTTACTTATTGTCCTGAAATTTCCTTCAAAACTTTTTTATTTCCTGACAATTTTTTTTTTGTTTAAAGTAAGAGTCATTAGAGATGGTAAATCACCTACTTTTTTTTCAACTTTGTGCTAACTGAAAATCTGCTCTGAAGTGAAAAATAATGAATCCAATAAAACTATGATATTACTTAATTAGAAAAGCTTTTAATTGCTTTTGTAAATAAGTAATATTAAGGTCATTATTGCCTGAAGAAATAAATTTTTTCTGATGAATAATTAAATTTTACAAGAATTTTTTATTCGTTTTACATTTTAATTATAATAATTTATAATAGTTTAAAAATCGTGCAAAATTCTGTATTAGCCTATTTCCTTGTGATAATCAGTAATTAAGTAGAAACAAAATTTACGAGTTCAAAATTGCAAAGTTTAATAAATTTAGTGATTCCAATTTTTTTTCAAATCATTTTTTATGTTGAATTTTTCTACTTAATACGTTCCTTATTTCTATGTACGGTAGACTGAAATTGCCATTATTACAAAAAGAGTTTTGTCCCTTCATTCTAATAAATAAACATAACAGTAAAAACTAAAAATAAAAGTGTTCACTCAAATTTCTAGTAATTTTCATTTATGGTCATCCGTAGTAGCTGTCATCACTTGTCAATCAACACATAGATCAAATATTGGATCAAAATTACGGTACCAATCGTTAATAATTCGTTGTATATTACTTTTTTATGCTATAAGTAATATTTTTTTTAAATCAGATTAATTTAACATTAAATTTTCTAATTTTACTAAAATAACGTGTCGGAAATTTTTTTAAATATTTTTACAATCGATAAATTTGTGTTTGTTTACAAATTTCTTAAAATTAAGAAAATGGCGGTTTTTAAGAAAATATAAAAATTTGAAATTAAATTTGACATTCCAATGTATATAGTTTCTATCTGAAATATACCAGAATTGTTTACTTAATAATAATTGAATAAATTGATTTCTTTGGAAAAACCCTCTTTGTCAAAAAAAAACCCTACTTTGTGGTTATATAATTTCTCTAATTTTAGGACTTCATGGTAAACAATTTTTAACAGCGACGGATAAATTCAACGCTGTTAATAACAAGAGGAACTAGTACTAGATGATCAAATGTCTATGAAGTGTATTTAAAGTTTCAATTTTAAACAGTACTATTCAAAATTCAAGGAAAAGAAGTTCGGTTACCTTTCGTAGATGAAATTAAGCCTTTTTTTTTCTGATCTCTTTTTTACTTGTTTTGATTTCATCGTCTTCTCTTTTCTCAGCAAATAAAAACACCAGTTGAGGTTTGTTTTTGGTTTGATTTTTTCGTGTTTTCTTGTTTTGTTTTTTTCAGTGGGGAGCGGGGGGGCTTATGACGAGTGACAAAGATTCCCCTAGCAACTCAAAAGGTTGGTATTTATCAACCCCCCCACGTGGGTTAAATGTGGCACAAGGCCGGTTTAATGTGGGTATCTCCAAGCCCGTAGGCTCGGCCAAAAATATGACCTTTGAACCCGCCTAGACGGGTTCAGGTCCTGTCTACCTCCCCGAAGGAAACCTTGCCCTTCGGCAAAGCTTCCTCCGAGTTCCTCTCTGCAGTAGAGAGTTTGACAGAAAACCCGAGCCGCAACTCAAAAGGTTGGTATTTATCACCCCCCCCACGTGGGTTAAATGTGGCACAAGGCCGGTTTAATGTGGGTATCTCCAAGCCCGTAGTCTCGGCCAAAAATATGACCTTTGAACCCGCCTAGACGGGTTCAGGTCCTGTCTACCTCCCCGAAGGAAACCTTGCCCTTCGGCAAAGCTTCCTCCGAGTTCCTCTCTGCAGTAGAGAGTTTGACAGCAAACCCGAGCCGCAACTCAAAAAGGCTGATATTTATCAACCCCACCACGTGGGTTAAATGTGGCACAAGGCCGGTTTAATGTGGGTATCTCCAAGCCCGTAGGCTCGGCCAAAAATAGGACATTTGAACCCGCCTAGACGGGTTCAGGTCCGGTCTACCTCCCCGAAGGAAACCTTGCCCTTCGGCAAAGCTTCCTCCGAGTTCCTCTCTGCAGTAGAGAGTTCGACAGAAAGCCCGACTCGGAAACTCACAAAGCGCAGATACTGCACTTTGATCCTTGCCACCGAGCCGCAACTAAAAAGGTTGGTATTTATCAACTCCCCCACGTAGGTTAAATGCGGCACAAGGCCAGTTTAATGTGGGTATCTCCAAGCCCGTAGGCTCGGCCAAAAATATGACCTTTGAACCCGCCTAGACGGGTTCAGGTCCTGTCTACCTCCCCGAAGGAAACCTTGCCCTTCGGCAAAGATTCCTCCGAGTTCCTCTCTGCAGTAGAGAGTTTGACAGAAAACCCGAGCCGCAACTCAAAAAGGTTGGTATTTATCAACCCCCCCACGTGGGTTAAATGCGGCACAAGGCCGGTTTAATGTGGGTATCTCCATGCCCGTAGGCTTGGCCAAAAATATGACCTTTGAACCCGCCTAGACGCGTTCAGGTCCTGTATACCTCCCCGAAGGAAACCTTGCCCTTCGGCAAAGCTTCCTCCGAGTTCCTCTCTGCAGTAGAGAGTTTGACAGCAAACTCGAGCCGCAACTCAAAAAGGCTGATATTTATCAACCCATCCACGTGGGTTAAATGTGGCACAAGGCCGGTTTAATGTGGGTATCTCCAAGCCCGTAGGTTCGGCCAAAAATATGACCTTTGAACCCGCCTAGACGGATTCAGGTCCTGTCTACCTCCCCGAAGGAAAACTTGCCCTTCGGCAAAGCTTCCTCCGAGTTCCTCTCTGCAGTAGAGAGTTTGACAGCAAACCCGAGCCGCAACTCAAAAAGGCTGATATTTATCAACCCCCACCCACGTGGGTTAAATGTGGCACAAGGCCGGTTTAATGTGGGTATCTCCAAGCCCGTAGGCTCGGCCAAAAATATGACCTTTGAACCCGCCTAGACGGGTTCAGGTCCTGTCTACCTCCCCGAAGGAAACCTTGCCCTTCGGCAAAGCTTCCTCCGAGTTCCTCTCTGCAGTAGAGAGTTTGACAGCAAACCCGAGCCGCAACTCAAAAAGGCTGATATTTATCAACCCATCCACGTGGGTTAAATGTGGCACAAGGCCGGTTTAATGTGGGTATCTCCGAGCCCGTAGGTTAGGCCAAAAATATGACCTTTGAACCCGCCTAGACGGGTTCAGGTCCTGTCTACCTCCCCGAAGGAAACCTTGCCCTTCGGCAAAGCTTCCTCCGAGTTCCTCTCTGCAGTAGAGAGTTTGACAGCAAACCCGAGCCGCAACTCAAAAAGGCTGATATTTATCAACCCCACCACGTGGGTTAAATGTGGCACAAGGCCGGTTTAATGTGGGTATCTCCAAGCCCGTAGGCTCGGCCAAAAATAGGACATTTGAACCCGCCTAGACGGGTTCAGGTCCGGTCTACCTCCCCGAAGGAAACCTTGCCCTTCGGCAAAGCTTCCTCCGAGTTCCTCTCTGCAGTAGAGAGTTCGACAGAAAGCCCGACTCGGAAACTCACAAAGCGCAGATACTGCACTTTGATCCTTGCCACCGAGCCGCAACTAAAAAGGTTGGTATTTATCAACTCCCCCACGTAGGTTAAATGCGGCACAAGGCCAGTTTAATGTGGGTATCTCCAAGCCCGTAGGCTCGGCCAAAAATATGACCTTTGAACCCGCCTAGACGGGTTCAGGTCCTGTCTACCTCCCCGAAGGAAACCTTGCCCTTCGGCAAAGATTCCTCCGAGTTCCTCTCTGCAGTAGAGAGTTTGACAGAAAACCCGAGCCGCAACTCAAAAAGGTTGGTATTTATCAACCCCCCCACGTGGGTTAAATGCGGCACAAGGCCGGTTTAATGTGGGTATCTCCATGCCCGTAGGCTTGGCCAAAAATATGACCTTTGAACCCGCCTAGACGCGTTCAGGTCCTGTATACCTCCCCGAAGGAAACCTTGCCCTTCGGCAAAGCTTCCTCCGAGTTCCTCTCTGCAGTAGAGAGTTTGACAGCAAACTCGAGCCGCAACTCAAAAAGGCTGATATTTATCAACCCATCCACGTGGGTTAAATGTGGCACAAGGCCGGTTTAATGTGGGTATCTCCAAGCCCGTAGGTTCGGCCAAAAATATGACCTTTGAACCCGCCTAGACGGGTTCAGGTCCTGTCTACCTCCCCGAAGGAAAACTTGCCCTTCGGCAAAGCTTCCTCCGAGTTCCTCTCTGCAGTAGAGAGTTTGACAGCAAACCCGAGCCGCAACTCAAAAAGGCTGATATTTATCAACCCCCACCCACGTGGGTTAAATGTGGCACAAGGCCGGTTTAATGTGGGTATCTCCAAGCCCGTAGGCTCGGCCAAAAATATGACCTTTGAACCCGCCTAGACGGGTTCAGGTCCTGTCTACCTCCCCGAAGGAAACCTTGCCCTTCGGCAAAGCTTCCTCCGAGTTCCTCTCTGCAGTAGAGAGTTTGACAGCAAACCCGAGCCGCAACTCAAAAAGGCTGATATTTATCAACCCATCCACGTGGGTTAAATGTGGCACAAGGCCGGTTTAATGTGGGTATCTCCGAGCCCGTAGGTTAGGCCAAAAATATGACCTTTGAACCCGCCTAGACGGGTTCAGGTCCTGTCTACCTCCCCGAAGGAAACCTTGCCCTTCGGCAAAGCTTCCTCCGAGTTCCTCTCTGCAGTAGAGAGTTTGACAGCAAACCCGAGCCGCAACTCAAAAAGGCTGATATTTATCAACCCCACCACGTGGGTTAAATGTGGCACAAGGCCGGTTTAATGTGGGTATCTCCAAGCCCGTAGGCTCGGCCAAAAATAGGACCTTTGAACCCGCCTAGACGGGTTCAGGTCCTGTCTACCTCCCCGAAGGAAACCTTGCCCTTCGGCAAAGCTTCCTCCGAGTTCCTCTCTGCAGTAGAGAGTTTGACAGCAAACCCGAGCCGCAACTCAAAAAGGCTGATATTTATCAACCCCACCACGTGGGTTAAATGTGGCACAAGGCCGGTTTAATGTGGGTATCTCCAAGCCCGTAGGCTCGGCCAAAAATAGGACCTTTGAACCCGCCTAGACGGGTTCAGGTCCTGTCTACCTCCCCGAAGGAAACCTTGCCCTTCGGCAAAGCTTCCTCCGAGTTCCTCTCTGCAGTAGAGATTTCGACAGAAAGCCCGACTCGGAAGCTCACAAAGCGCAGATAATGCACTTTGATCCTTGCCACCGAGCCGCAACTAAAAAATGTTGGTATTTATCAACTCCCCCACGTAGGTTAAATGCGGCACAAGGCCAGTTTAATGTGGGTATCTCCAAGCCCGTAGGCTCGGCCAAAAATATGACCTTTGAACCCGCCTAGACGGGTTCAGGTCCTGTCTACCTCCCCGAAGGAAACCTTGCCCTTCGGCAAAGCTTCCTCCGAGTTCCTCTCTGCAGTAGAGAGTTTGACAGAAAACCCGAGCCGCAACTCAAAAAGGTTGGTATTTATCAACCCCCCCCCCCACGTGGGTTAAATGCGGCACAAGGCCAGTATAATGTGGGTATCTCCAAGCCCGTAGGCTCGGCCAAAAATCTGACCTTTGAACCTGCCTAGACGGGTTCAGGTCCTGTCTACCTCCCCGAAGGAAAACTTGCCCTTCGGCCAAGCCTCCTCCGAGTTCCTCTCTGCAGTAGAGAGTTCGACAGAAAGCCCGACTCGGAAGCTCACAAAGCGCAGATACTGCACTTTGATCCTTGCCACCGAGCCGCAACTCAAAAAGGCTGATATGCATCAACCCCCCCCCACGTGGGTTAAATGTGGCACAAGGCCGTTTTAATGTGGGTATCTCGAAGCCCGTAGGCTCGGCCAAAAATAGGACCTTTGAACCCGCCTAGACGGGTTCAGTTCCTGTCTACCTCCCCGAAGGAAACCTTGCCCTTCGGCAAAGCTTCCTCCGAGTTCCTCTCTGCAGTAGAGAGTTTGACAGAAAACCCGAGCCGCAACTCAAAAAGGTTGGTATTTATCAACCCCACCACGTGGGTTAAATGCGGCACAAGGCCAGTTTAATGTGGGTATCTCCAAGCCCGTAGGCTCGGCCAAAAATATGACCTTTGAACCCGCCTAGACGGGTTCAGGTCCTGTCTACCTCCCCGAAGGAAACCTTGCCCTTCGGCAAAGCTTCCTCCGAGTTCCTCTCTGCAGTAGAGAGTTTGACAGAAAACCCGAGCCGCAACTCAAAAAGGCTGATATTTATCAACCCCCCCCACGTGGGTTAAATGTGGCACAAGGCCGGTTTAATGTGGGTATCTCCACGCCCGTAGGCTCGGCCAAAAATATGACCTTTGAACCCGCCTAGACGGGTTCAGGTCCTGTCTACCTCCCCGAAGGAAACCTTGCGCTTCGGCAAAGCTTCCTCCGAGTTCCTCTCTGCAGTAGAGAGTTTGACAGCAAACCCGAGCCGCAACTCAAAAAGGCTGATATTTATCAACCCCCCCACGTGGGTTAAATGTGGCACAAGGCCGGTTTAATGTGGGTATCTCCAAGCCCGTAGGCTCGGCCAAAAATATGACCTTTGAACCCGCCTAGACGGGTTCAGGTCCTGTCTACCTCCCCGAAGGAAACCTTGCCCTTCGGCAAAGCTTCCTCCGAGTTCCTCTCTGCAGTAGAGAGTTTGACAGCAAACCCGAGCCGCAACTCAAAAAGGCTGATATTTATCAACCCCCTCCACGTGGGTTAAATGTGGCACAAGGCCGGTTTAATGTGGGTATCTCCAAGCCCGTAGGCTCGGCCAAAAATATGACCTTTGAACCGGCCTAGACGGGTTCCGGTCCTGTCTACCTCTCCGAAGGAAACCTTGCCCTTCGGCAAAGCTTCCTCCGAGTTCCTCTCTGCAGTAGAGACATTGACAGCAAACCCGAGCCGCAACTCAAAAAGGCTGATATTTATCAACCCCCCCACGTGGGTTAAATTTGGCACAAGGCCGGTTTAATGTGGGTATCTCCAAGCCCGTAGGCTCGGCCAAAAATATGACCTTTGAACACGCCTAGACGGGTTCAGGTCCGGTCTACCTCCCCGAAGGAAACCTTGCCCTTCGGCAAAGCTTCCTCAGAGTTCCTCTCTGCAGTAGAGAGTTTGACAGCAAACCCGAGCTGCAACTCAAAAAGGCTGATATTTATCAACCCCCCCACGTGGGTTAAATGTGGCACAAGGCCGGTTTAATGTGGGTATCTCCAAGCCCGTAGGCTCGGCCAAAAATATGACCTTTGAACCCGCCTAGACGGGTTCAGGTCCTGTCTACCTCCCCGAAGGAAACCTTCCCCTTCGGCAAAGCTCCCTCCGAGTTCCTCTCTGCAGTAGAGAGTTTGACAGCAAACCCGAGCCGCAACTCAAAAAGGCTGATATTTATCAACCCCCCCACGTGGGTTAAATGTGGCACAAGGCCGGTTTAATGTGGGTATCTCCAAGCCCGTAAACTCGGCCAAAAATATGACCTTTGAACCCGCCTAGACGGGTTCAGGTCCTGTCTACCTCCCCGAAGGAAACCTTGCCCTTCGGCAAAGCTTCCTCCGAGTTCCTCTCTGCAGTAGAGAGTTTGACAGCAAACCAGAGCCGCAACTCAAAAAGGCTGATATTTATCAACCCTCCCACGTGGGTTAAATGTGGCACAAGGCCGGTTTAATGTGGGTATCTCCAAGCCCGTAGGCTCGGCCAAAAATATGACCTTTGAACCCGCCTAGACGGGTTCAGGTCCTGTCTACCTCCCCGAAGGAAACCTTGCCCTTCGGCAAAGCTTCCTCCAAGTTCCTCTCTGCAGTAGAGAGTTTGACAGCAAACCCGAGCCGCAACTCAAAAAGGCTGATATTTATCAAACCCCCCACGTGGGTTAAATGTGGCACAAGGCCGGTTTAATGTGGGTATCTCTAAGCCCGTAGGCTCGGCCAAAAATATGACCTTTGAACCCGCCTAGACGTGTTCAGGTCCTGTCTACCTCCCCGAAGGAAACCTTGCCCTTCGGCAAAGCTTCCTCCGAGTTCCTCTCTGCAGTAGAGAGTTTGACAGCAAACCCGAGCCGCAACTGAAAAAGGCTTGTATTTATCAACCCCCCCACGTGGGTTAAATGCGGCACAAGGCCAGTTTAATGTGGGTATCTCCAAGCCCGTAGGCTCGGCCAAAAATATGACCTTTGAACCCGCCTAGACGGGTTCAGGTCCTGTCTACCTCCCCGAAGGAAACCTTGCCCTTCGGCAAAGGTTCCTCCGAGTTCCTCTCTGCAGTAGAGAGTTTGACAGCAAGCCCGAGCCGCAACTCAAAAAGGCTGATATTTATCAAACCCCCCCACGTGGGTAAATGTGGCACAAGGCCGGTTTAATGTGGGTATCTCCAAGCCCGTAGGCTCGGCCAAAAATATGACCCTGGAACCCGCCTAGACGGGTTCAGGTCCTGCCTACCTCCCCGAAGGAAACCTTGCCCTTCGGCAAAGCTTCCTCCGTGTTCCTCTCTGCAGTAAAGAGTTTGACAGGAAACCCGAGCCGCAACTCGAAAAGGCTGATATTTATCAACCCCCCACGTGGGTTAAATGTGGCACAAGGCCGGTTTAATGTGGGTATCTCCAAGCCCGTAGGCACGGCCAAAAATATGACCCTTGAACCCGCCTAGACGGGTTCAGGTCCTGTCTACCTCCCCGAAGGAAACCTTGCCCTTCGGCAAAGCTTCCTCCGAGTTCCTCTCTGCAGTAGAGAGTTTGACAGGAAACCCGAGCCGCAACTCGAAAAGGCTGATTTTTATCAACCCCCCCACGTGGGTAAAATGTGGCACAAGGCCGGTTTAATGTGGGTATCTCCAAGCCCGTAGGCTCGGCCAAAAATATGACCTTTGAACCCGCCTAGACGGGTTCAGGTCCTGTCTACCTCCCCGAAGGAAACCTTGCCCTTCGGCAAAGCTTCCTCCGAGTTCCTCTCTGCAGTAGAGGGTTTGACAGCAAACCCGAGCCGCAACTCGAAAAGGCTGATATTTATCAACCCCCTCCCCAACGTTGGTTAAATGTGGCACAAGGCCGGTTTCATGTGGGTATCTCCAAGCCCGTAGGCTCGGCCAAAAATATGACCCTTGAACCCGCCTAGACGGGTTCAGGTCCTGTCTACCTCCCCGAAGGAAACCTTGCCCTTCGGCAAAGCTTCCTCCGAGTTCCTCTCTGCAGTAGAGAGTTTGACAGCAAACCCGAGCCGCAACTCGAAAAGGCTGATATTTATCAACCCCCCCACGTGGGTTAAATGTGGCACAAGGCCGGTTTAATGTGGGTATCTCCAAGCCCGTAGGCTCGGCCAAAAATATGACCTTTGAACCCGCCTAGACGGGTTCAGGTCCAGTCTACCTCCCCGAAGGAAACCTTGCCCTTCGGCAAAGCTTCCTCTGAGTTCCTCTCTGCAGTAGAGAGTTTGACAGCAAACCCGAGCCGCAACTCGAAAAGGCTGATATTTATCAACCCCCCACGTGGGTTAAATGTGGCACAAGGCCGGTTTAATGTGGGTATCTCCAAGCCCGTAAGCTCGGCCAAAAATATGACCTTTAAACCCGCCTAGACGGGTTCAGGTCCTGTCTACCTCCCCGAAGGAAACCTTGCCCTTCGGCAAAGCTTCCTCCGAGTTCCTCTCTGCAGTAGAGAGTTTGACAGCAAACCCGAGCCGCAACTCAAAAAGGCTGATATTTATCAAACCCCCACGTGGGTTAAATGTGGCACAAGGCCGGTTTAATGTGGGTATCTCCAAGCCCGTAGGCTCGGCCAAAAATATGACTTTTGAACCCGCCTAGACGTGTTCAGGTCCTGTCTACCTCCCCGAAGGAAACCTTGCCTTTCGGCAAAGCTTCCTCTGAGTTCCTCTCTGCAGTAGAGAGTTTGACAGCAAACCCGAGCCGCAACTGAAAGAGGCTTGTATTTATCACCCCCCCACGTGGGTTAAATGCGGCACAAGGCCAGTTTAATGTGGGTATCTCCAAGCCCGTAGGCTCGGCCAAAAATATGACCTTTGAACCCGCCTAGACGGGTTCAGGTCCTGTCTACCTCCCCGAAGGAAACCTTGCCCTTCGGCAAAGCTTCCTCCGAGTTCCTCTCTGCAGTAGAGAGTTTGACAGCAAACCAGAGCCGCAACTCAAAAAGGCTGATATTTATCAACCCCCCCACGTGGGTTAAATGTGGCACAAGGCCGGTTTAATGTGGGTATCTCCAAGCCCGTAGGCTCGGCCAAAAATATGACCTTTGAACCCGCCTAGACGGGTTCAGGTCCTGCCTACCTCCCCGAAGGAAACCTTGCCCTTCGGCAAAGCTTCCTCCGTGTTCCTCTCTGCAGTAGAGAGTTTGACAGCAAACCCGAGCCGCAACTCGAAAAGGCTGATATTTATCAAGACCCACACGTGGGTTAAATGTGGCACAAGGCCGGTTTAATGTGGGTATCTCCAAGCCCGTAGGCTCGGCCAAAAATATGACCTTTGAACCCGCCTAGACGGGTTCAGGTCCTGTCTACGTCCCCGAAGGAAACCTTGCCCTTCGGCAAAGCTTCCTCCGAGCTCCTCTCTGCAGTAGAGAGTTTGACAGCAAACCCGAGCCGCAACTCAAAAAGGCTGATATTTATCAACCCCCCCACACGTGGGTTAAATGTGGCACAAGGCTGGTTTAATGTGGGTATCTCCAAGCCCGTAGGCTCGGCCAAAAATATGACCTTTGAACCCGCCTAGACGGGTTCAGGTCCTGTCTACCTCCCCGAAGGAAACCTTGCCCTTCGGCAAAGCTTCCTCCGAGTTCCTCTCTGCAGTAGAGAGTTTGACAGCAAACCCGAGCCGCAACTCAAAAAGGCTGATATTTATCAACCCCCCCACGTGGGTTAAATGTGGCACAAGGCCGGTTTAATGTGGGTATCTCCAAGCCCGTAGGCTCGGCCAAAAATATGACCTTTGAACCCGCCTAGACGGGTTCAGGTCCTGCCTACCTCCCCGAAGGAAACCTTGACCTTCGGCAAAGCTTCCTCCGTGTTCCTCTCTGCAGTAGAGAGTTTGACAGCAAACCAGAGCCGCAACTCAAAAAGGCTGATATTTATCAACCCCCCCACGTGGGTTAAATGTGGCACAAGGCCGGTTTAATGTGGGTATCTCCAAGCCCGTAGGCTCGGCCAAAAATATGACCTTTGAACGCGCCTAGACGGGTTCAGGTCCTGTCTACCTCCCCGAAGGAAACCTTGCCTTTCGGCAAAGCTTCCTCTGAGTTCCTCTCTGCAGTAGAGAGTTTGACAGCAAACCCGAGCCGCAACTCGAAAAGGCTGATATTTATCACCCCCCCCCCCACGTGGGTTAAATGCGGCACAAGGCCAGTTTAATGTGGGTATCTCCAAGCCCGTAGGCTCGGCCAAAAATATGACCTTTGAACCCGCCTAGACGGGTTCAGGTCCTGTCTACCTCCCCGAAGGAAACCTTGCCTTTCGGCAAAGCTTCCTCCGAGTTCCTCTCTGCAGTAGAGAGTTTGACAGCAAACCCGAGCCGCAACTGAAAGAGGCTTGTATTTATCACCCCCCCCACGTGGGTTAAATGCGGCACAAGGCCAGTTTAATGTGGGTATCTCCAAGCCCGTAGGCTCGGCCAAAAATATGACCTTTGAACCCGCCTAGACGGGTTCAGGTCCTGTCTACCTCCCCGAAGGAAACCTTGCCCTTCGGCAAAGCTTCCTCCGTGTTCCTCTCTGCAGTAGAGAGTTTGACAGCAAACCAGAGCCGCAACTCAAAAAGGCTGATATTTATCAACCCCCCCACGTGGGTTAAATGTGGCACAAGGCCGGTTTAATGTGGGTATCTCCAAGCCCGTAGGCTCGGCCAAAAATATGACCTTTGAACGCGCCTAGACGGGTTCAGGTCCTGCCTACCTCCCCGAAGGAAACCTTGCCCTTCGGCAAAGCTTCCTCCGTGTTCCTCTCTGCAGTAGAGAGTTTGACAGCAAACCCGAGCCGCAACTCGAAAAGGCTGATATTTATCAACACCCCCCACGTGGGTTAAATGTGGCACAAGGCCGGTTTAATGTGGGTATCTCCAAGCCCGTAGGCTCGGCCAAAAATATGACTTTTGAACCCGCCTAGACGTGTTCAGGTCCTGTCTACCTCCCCGAAGGAAACCTTGCCTTTCGGCAAAGCTTCCTCTGAGTTCCTCTCTGCAGTAGAGAGTTTGACAGCAAACCCGAGCCGCAACTGAAAGAGGCTTGTATTTATCACCCCCCCCACGTGGGTTAAATGCGGCACAAGGCCAGTTTAATGTGGGTATCTCCAAGCCCGTAGGCTCGGCCAAAAATATGACCTTTGAACCCGCCTAGACGGGTTCAGGTCCTGTCTACCTCCCCGAAGGAAACCTTGCCCTTCGGCAAAGCTTCCTCCGAGTTCCTCTCTGCAGTAGAGAGTTTGACAGCAAACCAGAGCCGCAACTCAAAAAGGCTGATATTTATCAACCCCCCCACGTGGGTTAAATGTGGCACAAGGCCGGTTTAATGTGGGTATCTCCAAGCCCGTAGGCTCGGCCAAAAATATGACCTTTGAACCCGCCTAGACGGGTTCAGGTCCTGCCTACCTCCCCGAAGGAAACCTTGCCCTTCGGCAAAGCTTCCTCCGTGTTCCTCTCTGCAGTAGAGAGTTTGACAGCAAACCCGAGCCGCAACTCGAAAAGGCTGATATTTATCAACCCCCCCCCACGTGGGTTAAATGTGGCACAAGGCCGGTTTAATGTGGGTATCTCCAAGCCCGTAGGCTCGGCCAAAAATATGACTTTTGAACCCGCCTAGACGTGTTCAGGTCCTGTCTACCTCCCCGAAGGAAACCTTGCCTTTCGGCAAAGCTTCCTCTGAGTTCCTCTCTGCAGTAGAGAGTTTGACAGCAAACCCGAGCCGCAACTGAAAAAGGCTTGTATTTATCACCCCCCCCCCACGTGGGTTAAATGCGGCACAAGGCCAGTTTAATGTGGGTATCTCCAAGCCCGTAGGCTCGGCCAAAAATATGACCTTTGAACCCGCCTAGACGGGTTCAGGTCCTGTCTACCTCCCCGAAGGAAACCTTGCCCTTCGGCAAAGCTTCCTCCGAGTTCCTCTCTGCAGTAGAGAGTTTGACAGCAAACCCGAGCCGCAACTCAAAAAGGCTGATATTTATCAACCCCCCCACGTGGGTTAAATGTGGCACAAGGCCGGTTTAATGTGGGTATCTCCAAGCCCGTAGGCTCGGCCAAAAATATGACCTTTGAACCCGCCTAGACGGGTTCAGGTCCTGCCTACCTCCCCGAAGGAAACCTTGCCCTTCGGCAAAGCTTCCTCCGTGTTCCTCTCTGCAGTAGAGAGTTTGACAGCAAACCCGAGCCGCAACTCGAAAAGGCTGATATTTATCAACCCCCCCCCACGTGGGTTAAATGTGGCACAAGGCCGGTTTAATGTGGGTATCTCCAAGCCCGTAGGCTCGGCCAAAAATATGACCCTTGAACCCGCCTAGACGGGTTCAGGTCCTGTCTACCTCCCCGAAGGAAACCTTGCCCTTCGGCAAAGTTTCCTCCGAGTTCCTCTCTGCAGTAGAGAGTTTGACAGGAAACCCGAGCCGCAACTCGAAAAGGCTGATATTTATCAACCCCCCCACGTGGGTTAAATGTGGCACAAGGCCGGTTTAATGTGGGTATCTCCAAGCCCGTAGGCTCAGCCAAAAATATGACCTCTGAACCCGCCTAGTCGGGTTCAGGTCCTGTCTACCTCCCCGAAGGAAACCTTGCCCTTCGGCAAAGCTTCCTCCGAGTTCCTCTCTGCAGTAGAGAGTTTGACAGCAAAACCAAGCCGCAACTCGAAAAGGCTGATATTTATCAACCCCCCCACGTGGGTTAAATGTGGCACAAGGCCGGTTTAATGTGGGTATCTCCAAGCCCGTAGGCTCGGCCAAAAATATGACCCTTGAACCCGCCTAGACGGGTTCAGGTCCTGTCTACCTCCCCGAAGGAAACCTTGCCCTTCGGCAAAGCTTCCTCCGAGTTCCTCTCTGCAGTAGAGAGTTTGACAGCAAACCCGAGCCGCAACTCGAAAAGGCTGATATTTATCAACCCCCCCACGTGGGTTAAATGTGGCACAAGGCCGGTTTAATGTGGGTATCTCCAAGCCCGTAGGCTCGGCCAAAAATATGACCTTTGAACCCGCCTAGACGGGTTCAGGTCCTGTCTACCTCCCCGAAGGAAACCTTGCCCTTCGGCAAAGCTTCCTCCGAGTTCCTCTCTGCAGTAGAGAGTTTGACAGCAAACCCGAGCCGCAACTCAAAAAGGCTGTTATTTATCAACCCCACCCACGTGGGTTACATGTGGCACAAGGCCGGTTTAATGTGGGTATCTCCAAGCCCGTAGGCTCGGCAAAAAATATGACCCTTGAACCCGCCTAGACGGGTTCAGGTCCTGTCTACCTCCCCGAAGCAAACCTTGCCCTTCGGCAAAGCTTCCTCCGAGTTCCTCTCTGCAGTAGAGAGTTTGACAGCAAACCCGAGCCGCAACTCGAAAAGGCTGATATTTATCAACCCCCCCACGTGGGTTAAATGTGGCACAAGGCCGGTTTAATGTGGGTATCTCCAAGCCCGTAGGCTCGGCCAAAAATATGACCTTTGAACCCGCCTAGACGGGTTCAGGTCCAGTCTACCTCCCCGAAGGAAACCTTGCCCTTCAGCAAAGCTTCCTCCGAGTTCCTCTCTGCAGTAGAGAGTTTGACAACATACCCGAGCCGCAACTCGAAAAGGCTGATATTTATCAAGACCCACACGTGGGTTAAATGTGGCACAAGGCCGGTTTAATGTGGGTATCTCCAAGCCCGTAGGCTCGGCCAAAAATATGACCTTTGAACCCGCCTAGACGGGTTCAGGTCCTGTCTACGTCCCCGAAGGAAACCTTGCCCTTCGGCAAAGCTTCCTCCGAGCTCCTCTCTGCAGTAGAGAGTTTGACAGCAAACCCGAGCCGCAACTCAAAAAGGCTGATATTTATCAACCCCCCCACACGTGGGTTAAATGTGGCACAAGGCCAGTTTAATGTGGGTATCTCCAAGCCCGTAGGCTCGGCCAAAAATATGACCTTTGAACCCGCCTAGACGGGTTCAGGTCCTGTCTACCTCCCCGAAGGAAACCTTGCCCTTCGGCAAAGCTTCCTCCGAGTTCCTCTCTGCAGTAGAGAGTTTGACAGCAAACCCGAGCCGCAACTCAAAAAGGCTGATATTTATCAACCCCCCCACGTGGGTTAAATGTGGCACAAGGCCGGTTTAATGTGGGTATCTCCAAGCCCGTAGGCTCGGCCAAAAATATGACCTTTGAACCCGCCTAGACGGGTTCAGGTCCTGCCTACCTCCCCGAAGGAAACCTTGACCTTCGGCAAAGCTTCCTCCGTGTTCCTCTCTGCAGTAGAGAGTTTGACAGCAAACCAGAGCCGCAACTCAAAAAGGCTGATATTTATCAACCCCCCCACGTGGGTTAAATGTGGCACAAGGCCGGTTTAATGTGGGTATCTCCAAGCCCGTAGGCTCGGCCAAAAATATGACCTTTGAACGCGCCTAGACGGGTTCAGGTCCTGCCTACCTCCCCGAAGGAAACCTTGCCCTTCGGCAAAGCTTCCTCCGTGTTCCTCTCTGCAGTAGAGAGTTTGACAGCAAACCCGAGCCGCAACTCGAAAAGGCTGATATTTATCAACACCCCCCACGTGGGTTAAATGTGGCACAAGGCCGGTTTAATGTGGGTATCTCCAAGCCCGTAGGCTCGGCCAAAAATATGACTTTTGAACCCGCCTAGACGTGTTCAGGTCCTGTCTACCTCCCCGAAGGAAACCTTGCCTTTCGGCAAAGCTTCCTCTGAGTTCCTCTCTGCAGTAGAGAGTTTGACAGCAAACCCGAGCCGCAACTGAAAGAGGCTTGTATTTATCACCCCCCCCACGTGGGTTAAATGCGGCACAAGGCCAGTTTAATGTGGGTATCTCCAAGCCCGTAGGCTCGGCCAAAAATATGACCTTTGAACCCGCCTAGACGGGTTCAGGTCCTGTCTACCTCCCCGAAGGAAACCTTGCCCTTCGGCAAAGCTTCCTCCGAGTTCCTCTCTGCAGTAGAGAGTTTGACAGCAAACCAGAGCCGCAACTCAAAAAGGCTGATATTTATCAACCCCCCCACGTGGGTTAAATGTGGCACAAGGCCGGTTTAATGTGGGTATCTCCAAGCCCGTAGGCTCGGCCAAAAATATGACCTTTGAACCCGCCTAGACGGGTTCAGGTCCTGCCTACCTCCCCGAAGGAAACCTTGCCCTTCGGCAAAGCTTCCTCCGTGTTCCTCTCTGCAGTAGAGAGTTTGACAGCAAACCCGAGCCGCAACTCGAAAAGGCTGATATTTATCAACCCCCCCCCCACGTGGGTTAAATGTGGCACAAGGCCGGTTTAATGTGGGTATCTCCAAGCCCGTAGGCTCGGCCAAAAATATGACTTTTGAACCCGCCTAGACGTGTTCAGGTCCTGTCTACCTCCCCGAAGGAAACCTTGCCTTTCGGCAAAGCTTCCTCTGAGTTCCTCTCTGCAGTAGAGAGTTTGACAGCAAACCCGAGCCGCAACTGAAAAAGGCTTGTATTTATCACCCCCCCCCCACGTGGGTTAAATGCGGCACAAGGCCAGTTTAATGTGGGTATCTCCAAGCCCGTAGGCTCGGCCAAAAATATGACCTTTGAACCCGCCTAGACGGGTTCAGGTCCTGTCTACCTCCCCGAAGGAAACCTTGCCCTTCGGCAAAGCTTCCTCCGAGTTCCTCTCTGCAGTAGAGAGTTTGACAGCAAACCCGAGCCGCAACTCAAAAAGGCTGATATTTATCAACCCCCCCACGTGGGTTAAATGTGGCACAAGGCCGGTTTAATGTGGGTATCTCCAAGCCCGTAGGCTCGGCCAAAAATATGACCTTTGAACCCGCCTAGACGGGTTCAGGTCCTGCCTACCTCCCCGAAGGAAACCTTGCCCTTCGGCAAAGCTTCCTCCGTGTTCCTCTCTGCAGTAGAGAGTTTGACAGCAAACCCGAGCCGCAACTCGAAAAGGCTGATATTTATCAACCCCCCCCCACGTGGGTTAAATGTGGGACAAGGCCGGTTTAATGTGGGTATCTCCAAGCCCGTAGGCTCGGCCAAAAATATGACCCTTGAACCCGCCTAGACGGGTTCAGGTCCTGTCTACCTCCCCGAAGGAAACCTTGCCCTTCGGCAAAGTTTCCTCCGAGTTCCTCTCTGCAGTAGAGAGTTTGACAGGAAACCCGAGCCGCAACTCGAAAAGGCTGATATTTATCAACCCCCCCACGTGGGTTAAATGTGGCACAAGGCCGGTTTAATGTGGGTATCTCCAAGCCCGTAGGCTCAGCCAAAAATATGACCTCTGAACCCGCCTAGTCGGGTTCAGGTCCTGTCTACCTCCCCGAAGGAAACCTTGCCCTTCGGCAAAGCTTCCTCCGAGTTCCTCTCTGCAGTAGAGAGTTTGACAGCAAAACCAAGCCGCAACTCGAAAAGGCTGATATTTATCAACCCCCCCACGTGGGTTAAATGTGGCACAAGGCCGGTTTAATGTGGGTATCTCCAAGCCCGTAGGCTCGGCCAAAAATATGACCCTTGAACCCGCCTAGACGGGTTCAGGTCCTGTCTACCTCCCCGAAGGAAACCTTGCCCTTCGGCAAAGCTTCCTCCGAGTTCCTCTCTGCAGTAGAGAGTTTGACAGCAAACCCGAGCCGCAACTCGAAAAGGCTGATATTTATCAACCCCCCCACGTGGGTTAAATGTGGCACAAGGCCGGTTTAATGTGGGTATCTCCAAGCCCGTAGGCTCGGCCAAAAATATGACCTTTGAACCCGCCTAGACGGGTTCAGGTCCTGTCTACCTCCCCGAAGGAAACCTTGCCCTTCGGCAAAGCTTCCTCCGAGTTCCTCTCTGCAGTAGAGAGTTTGACAGCAAACCCGAGCCGCAACTCAAAAAGGCTGTTATTTATCAACCCCACCCACGTGGGTTACATGTGGCACAAGGCCGGTTTAATGTGGGTATCTCCAAGCCCGTAGGCTCGGCAAAAAATATGACCCTTGAACCCGCCTAGACGGGTTCAGGTCCTGTCTACCTCCCCGAAGCAAACCTTGCCCTTCGGCAAAGCTTCCTCCGAGTTCCTCTCTGCAGTAGAGAGTTTGACAGCAAACCCGAGCCGCAACTCGAAAAGGCTGATATTTATCAACCCCCCCACGTGGGTTAAATGTGGCACAAGGCCGGTTTAATGTGGGTATCTCCAAGCCCGTAGGCTCGGCCAAAAATATGACCTTTGAACCCGCCTAGACGGGTTCAGGTCCAGTCTACCTCCCCGAAGGAAACCTTGCCCTTCAGCAAAGCTTCCTCCGAGTTCCTCTCTGCAGTAGAGAGTTTGACAACATACCCGAGCCGCAACTCGAAAAGGCTGATATTTATCAAGACCCACACGTGGGTTAAATGTGGCACAAGGCCGGTTTAATGTGGGTATCTCCAAGCCCGTAGGCTCGGCCAAAAATATGACCTTTGAACCCGCCTAGACGGGTTCAGGTCCTGTCTACGTCCCCGAAGGAAACCTTGCCCTTCGGCAAAGCTTCCTCCGAGCTCCTCTCTGCAGTAGAGAGTTTGACAGCAAACCCGAGCCGCAACTCAAAAAGGCTGATATTTATCAACCCCCCCACACGTGGGTTAAATGTGGCACAAGGCTGGTTTAATGTGGGTATCTCCAAGCCCGTAGGCTCGGCCAAAAATATGACCTTTGAACCCGCCTAGACGGGTTCAGGTCCAGTCTACCTCCCCGAAGGAAACCTTGCCCTTCGGCAAAGCTTCCTCCGAGTTCTTCTCTGCAGTAGAGAGTTTGACAGCAAACCCGAGCCGCAACTCGAAAAGGCTGATATTTATCAACACCCACACGTGGGTTAAATGTGGCACAAGGCCGGTTTAATGTGGGTATCTCCAAGCCCGTAGGCTCGGCCAAAAATATGACCTTTGAACCCGCCTAGACGGGTTCAGGTCCTGTCTACCTCCCCGAAGGAAACCTTGCCCTTCGGCAAAGCTTCCTCCGAGCTCCTCTCTGCAGTAGAGAGTTTGACAGCAAACCCGAGCCGCAACTCAAAAAGGCTGATATTTATCAACCCCCCCCACGTGGGTTAAATGTGGCACAAGGCCGGTTTAATGTGGGTATCTCCAAGCCCGTAGGCTCGGCCAAAAATATGACCTTTGAACCCGCCTAGACGGGTTCAGGTCCTGTCTACCTCCCCGAAGGAAACCTTGCCCTTCGGCAAAGCTTCCTCCGAGCTCCTCTCTGCAGTAGAGAGTTTGACAGCAAACCCGAGCCGCAACTCAAAAAGGCTGATATTTATCAACCCCCCCACACGTGGGTTAAATGTGGCACAAGGCCGGTTTAATGTGGGTATCTCCAAGCCCGTAGGCTCGGCCAAAAATATGACCTTTGAACCCGCCTAGACGGGTTCAGGTCCTGTCTACCTCCCCGAAGGAAACCTTGCCCTTCGGCAAAGCTTCCTCCGAGTTCCTCTCTGCAGTAGAGAGTTTGACAGCAAACCCGAGCCGCAACTCAAAAAGGCTGATATTTATCAACCCCCCCACGTGGGTTAAATGTGGCACAAGGCCGGTTTAATGTGGGTATCTCCAAGCCCGTGGGCTCGGCCAAAAATATGACCTTTGAACCCGCCTAGACGGGTTCAGGTCCTGTCTACCTCCCCGAAGGAAACCTTGCCCTTCGGCAAAGCTTCCTCCGAGCTCCTCTCTGCAGTAGAGAGTTTGACAGCAAACCCGAGCCGCAACTCAAAAAGGCTGATATTTATCAACCCCCCCACACGTGGGTTAAATGTGGCACAAGGCCGGTTTAATGTGGGTATCTCCAAGCCCGTAGGCTCGGCCAAAAATATGACCTTTGAACCCGCCTAGACGGGTTCAGGTCCTGTCTACCTCCCCGAAGGAAACCTTGCCCTTCGGCAAAGCTTCCTCCGAGCTCCTCTCTGCAGTAGAGAGTTTGACAGCAAACCCGAGCCGCAACTCAAAAAGGCTGATATTTATCAACCCCCCCACACGTGGGTTAAATGTGGCACAAGGCCGGTTTAATGTGGGTATCTCCAAGCCCGTAGGCTCGGCCAAAAATATGACCTTTGAACCCGCCTAGACGGGTTCAGGTCCTGTCTACCTCCCCGAAGGAAACCTTGCCCTTTCGGCAAAGCTTCCTCCGAGTTCCTCTCTGCAGTAGAGAGTTTGACAGCAAACCCGAGCCGCAACTCAAAAAGGCTGATATTTATCAAACCCCCCCACGTGGGTTAAATGTGGCACAAGGCCGGTTTAATGTGGGTATCTCCAAGCCCGTAGGCTCGGCCAAAAATATGACCTTTGAACCCGCCTAGACGGGTTCAGGTCCTGTCTACCTCCCCGAAGGAAACCTTGCCCTTCGGCAAAGCTTCCTCCGAGTTCCTCTCTGCAATAGAGAGTTTGACAGCAAACCCGAGCCGCAACTCAAAAAGGCTGATATTTATCAACCCCCCCACGTGGGTTAAATGCGGCACAAGGCCAGTTTAATGTGGGTATCTCCAAGCCCGTAGGCTCGGCCAAAAATATGACCTTTGAACCCGCCTAGACGGGTTCAGGTCCTGTCTACCTCCCCGAAGGAAACCTTGCCCTTCGGCAAAGCTTCCTCCGAGTTCCTCTCTGCAGTAGAGAGTTTGACAGCAAACCCGAGCCGCAACTCAAAAAGGCTGATATTTATCAACCCCACCCACGTGGGTTACATGTGGCACAAGGCCGGTTTAATGTGGGTATCTCCAAGCCCGTAGGCTCGGCCAAAAATATGACCCTTGAACCCGCCTAGACGGGTTCAGGTCCTGTCTACCTCCCCGAAGCAAACCTTGCCCTTCGGCAAAGCTTCCTCCGAGTTCCTCTCTGCAGTAGAGAGTTTGACAGCAAACCCGAGCCGCAACTCGAAAAGGCTGATATTTATCAACCCCCCCACGTGGGTTAAATGTGGCACAAGGCCAGTTTAATGTGGGTATCTCCAAGCCCGTAGGCTCGGCCAAAAATATGACCTTTGAACCCGCCTAGACGGGTTCAGGTCCTGTCTACCTCCCCGAAGGAAACCTTGCCCTTCGGCAAAGCTTCCTCCGAGTTCCTCTCTGCAGTAGAGAGTTTGACAGCAAACCCGAGCCGCAACTCAAAAAGGCTGATATTTATCAACCCCACCCACGTGGGTTACATGTGGCACAAGGCCGGTTTAATGTGGGTATCTCCAAGCCCGTAGGCTCGGCCAAAAATATGACCCTTGAACCCGCCTAGACGGGTTCAGGTCCTGTCTACCTCCCCGAAGCAAACCTTGCCCTTCGGCAAAGCTTCCTCCGAGTTCCTCTCTGCAGTAGAGAGTTTGACAGCAAACCCGAGCCGCAACTCGAAAAGGCTGATATTTATCAACCCCCCCACGTGGGTTAAATGTGGCACAAGGCCGGTTTAATGTGGGTATCTCCAAGCCCGTAGGCTCGGCCAAAAATATGACCTTTGAACCCGCCTAGACGGGTTCAGGTCCTGTCTACGTCCCCGAAGGAAACCTTGCTTTTCGGCAAAGCTTCCTCCGAGCTCCTCTCTGCAGTAGAGAGTTTGACAGCAAACCCGAGCCGCAACTCAAAAAGGCTGATATTTATCAACCCCCCCACACGTGGGTTAAATGTGGCACAAGGCCGGTTTAATGTGGGTATCTCCAAGCCCGTAGGCTCGGCCAAAAATATGACCTTTGAACCCGCCTAGACGGGTTCAGGTCCAGTCTACCTCCCCGAAGGAAACCTTGCCCTTCGGCAAAGCTTCCTCCGAGTTCCTCTCTGCAGTAGAGAGTTTGACAGCAAACCCGAGCCGCAACTCGAAAAGGCTGATATTTATCAACACCCACACGTGGGTTAAATGTGGCACAAGGCCGGTTTAATGTGGGTATCTCCAAGCCCGTAGGCTCGGCCAAAAATATGACCTTTGAACCCGCCTAGACGGGTTCAGGTCCTGTCTACCTCCCCGAAGGAAACCTTGCCCTTCGGCAAAGCTTCCTCCGAGCTCCTCTCTGCAGTAGAGAGTTTGACAGCAAACCCGAGCCGCAACTCAAAAAGGCTGATATTTATCAACCCCCCCACGTGGGTTAAATGTGGCACAAGGCCGGTTTAATGTGGGTATCTCCAAGCCCGTAGGCTCGGCCAAAAATATGACCTTTGAACCCGCCTAGACGGGTTCAGGTCCTGTCTACCTCCCCGAAGGAAACCTTGCCCTTCGGCAAAGCTTCCTCCGAGTTCCTCTCTGCAGTAGAGAGTTTGACAGCAAACCCGAGCCGCAACTCGAAAAGGCTGATATTTATCAACACCCACACGTGGGTTAAATGTGGCACAAGGCCGGTTTAATGTGGGTATCTCCAAGCCCGTAGGCTCGGCCAAAAATATGACCTTTGAACCCGCCTAGACGGGTTCAGGTCCTGTCTACCTCCCCGAAGGAAACCTTGCCCTTCGGCAAAGCTTCCTCCGAGCTCCTCTCTGCAGTAGAGAGTTTGACAGCAAACCCGAGCCGCAACTCAAAAAGGCTGATATTTATCAACCCCCCCACACGTGGGTTAAATGTGGCACAAGGCCGGTTTAATGTGGGTATCTCCAAGCCCGTAGGCTCGGCCAAAAATATGACCTTTGAACCCGCCTAGACGGGTTCAGGTCCTGTCTACCTCCCGGAAGGAAACCTTGCCCTTCGGCAAACCTTCCTCCGAGTTCCTCTCTGCAGTAGAGAGTTTGACAGCAAACCCGAGCCGCAACTCAAAAAGGCTGATATTTATCAACCCCATCCACACGTGGGTTAAATGTGGCACAAGGCCGGTTTAATGTGGGTATCTCCAAGCCCGTAGGCTCGGCCAAAAATATGACCTTTGAACCCGCCTAGACGGGTTCAGGTCCTGTCTACCTCCCCGAAGGAAACCTTGCCCTTCGGCAAAGCTTCCTCCGAGTTCCTCTCTGCAGTAGAGAGTTTGACAGCAAACCCGAGCCGCAACTCAAAAAGGCTGATATTTATCAACCCCCCACGTGGGTTAAATGTGGCACAAGGCCGGTTTAATGTGGGTATCTCCAAGCTCGTAGGCTTGGCCAAAAATATGACCTTTGAACCTGCCTAGACGGGTGCAGGTCCTGTGTACCTCCCCGAAGGAAACCTTGCCCTTCGGCAAAGCTTCCTCCGAGTTCCTCTCTGCAGTAGAGAGTTTGACAGCAAACCCGAGCCGCAACTCAAAAAGGCTTAACGAGAGAGAGGAAAAGTCTTGTCTTTTTTACAGCTTCTATGGGTGATCTTATTTCAGTCGACAGGTGTGACATTTGCACTAAGTCACTAAGAGCTAACATCGCTAGCTCCTTAACTGAATGCTGTAAGTTCAATCCTTGCGCTAGGCAGTACATTTTATATTATTTTTCTCTTCAACATTACATTCTATAATATTTCAAAATAAACAACATGTTCAGCAAGACATCAATTTTCTAAATTTCCTTTTACCATTATGAAAAGTCCATTTGAATTTCAAACTTTTAGACATTAATACATCGGAGTTACCATGTAAAAAAAAACAACTAATTAACTAATGTTTGTTATTTAATCCGAATTGTTATTTACTACAACAAATAATTTTATTTTTAAAATTTGCTGTTTTTCATCTGTTTAAAATAAATAATTCGGTACAGGTAGTTTTCACAGATTCTAATTAAGTACATTATTTTTATTTATTTAGATAATTCTGTAGAACTTTTTTGGTTCCGCTTGACTTTAGTAGTGTCGTAATGCCAGACGAGAACAATTGTTTTGAAGAAATATGAAATAAGTTCGTTAACTAATGATATCAGTCCTAAAATATAGAAACTTATAACAAAAATAATATTTCTAAATTATTTATACCCAATTCTAAAAAAGGAGCTTATTCTTAGAAGCCAAAATTCTTACATTTACTTTACGTAGATGACCCCTTCATACTCTGGTCAACCCAGGAAGAAGTCCAATTTCTCCTGAACCAAGTGAACTCAATAAGATCATCGAAACAGTTCCCAGTGGACAGAGAAAACGACATCAAACTCGCAAACTGCACTAATATCTCGAACAGAGCATAGCTTCAAGACATCCCTATACCGCAAGCCAACATTCACCTACCTATACCTCAACTTCAACTCCTAACAGGCATACAGTGTAAAGAAAGGGGTTGTCCGCTGCTTACAACATCGAGCAAAAGTCATAAGTGGTGATTCAGAGACATATGACCAAGAAATGGTTAGTCTAAGCAGTACTCTACAACGTAACAACTAATCTAGGTACATGACAGCAGCTCCTACAAACTGGGATAGAAGGGTACAAGAGGATAACAATATTCAGAAAACAGCTTCGGTCAACCTATATGAAGGGATTAGGAAAAAAATACAAAAGATCTGTGATCTATATAACATCTGGATGACCTTCAAAAGTTGTTGAAAACTTCGCAGACACGTCTTTCGATTAAGAAATAGAGGAGAACTTGATTGAGGACTATGTGTTCACCATCCCCTGCAGTTTTGGTAAGAAAGGAAAAACGCGCTGCTCCCTTAAGACTGCAAGAACACTGTAAAACCATAACACGAGGGGAAATAGAAAAATCAGGTGGAGCTGACCACATATGAAGGGAAAAGTGAGATCACCGTTCCTTGTTGTTTTACTTTTAAATGTACTTTTTATCACAACATTTGTTGAGGCACAAGTAAGTTTTCATAGCGAAAATGCGGCCCCCCAAAAAGTTTGGGAACCACTGCTCTAGCGGAACAAAACTTGTTAACAAAAAAGGAAAGGCCAGATAAACAGAATAAAGAAATATATATAAATATATATATATAACAATCAAGAATGATCTTAAACTGCAAATCATCACCGTACCAATTTATTTTTTATTAATTCCCAACTTAACAGATACATTTTTGGTTTCCTTATTTTTATCAGATAGAAAAGAATGAAAGAATCTTTCTTGTTGGTCGTATTCAATATATATATATATATATATATATATATATATATATATATATATATATATATATATATATATTATATTGTTCGGGCTGTTGTCCTGATCTTTATTGCTATATTCCCGAGGTTTCGGACGTTGTACGCTCAGGCCTTCTTCAGGTGATATACGCTAGAATTTCGAGCCAAACCATTTATTTAATCCATGTGGGTATATTGTTCTAATTCCACGTGTCATGAGTTTGGATATTAATTCGCAAGCCTCCAAGTTCGTTTTTATTTATTTATTTATTTTTCCTCTTTTGGATCCCTTAACCAACACTTTTATCCACACACAGGTGTCCTTAGAGACTTCAGAGAATTAATTTTGCGGACTTATAAACGTAATTGTACAATAAATACATACACACACACATATATATATTAGGTTGGTGCAAAAATAATTTCGTTTTCTAACATATGTTACTATGTGAGAAAACGAAATTATTTTTGCACCAACCTTATATATATATATATATATATATATATATATATATATATATATATATATATATTACCAGAGCGCATATACAATTTTGTTATTGTTGTTTTTCACCAGCTCTCTGTATTACTGGTTCCCATATTTCATTCATGTCTATGCTTGGCCGAGATTTTTGTAGTCTGGCGCTGATTCCTTAAGTTTTTTGTATTTTCACTAATGTTCTCTATTATATCAAGTTAATCCCACAGAGGCAGGGTTATCCCTTTTCCCTTCATATATGATCAGCCATGCCTGATCTTCTTATTTTCCCTCGTGTTATGTCCTGACGGTGTTCCTGTAGTCTTATCTTCAGGCGACGGCCTGTTTGTCCTTCATATTTCTTGCCACAATTCCACGGGATGATGTTACGCACAGTCCTTAATCTTGTTCTCCTTTATAGGTGGTCTTACTCGAAAGAGGTGTTTACGTAGTGTTGAACCACACCGGAAGGTTGCTCTAATGATATACAGACCACAGATTCTTTATACCTTTCCCAATAAACCATTCACCTAGGGTGGGAAGACCGAGATTGTTTTCTGAGTGTTGTTATCATTTTGTACACTTCTTTTCCAGTTTATGGGGGATTTTTTTCATCTACGCAGGGTAGTTATTACACTTTAGGCTACTGTTTATACTGACCATTTCTTGTTCATATGTCTCTGGATCGCCACATGACTTTTACTCGATATTGTAGGTTACTTTGTTGGGGGTCGAAGTTGAGGTATAGTTCGGTGAATGTTGGCTTGCGATAAAGGGATATCTTGAACCCAGGTTCTGATAAAGATATTAGTACATCCATCAATGCTAGTCTTTTTTGTTGATTTCTCTCTCTCCATTGTAAATTATATCAATGCATTTTTAGTCCACATGGCCAGCAGTATCTCTCTGCCTCCGAGCGAGAGAAACCCAGACGAGACTATGCCAAACGGCAAAGTATCGTCTAGGGAAGCAGACAACTTCCCGACCCCGAGTATGCAAGGTCTACGAGTAATTTTTGCCCAAACATACCCTCTCGGAGAGTCCCATGTTAAAAACCGACCTTGCACCACATCCCACCTCGTGGTGGTGGATTGGGGGGGGGGTCTCGGATAAATGCCGAAGCAGTCGAATCGATCAGAGGATGGGTTTTCCCGTTGGAGGAGATGCTGCTGTCGTAGTATCTATTCCGTGCTGGTGACTGTCCTCTCCCCACTGCCTGGACAGAATCCTCGGACTTGTTCCGTAAAATCTGTTCTGTAGTGGTGGGATAACTGACTATAACTAGCTCAGAGCAGTTTTATCTAGTGGCCCGAGTGTTGACACACGAGTCCCCACGTTAAAACAAACTGACCTTGTGTCACATTTTGATTCAGTGGTGAGTCAAACGTAAATTCACACAGGACGGGTTTTCTCAATCTCTTAGAGTTTGTTGACCTTTCTATCTTCGGGCAGAATAGAACCTACGCCGAAGAGATAGAGAGCAACCCAAGCCCGTGTATACGGGGTCTATGAGTAATTTTTACCCGAGCCTACGGGTTCGGAAAACCCCATGTGAAAAAGGCCTTGAGTTGCATATATATATATATATATATATATATATATTCTATTTTTGTAAATTTTTTAATAAAAATATTTTGTTTTAAATATATTTTTTCATAAAATAGTAAATGATAAATTATCGCATTGTACTTGGATTATATACTTTTATATTCTTATAAATAAACATTACTGAGTAAGTAGAAAGTGTATTCATTAAACGCGCCGTCAAAGGAATAACAGCTCTTTTGACCTCCCAGCAGCCACCATCTTGATTCAGGGTAGCACTACTTCTTAAAGTAGGCCTCCGTGTCGAGTCCGATGTTCTTTTCTTATCAGAACAATCAGAGTGAATTTTCTGAGCTGCTGGGCCTTTGTAATCACCATTAGATTCATCCAACTCTTTCAGAATCCTCTGCACTGTCTTCAGATTGACATCTAAACACTATGAAATGTTCGTACTGAAGCAATACATATTTCTGGCTGAGTGGATTGCGTCATGGTGCTGTTTTTCTCACTGGAAGTAGACCTCATTAACATCGGGGAAAGCTAAAACAATATGCGAGTCCTTACAAAGTTGGTTCTTTATGTAAGGTGCACCGGAGGAGATATCGTCGGATGGATGAACGCAATTTGACTCCCAAGAATACAATTCGTTCCTTAAGGATTAGGGAATAAAAAAGCGCATATCATCAGTACATTACCCTCAAAGTAATGGACGAGAGCAGAAGTGGCGATATTACCCGTCGTAGATATGCCAGACTACCGGACATCACAACCGCTTCCATCGATGACGAACCACCATACACCGCACTGAAAAGTATGGAAATAGACGAGCCAGAATGCGACGACAGGGTCTTGGACAAAATGGAAGTGGACGGAAGACAACCCACAATCGTATAACTGACAACAAATCAGGGTCTACGGCGTAGTACAAAGGTATCACAACCACCTAGATTATTAACCCAACAAATGCGAGGACCGGCACATGATTACCCGTCCTATGAACACAATTCATAGGCCTTGTGGTCATGGGAGGGGGGGCATGTCGGGAAGAGAGGCCCACCGAAAAGATGAAATGAATAAAGTGATCACTGGTAAGAAAACCGGTGAAGGAAAAACAATGTAAATAGCGGCCAAGCGGCACTTACGAACATTCTGTTTGAACGACCGTCAAGAGAACAATACTCCTGCTACATAGCTTTAATGGTGGCATGGTCCACATGTACTCACGTCCAGGGCTCCATTTCCTTTGGCCAGAAGTGAATTTTAGTTTGCCTAAATTTCTTTATTTCTCCAGACTTTGGGTTTTTTTTACCATGTTCTTCCACCCTCTTGAATAGCCTGGCCACCATGCTTACAATGTTAAACACATATGCGTAACCAATATACTTCCATGTATATCGTTGTGCACGGCTTTAATTAATTCTTTTCTCGGAGACTGTGGAGGTACTAGGATATCTTCATTACACATAATTTCTTTTTCTATCGTTGTGTCTTGATTCTTTAAAAGGTCTCTCGGTCATACAGCAATTCTTCCATGTATTTCTCTTTATTTCTACCCATAATTCTATTCAACACTGGTCCCTGTCTATTTCCCAGCCTAAGCCCTTTTAAGGATAATACATCCGTTTCTATCTAGTACAAAAAACTATCCGCAATATTTCCGATTACTTCAATATTTTTACTCCCAAACTTTAACCATAATGCATCCACATACGGAATAGTATTTCCTTTAATATATACAATGTCAAAGTCAAACGACATCAGCCTAATCGTCCATATTAATATCCTTGCAGATTTGACATTTGGGAACTCTCTTCTGGTGTTGAATATAAATTCCAAAGGCTTATGATCAGATTTCAATAGAAATGTCCTACCCAGCAAAAAAAAAACAAAACAAATCTAGCTCTTTCTTTGCTCCACACAATCGCTATTTCCTCCTCCTTGTCAATATTTAAATAATTCGCCTCCGTCAATGTTAGTTTTCCGGATAAGTACATTACAAGGTAATAACCCCTGTGACAACACTGCGGGTATAGCACAGTCACTGACATCAGTAGTTAACTTCAATTTTTTCGCCGAGTCCAAAATTTTAACAACTGCTTTGTTTACGAGTGTTTTATTTTTTAATTTCTCAAAAGCAACCTCCTGTCTTTTTGTCCATTGAAATTCGGTATTCTTCTTCCTTATTTTGTTAAATCGTTCCACAAGGTCACTATATCGCGCTAGATATCTGTTATAGAAATTGGTTAATCACAAAAAAGATTGTGACTCTTTCTTATTTCTGGGTGCAGCTATCTCTCAAATCTTACGAGTTTATCATCCAGCAATATACCATCTTTGGATATTTGATATCCTAAGTATGATTTTCCCAATTAAACTTGCATTTATCACGATTAATTGTCATACAGTCCTATTTAATTTTCTCAAACTTGTCCCGTTTTACTGTTTAGCGCTTCTTTACTGCAAGCACCAATGCCAATATTGTCCTCATATACAATTATATTTTTAATCACCTCTAAAACATTTTCGATGGCTTTTTTGATTTTGTGTTTTGAATTTTTAACTGCAAACGTCCTTCTGTTTAATCCAATAAGATGTTCATTGTGGTGACTTCTTGAAACTTGCTATCAATTGTTATCTGATTATATGCTGACTTGAAGTTAACTTTAGCAAATTATTTAATACCAGCAAACTCATGGTACGTTATTTCAGTGTTTGGCAGTGGCAATGAATCAGAACAGTTTTGGTGATTCTTCGCCAACCTTATAATTGCCACAAATTCTTAACTCTTCATTGTACTTGCATATCAGCACAGTGGATGAATCCTAACTGCTACCATCCTGGCTGACTTTTTCTAATATTCCTTGTTCCAACACATTTTCAGCTTAGTAACAACCAAGGGTAACATATGAGCATGAACTTTTCGGACTTGAAAATACATTGGTTGATTGCTTTCTTTAAACCGAATTCTTGTCTCGTATCACTTTAATAATCCAGTATCCGCTTCTAGAATTCATGGAATTTATCAGCTTCGATGTATCCACTCTTCAATTCCTATGTTTTCCACCCCTCAAAAAATACCCTTTGGTATGACAGGGAAGGTATTACGGAATAAAAAATGAGAAAGAGACTTAAAAAAGAAAAGAAAAAAACATAAAAAATTTAGTGCCCAAAGGCACTAAATTTTTTGTTTTTTTTCATTTATTTTAAAATAATATAAATATAATATAATATTTTATTCATTTATTTTAAAATAAAAAAATTATCACATGTAGACACCATCCCTTCTTCCGACAGATTCCAAGGATTATGTTTGAAAATAATGTATCAATTTATATTTTCCAAAATATTCCTTTTTCAGGTCCGAACTTCTTTTTCTAAAGAGGTAAATAATTTTACCTTGCAAAATCAGTGTAGACAGATAACTCATTTTTAAAACTTTCTTTTAATCTCTCATCTCTGAATATGATTAAAAGTTAGAAAAGTTTTATAAACAACAATTAAATAAAATCCCTGCTGATAACTTTTATTGTTGATTGTAATTTTTGCAAGTAGGTAAAAATGAAGCATAATAAAAGATCTTAAATAATTTGTAAAAAAAGGAAATAATCTCATTACAGTCCAAATGGGGCCACAATTCCATTTATTATCTTTTTGAAGAATGCACAACTCCAAAGTATCTATTGTATCTGAACTATGTCTGGTTTTAGAGGTCCTGAACTGGCATCTCCGTATTCAGAAATGATAAGCTAAGCTCCCTATGCAATAATGGATCTGAAATGTTTTTAAAGTCATTATAATTGCACATTTAAAGAAGATAAAAAATATTTGATTGCTATTTCAACTTTTCACATCATAAATGTTTAATTCATTTCAAATTTGTTTTCGTTTTCTTGATGTTCAACTGATGTTTTAAAAATACAAACAAAAAACTAACGTATTTAAACTTATTGTTTTAAATATACGTTTCTGACATGCTTTAAGTTTGGGCATCAAATATCTCGGAACTTTGCTTACTGTGTAAGCCTAAGAATAACTTATCCTTGATGACTGGCATCACATCACTTACATTTGAGTAGCGAAATTAAACCTCCTTTAACTTTTACAATTTAAAAAAGCATTGAAACTTATCCATCTAATCACGCAAGGGTTATTTAATGGAAACAGTTGTTACCTGCCTTCCGCCAGACAACTTGGCTGGGTTCAAAGACCTTGTTGGTATCCAGATAATTTCAACTCCAGATTACCTGATACATATTGCTGATCTCGATCTTCTTAATAAACACGCCAGTCAGTTATGTGCCATGCATGATACACGTTTAGGCGATCATGTACCTATCGATACATGACTGACGAGGCAGATTTTTCTCGCAGTAGATCAGATGCCATCCAAGGCTATAGAATCCAGTCTGTACTGCTATTTCCCCATAACTTGGAAAGAAGAGGAGGATTCCTACCTTTCGCAAGGGTGTTAGCACATAAGTGAATGTAATGGATTCAACTGGGAATTCGAGCTCGGCTATCCGATTCAGTTATGTGCCATGCATGATACACGTTTAGGCGATCATGTATCTTTCGATACATCACTGACGAGGCAGATTTTTTTCTCGCAGTAGGTTGCCATTTCTTTCTGCAGTTGACATCCAAGTCTATAGAACTCGGTCTGTACTGCTATTTACTCATAGCTGGTGAGAAGAAGAGGATTCATATCTTTTCCAAGGGAATTCGAACTTGGCTCCAAGCCGCTATCAAATACTCCACCGTGCCTCTTGACTTATTACCAATATGACTGTTTCATTATTTAATTTTTCTTTTCCTTTCATTTTCCGATTTTTATTTCAGAAAAAGTTCTACAAAATTATTTTAAATAGAATTTTTGCTGTCGCAGGAAATGAAACAAAAAAAAAAAAAAAACATCTTTATTAACTGAAATGAAATTTTGATACTTTAAATCAGGTGAACAAATATTGGTACGGTCAGATTTTATTATCAAAGTCAATGTTTTCTCCTTGAAATTCGTGTTAACCAACCAATGTTGGTAAGTTTCAGCATATGAATTTCAGTCTATGTAAAATGAACATTCTTTCATATCAACATATTTAATTAATAATTAATCAAATAAAGGTAAAAATAAATAAACAAAAATAAATAAATAAATAAAGGTAAAAATAGATTACTTTACTTTCCTGGTTTTATCCGAAATAAATACTCCAGTCTGCATAGTTCTTAGATATTTTCCAAATAAATCAATCTCTAGATAGAAGGATAAAGAGCATCACGAAAATATCTAGAATTAAATAGAACGGCGTATGATCCAAGAAAATAGATTTCTTCTCCTAATTAGAGACTGGAATTTTTAAAAAATCCTCCTGACCAATAAGTTTCAAAGATTTGATTTTAATCGAATATGTGGATGCGTGTCAGAATTTAAAATTATCAAGAATCTATTTCAAGATGAATTTGTCCCATGTTTTGCTTAGATTATGAAAAATATATAAATAGAAAATACTAAAGTTAAGAAAAGCTTACTACTGAAATGTTGTGCAGTTGTTCTGACACATTAACAAAAGTAAAAGAAATGTTGAAACTTTCAGCGCAATAGCAAACATGTTGGTTTTGATAAACTGTAAGACTGAACACACATTAAATGATTTTTGTAAAAAGGAATTTGAAAATTGCAAATCTATCGTGCGATATATTTCAGGTAGTGAAAGAATGGACTAAAACTTAGCCTGCCTCCACTTTGTTTAATAATTGGAAGGGGTTGGCTTCCTCACAGCCACAGTACTGAAGATAACTTGATGACTTTTAGGTATCTGACCAATTTGGTTCGACACAAGAATTTTCTTTATCAGAACAAGAGTTTAATATATATATACTTTATATGCCTACCTTCTATATGAAGTGAAATGTTTGGGCCCAAAATGAAAGACGTAATACAGTGGCGAGAGATCTTGTGGTGTAGGGAAACTTTGAATATTACATTTTAGAAAAGACTTTATAAATTAACTGTATGTACATTCTGGTTTTCGGGGAGCCTAGTCACAACTCTGGTTGCACGCGATGATTAAATATGAATAAAAATGTATTTTAACGAGTGAAGTAATTTTCAATCTTTGCAGTTTTATCGGTTAACATATTTGAGATGTAAGGTGTGCGAATGTAAATTACAATCGTAAAAGAATAAGAAAAAGAAAATAAGACAAAACCAAAAATTCAAGTCTTGTTTAAAAAAGCCAAAAACTAAAGTGAGAGGGGGTTAAAAAATTAGAATTTGACTAAAAATTAAAAAGTAAGTCATAGAAAAAGAATGTTATGCGGCCTGAAGCGGAAAACAAAACTAAAAAAAAAGATGTAAGGGGTAAAAAGTTCAAACAAGTAACAAAGATTTTAAAAAATCACACTTGGCTTTAATTCGCTAATATCCACACGTAAAAACTCTACTCTGGACGGGAGGTTCTTTGCTGGTTCATGTTATTTTCTTTGTTACACTGATTAGCTCTTTGAAGTACCACCTAAGAAGGAATATTAGAGTTTACCGATAACAGATTTCTGTGTCGGAATATGGTAAATGGTGAGTGAAAATTATTTTAGTTTCAACAATTATTATACAATGTATTTTAAATGATTACGAATATTTAAACCGTTCCATATTTTATTATGTTTCAACAATATATAGTGCACAAGTTTTCAAATTCTAATTTTTTAACCCCCTCTCACTTTAGTTTTTGGCTTTTTTAAACAAGACTTGAATTTTTGGTTTTGTCTTATTTTCTTTTTCTTATTCTTTTTGCGTTTTTACGTGTGACTTGTTTTTTGGCATAGCCAAGCTTTGTTGAATTTTGTTTGGTTTCTTGACCCGTTTTTCTTGAGTTTTGTTGTATTGAAAATTAAAGAAAAGAAAATTACATTAACAGCACTAAGGTCGGGCTGCTAATGAGGGACTCTGAAGAATCATCACCGCCAGTAAAGAAACGGACCGGGCTGAAAACGGGCCAAAGAAAAGCCGTACGCTGTTTTTCTTGCGAGTTTGAGTACGTCGATTGGGGGTGGAGAGTTGCCAGCATTGGATTTGCCAATAATGGCAAATCCAACGCCGATAAGATCTCCAACGGACGCACAGGAATAATTGATTTCCCGTACAACTAACCATTAGTATGGGTTGCTTGCCAGAATTGAACATGTAACAGCAAGTCCATTTTTTCTCAGACATACCGCTACCTTATAGATTTTTATTGACTTATAAACCTAATGTTTGTTGGCATGGTCTGTTGTAAGAAAAATGTAACATAGCCGCGAGTCTGGCACGAACCTACAATCAGAGATTTCGCGGGTAGAGATCTTACCACTGAACCATTATCGCCGCCTTACAAATTCTTACCTAATAATTGAACTTGAAGTGGGGACTCTTTGGAATTGAAACCGCAAACTATGAGTCTGATTAACTTCGCCTCGGAACATATTAATCCTCATTTCAACTTTGACATTCACTAGGAAATTATTTCAGCAAGCTATTTCTAAATAGAATGATGAAAATTCATATTTGTTTCAAAAGTTTATTTATTCTTAAGACTTTTTAAACCAGCCAACCAAAATCTCAAAGTTTTATTATTGTTATGTAATTATTTTGAATTTAACTTCGACGTGTCAAAATATTCCCGCCGCTTCTGGGGTCTGGGGTTAATTTTTTTTAAGGATAGAGTTTATACGGTTAACTGGTTATTGCACTTGTTTATTTTGAACATGGCCTGTTTAGAGTTTGTTAGTGATTAGTCAGACCGTTACAAAGTTAAAGTTATGATTTCTAATCGAATAGTAAGGATTAGATGGGTCATTTATTGATTTATTAGCAGGTTTGAAAAGGCGGTTACAAAGAAGACTGATGACGTGCTGACAGGGGCGCATTCGACGTGCTCTTCTGATGCTGTTGCTCATCTGCTTCACTTTTCGTCGGGCTGTGCATTGAGAGATAATTTTCTGTAAACATCCGTTATTTGAGCTTCTGTTGCCTTTCTGTCAGTTTGAAAGAATCTGTATATTCTCTTCTGCCATCTTTCATCGACAAGAGATTCTCATCGATAGAAGTGCCACTCTCTGGAATTTATTTCTTTTCTAAGAATTCTTTGTAAAATATAGAAATGGTTCCTGTTTGTCATGCTTGAGTGAACTCGCCATAGCTTCTCTTTTGTTACAGCAAACAACAGCTTGAATGGGGTGAACACTAAGTGAACAGCACTAAAATAAGAACTAGACACGATATCCCTAGAAATGAAGAGTGGAATGAGAACAGTTTCTTTTCTCGTACTTCCCAACTGTACAACTTTCTTCTGTTCCTTTGCTTCCCTGGTAGCTACAATCTTCAAATATTTAAATTTATCGTCAGTCACCATCTTCTATCTTCTTGAATCCCGTTTATCTTCTGTCCTTTCATCAATCCTCCATATTCTCAGTTTTCTTTTTTCACTTTAACTCCCTAGAGCCGCCTGCATACTAATGACATTTATTTTATTTGATTATTTTATTTTATTTATTTATTATTTATTTACTTGTTTTTTGGGTTTTTTTGTAAAATGTAAGCCTCTCAAAATCTTTAATACTACTTTGCAAATACCCCTATTTACATTATTCGGACTGTTATCTTCATCTTTATTGTCATATTCACAACGTTTAGGCCGTTGTACGCTCCGGTCTTCTTCAGCTGATTGAATTTCGAACCGAATTCTTTATTTCGCCCACCGGAGTAGATAGTTCTAGTTCCACGTGCCATGCCTCTTCCGGATGTCTCAGGTATTTCCCTTTAACTCAACATGGTATTGAACTAGTCACTGGATCTAACCAACATCTTTATCCGCTGGGCCATGTGTCCTTGAGGACATCTCTGGATTAATTTCTGGGACTTATAAACCTAATGTTTCAGCAACCACTTTTTTTTACCAGTGCTCATATTGCAATTTTTGCTATCATTATTGCATTTCTTACCAGAGCTTACATTGCAATTTTGTTGTTATCCATTGTTTTTCTCTAGCACTTCTTATTACTGGTTCCCATATCGTATTCATTTCTATGCTTGGTCGGCTCAGGAGATTTTGGTGGCTGATTCTTTAAGTTTCGTATTTTCCAGTAATGCTCTCTGTCTATTATTTCATCTTCATCCCACAGATGGCGGTGATCTTTCTTCCATATGTGATCAGCTACGCCTGATTTTTCTATTTCCCCTTGTCTTTCTGTTTTACGATGTTCTTGCAGTCTTACCTTAATGGGGCAACCTGTTTCTCATTTGAGGCAGATACTGAATAACACCTCTATACACACGCCTTCATTCCCTCCTTTTGTATATTTTCTATTTGGTTTTCTAAGGCAATAAAATATATTGTTAATTATATGTAATTGTTTATACATTAATTCAAATACAAACAACCTAGACTTACTTGACTGCACACAGGCATATATAATACTTAAACTAAATTAAGAAAGAACTTGCAATCTTTCATTGGAAGTCTGTACACATATGTGTAAAAAAGGAATATATATCTATATGCACACTTTCATTCACGCGTTTTTGTATTCTTTGTATGCTTAATGATGTCTGCGACCAAACTCATCTGCTGAGGGTGAGTTGATGTTCTCACCATCTACGGACTCTGTGGTGATAACGGTGTGGTTATCACCCGTTCATTATGTGGTCATTCGGAAGTAATAAAATGAGTTCAAAAAAGGTAGAAAAGTGCGCCAATCAGCAGCTGCCAAGGGCAAATAGTCATATAATATCTTATTTCACATATATTCCCAACAAGGAAGAAAACATGCCTAGTTAAATGCACTTTCATATGCAACCATTTAATCAACATGCAAGGTCCAATAATTAAGTCACCAGAGTTCACAGTGAATCTCTTTATTAGCGTGATGTTCATTTCACAATGAGAACTGCATTAAATATTCAGATATAAGTAAGATTAGTATAAAAAGATGGGGAACCTTGCGAGCAAACTGCTCTATGATTCCTTGGCATTATTCTGGCCACACTATTCTGTTAGTACAGAGAATATTAATTACTTTATTTTATTTTATTTTGGTAATATCAATAGTAAACAAGATCAGAGTTTGTATTATTTTATTTTTTTCTTTTAGGCCTGACGCGGGCCTTTCTTTCTTGTTGTGATGCATCTTCTGGAGGTTCCTTTGCATCATGGTTATGGGACAATTCCAATGGAGTGTTTTAGACTGTGTCTATCCACAGACATGCCTCCTTTCATTATGCCAGCTGCACGAACACTTTTGTTTACAAATGTAATTTTGGGATTCGGCTCAGTTCTTAATTAGCACAACTTCACCAACATGGATTTTAATGATTGATAAAACGTGTAAAGGGTCGAATGAATGACATAATGCTCCTATCTGCTATAATTTCTATATGTACATCTCGTACATTCAAACACGTAAATATCAACCAATACATCTTTGTTGCCTTTTCTTTTTTCTACTAATATGTGGCCAGTGCAATTTACTCATGTATGTTGAAACGGTTTTTTTTTTTAAATTCACTCTGTATTTAGGTTGGTGAACTTGGGATATCTAAATGCCAGACTGTTGTAGCGTTTGCAGACATAACATCCAGATATCACCGACTTACCTACCTGTATTGCTTGAATTATCTAATATCCAGATACTCTTTATAATGGTTACACCAACTCCCAAGTGTTTACACCAATGATGAGCATCTTCAGTAATTAATCTGGTTACGTAATGATATTTAGCCTATAATATGGGATATTTTATTTCCAGTTCAAACCTGTCAACATTCGATATCCTGCCATTTACTCTTAGTATCCCATCCTTATCCAAAACGATGTTTAAAGTTTTTCCACCAACTTTGGGATTTCACCTTAATGAGGATCCCTCAAATACATTAATTCTCTTTCAAATACTTCTTCCTGCACTGACTTGATGAGATATAACTTTGCATCCAGCTTATGATTTCCCAATCTGGCTCGTGTTCTGCATTTATGTATGATTCAAGCACCATGGCTGTTGCATTATATAGTTTTGTAAATGTAAAGAATCTCTGTGTGTTTATTATTGTGGTTAGTAGACTGTTACTAGGCCAGTAAAAAGAGTCTTTTGTTAGCCTCGATGGACCATGTTTCCAAAACTTCAATTTAGTCACAAACTGGCCAAGGTTAACTCCTCATGAAACCAGGTATGTATTTAAATTTTATCCTTTTTTCAATTTTCGCAATTCGATTTTTGATGGCTTGTATATACTTAAGCCAGTTTCTAACAAGTAGGATTTTGGTTGTAGGTGCATCACTAAGTAACTATGATAGTACAACCAGTGAATCCACCATAATGCACACATTTTCAACCATAATATTTGAAAAGGATTTCAAAATTATAGACAATGCTTCAAAGACTATATACATTGGATTTTGTTTTTGAAGGAGCCACTTTTCCTTTAGCGAACATAACGAAGAGACCATAAACTGTGGTTATGCGTTGCAAAGTCTATAAAGCTTTAAGGCTTGCTCTGTATTAATAGCTTGACTTGAGAAAGACGTTGGATAATGTTGATCATGTTACAAATATATTCTTGGGAAATTCCTCATATAATTATAATGTGTTATAAACCCGGGCTGACTGGGCTAATATCTGCCACCTAGTCCTCACATGTCTGTTTATTGTGTCGCTGTTATCGTATTATCGTTAGGAAAATGGTTATATCCTAATATCTTTTCATTATGTTTATGTTGAGAGATGGTGTTTTCCTTTACCATAATTGATGGAAGCTCCTTTCTATTAGTGTTAAAAAGCGTAGGTTGAAATTGCTTTCCTTGAGTCTATCAACCGCTTTTTTATACAAGTCGAAAAATGCAAAAATAATTTTCAAAATCGGGATTTTTGTGCATTATATTACTACTAGGAGCTAAAACCGCAAACTTAGATATTTGATTTATGGCATATGTCGTGCAGGAAAACGATTGCAATTGATTTTTTCATTTTCTGCGCATCAAACTACGCAAGAATCAATAAAAAAATGAGTAAACAAAAATAATTTTGAAGGACGGCATTTTAGAGCCTTGTCTTACTACTAGGGGCTAAAAACGCAATCTTCGATGTTTGATTTAAGGTATATATCTTGCACGAAAATAATTGCAATTGTTTTTCATTTTCTATGCATCAAACTACAAAAGAATCAATAATAAAATGAGTATGGATAAAAAGAATTTTGGAAATCGGCATTTTTGATCCTTGTCTTACTACTAGGGGCTAAAAACGCAATCTTCGATGTTTGATTTAAGGCATTTATCGTACACTAAAAGTATTGCAATTGCTTTTTTTCTTTCCGTCACTTGTCTTTTCAGTCTTGTTTGCGGATGAGACAACATTTAGAAGAGATGGAATAACAAATTTGCATCACCAACATTTGTGGGTGGATCGGAATGTCCATGGTACAAAAAGGGTAGACACCAGCATCAGTCTACGATTAAGGTGTAGGCTGGAATAGTAGGTGATTGTCTGGTAGGTCCATGTCTCTCTAAGTGCATCTTACAGGAGCTGTCTACACACTTCCAGACCTGCTACAGGACATACCCCTGTTAACACAAAGATGCATGTAGTTCATGCATGATGGAGCACCAACACATTTTAGTCATATTGTTCACGATGCACTGGCTGACATCTCCCATGAAAGATGATTAAGTAGTAGAGACCTGGCCCCATGGCCTGCATATTTCCCTGACTTAAATCCTTTGGATTTTTATCTGTGGAGGCCATCTAAAAGAATTGGTTTCTGAAGCAGGCATTAATCATGCAGAGAAACTACATCAATGTGTCATCAGGGCCTGTGAAACCATTCAATACTGTATAGAAATATTTGAAAGGATCTGTCAGCCAATGATATGATGGGTGCATGCCTATGTACATTTGATCTTGCTTTGGTGTCAGGAACTGGCCTCCAAAGTTTCTGAAAATATTTTTGAATTGTATCTTGGATTGTACATTTAACAGCGTCTACTATAAACTTTAAACTTAATAATTCAAAAACTATGGATTTGCGAATATATGTATATAGGGACTTTGTCGTTGTTTTGGTGTGGGGAACCCACCTCCAATGTTTGTAAATGTATTTTTAATATAGCCTCTATATCTATGCAGGTGATGTGTCGGCAAGTGTATATATTAGGTTGGTGCAAAAATAATGACGTAATAATGTCGTTTTTTGACGTTAAAAATACGTCAACCAACCCAATATATATATATATATATATATATATATATATATATATATACTTCAAACTGGGACCAAAACTCGACCGATTTGGCATGAGAGTCTCTACCCCTAAGCTATCGGTGCACAGCAGAGAAAGGGAATCTTTTAACATACTATTAGGTTGGTGCAAAAATAATATCGTTTTTTGACGTTTTAAAAATGCGTTAAAAATACGTCAAAAAACGATATTATTTTTGCACCAACCTAATATATACGTGATGTATATAAATGATAAACCAGCAGCCAGTGCACTCAATTCTAATGAAGAGATGTGTGTGTAGGTGATATATATATATATATATATATATATATATATATATATATATATATATATATATATATATGGTGTCTGTCGACTCACAAAGAAAGTATGACTATCACTGACATGTCCAGCCCTTCAGTTAAACTCGCCCACCCCCAAAACACAGCCTTCATCAGTTGTGTTAACGACTGTGGCTCATAAAGCCAGCTATTGATCTGCATTTCTTGTCACATATATGCCATATCAAATCATCTCTGCATGGTGGAAGTTGACTTTGATTATGATCACCATTCAATGTACCTTTTTATATCTCTTGTCAGGCCCGACCTGGAAGCAAGTTGTCAGGAATGCCTGTGCAGTTTTTAAGGTTGGATGCAGCTTGCACAATACTGTATTTGCTCTTACCATAAAACCACAGTGTCCATATATATATATATATATATATATATATATATATATATATATATATATATATATATATATTAATATAAAAGTGAACATAGAAGTCAACACTTAGAGGCGAAAGTCTGTTTCATACTAGAAGCAATCGTCAAGCCTGACGATTGCATATAGCATGAAACAGACTGTCGCCTCTAAGTGTTGACTTCTATGTTCACTTTTATATTTACACACGCTCTATCTCTGATATTGAGCACTTTATCCCATAAACATAGTACATCTTAATTTCTTCATATAATCATGAAATCATGAGTTGAAAATCAAATGTAGATCTGATATAGATAAGAATTCAACTAGATAATAAAATAAAGAACAAGTAGGAAACACATCTTAATCTAACATGTTTAAAGCTTTGTCAGAGTTCAAGGTAGAAATGAAAAACCAAAGAGAACTAAAGTACTACCATATTATGATTTTTGGTTGGTTCTTATTGTCAGATATATGCCACGTGTATTAAAAAATAGATAATATATAAATATATGTGAGGAATATTTTGGACGTTAAATTATATGATAATGTATGATTTTGCATATGAAGAAATGCTCGTTTGTCTAGTTTTTTGTTGGATGGTAATGTTAATCATAACATACACTCTGTGTCTTTGCCTTTTCCCATTTCTATCTTGATCTCTGACGAAGTGTAAATAAAAATGAAACATGTTCGATTGATTTACATTTCTTGTTTTATTTTTTCTTACGTATTCATTTGATATAGATAAGATATTTTTATGCAATATATATTTATAAATTTCTTTGAGAAAGCTAAGTAATAAAAATGATTTTTCTGTTTTTTTTTGTTTTTTTTTTCTTATGTCAACAGGTTGGTTATCTGGAGGCTTATGATACCAAATATATCAACCATCATTTGAAACTTGATCAGAGAGCTCTTGTCAGTCTCGCCTTGCTACTTGGCTGTGATTATAATGAAATGGCCGTGCCAGGCGTAAGTGTCAAGATGGCCGTTAGAATGATCAGAGAGTTACAGCAAAAAAATATTGACTCTCTCCAAAGGTAAGCAAAGCAAATATTACAGACTCTGTTACTGTTTTACTGTCAACATCAAAAAATAAGAATAGTACTTTAGAATTTCTGTAATTGCATTTGTTATATTTTCTGCTCGACTCATCTAAGATTTTAATATTCACGTTCTATAAATATTATATATTTACATTTTTGTAATGTAGTAATAATAATAATAATATATATCATATATTTACATTTTTGTAATGTAATAGTAATAATAATGATATATCATATATTTACATTTTTGTAATGTAGTAATAATAATATATATTATATATTTACATTTTATAATGTAATAATCTTATATATAAGGTACAGTGTGTGTGTGTGTGTGTTAGAATGACCAGTGATATATATTTACATTTTTGTAATGATGCAATAATAAAATATATACGATATTTTTGGAATTTAAATTGAGAACAACAATTGCACAAGTTCACATTCTCGCTATTTTTTCTATCCTCACTCCAACCTCTTTTTAATTTCAAAACCGGCTCCCAAGGCCTTCATTCTTATCAGAGATAAGAATATATTTTCTGACTAAGGAGAGAGCTGGAAAATAAAAAGGAATTCCACCACCATTATTCTTTCCATGGTGCCATAAAGTCTGGGAGAAACCTCACAGCTTCTTCACTTCAACCTATCCTCAGTACCTTCGAAACCGGCTCCCAGGGCCCTGATTCTTATCAGAGATAAGAATGCGTTTTCTGGCCAATAGAGGGACCAGGAAATTTGTACAACAATTTTGGAGGGAAAAGTCCCCAATCCATCGCAGCCTCTCAAAACTCCATAAATTTGGAGAATCTTCCCTATTTCGACAGTGAGATTTCTGCCCAGCGCCTGTGAGGTCGACATTAGGAAGCTCCAACACGTCTTTCACCAAAGAACTACTACTAAAAAGGGCTGTCAAAAACGAACGTCGGTCCACTATTCAAGACCAATCTAAAGCTGCATTCCTTCATCACTCCTTCTGACGAGCCCACTGGACTTCTGCCGTCGACCAAAAATAAAAACTCACTCAGCAGCAGGCTTCCTTCATCTGCAAACAAATTTCCAACTTTACAAGAACTGTGAGTGTTTCTATCAGAACTTTAAAAATAATATTCTAATCACTTAAAGAACTCTTTAGAAATATTTTGAGCAAGCCTTTTTAAGTTAAGAACGTTTTCTCTTTTCCATTTCTTTCTCTACTAATGGACCCTTTACCCTTTATTTTCTGTATATGTTGTAAATAAACACTTTCTTCTTTTGTTGTTACTCACCGAGCAGGAGTTTTTTTCTTTATTTGTACGCGCCTAAAAGAAAGGGCTTGTCCGCTCTAATCTTGCAGTTTTAGTTGTGTTTTTTCGCAAAAAAATTAAACCTCAACCCTATTTTTAATCTCAACCCTTTGATGCGAGAAAGCCGGGACAAATTTCCTAGCAATATGTTTACATTTTACAATGTAATAATCTTATATATAAAGTACAGAGTATGTGTGTGTGTTTTTGCGTGTGTGTGTCCAAGCAACGTATCCGCTCCCACTAGTCTGATTTCAATGTTTCATAACTCATTCAAAAGCCTTAGAAAACTTAGCACAGGGAACAATTTTCATTGAGCTTAGATTCAAGTTTGCCAGATTATGTGAGGTTTAAAATATATATTAATATATTATACTAGCCATTATCATTGCTTTCAAGGTTCAAGGGGAGTAACTCTTATTTTCTGTTTCTATCCAAAATTGCAGTGCACATTTTATTATAAACCAGCTTAGGACCTAGCTTAAAAGCCGCCCTAAAGAGTGGCATTTAAGCTAGCTCTTGAAAAGCCATCATCACAATAGATAGGGAGGTATAGGTGTGATAGGCATCAATAAACTACAGAAGAACTCAAAATTGATCACCGCATTTAAGTGTTGTTTAAGCTTATCTTTTAAAAGTTCAACGATAATTCTTCTGCTGCCACTTAATTTAAAGATAATTTGATGTACGTAGATCCTTATTTTTATTTCACAGTTGACAGAACAGGAGGACAATTTATAAAATAAAATTAATATAAAAACGGGAAATTAGAATTATTTGAAGAGTTTAAGAAACGTAATAGCTAATTAAGTAAAACTTATATTATGGAATCTATATGAATAAATTCAAAATTGGAGCTCAATTCTCCCATGAATTCTGAGATTAAAAAGCCCCAGCTCTACTGTATATTAATTTGACATTTACTTGAAAGTCGTATTGTGAAGAAAGGTTGGTTTAATGTGGGGAGCCCAAGTGTGTACACCTGGTCTAGGAAGAAACATTCTCTGAGCCCCCACAACTGTCGGTTACGTTGGCCTCAGTGCAAGCACTGATCCCTCTCTCTGGTGCAATGAGAGGTGCAGCCTTGTGCAGTTGTTTTCCAGGACTGTGCACTTCTCAGCATAAGTTTCTTCAGTTTTTGAAATTCAATTTGTCAGTGTGCTATTAGGGATGTAAAAGAGGATACATGTAGAAAACAGTTGTTAAGTTTGATGAAAAGTGGTTGAAAGATCAATGAAAAATAAGAAAAAAACTAGTAAAAATCACCATTTTTTGCTATTTACGCAGATTTTCACATTATGGGTGGACTCACATATCAAGTTAAATGATTGTTAATCAATCAACCTCAATTTATTATTTAATTCAAACAAGATTTTTATTATTTACATTATTCAGACTATTGTTCTCATCTTTGTCGCCATATTTATTACAACACTTTGGCCATTGTATGCTCCGGGCCTTCTTCAGGTGGTTGGAACGTCGAACTGAACCCTTTATTTCGCTCACTGGGGTAGACATGCTCCTCGAAATCTCCTAATCAAAGGCCCTGTTGTCGGATGTCGTTTATCTTCATACCTAGGATAAATACAACCCAGATAGAGTAAAGTAAGGGGGGAGTGTGATATTTGCTGGAGCAGGGCAACGAACCAACTGTTTTGCTAGCAATTGGTCATATGGATGAGTTTCACGTGGGGTCTGGAAAGAATTCCTATAGAACTTCCATGTAAGAACCCCACCTCATGAAAATGAAAGCTTACGGTCTGTATTGGTGGCATTTTTTTATGAGAAATCTGTGATTGTTATTTATACAATTAATTCTCATGTCACATGTAAGAAGCAGTTATGCTTTTTAGATCATTAAAACAAAACACATGCAAAGAAAGTTAACACAGATTGTTTCATCAAAATAATAACTGCTGTATAAAAGAATCCTTCAGTTTCTTTTATTACACATGGTTATTCAAAAAGAATGAACCGACTTTCAAGACGCATTGCTTCAGTTCTCAAGCATCAGCACAGAATGAGTCAATGACTATTTTAAAGAGGATTTTTCTAAGTTTTGAATGGCTGACACAAGGGCACTGATATGATGTCATATCTCTGGCAAAATTCAGTTGTTTGTTTACCTTGAGAATGGCAAATTCTCAGCAAAAGGCATTCTGCGTTCTCAAAAACAAATACAGTTGTCATGGTGCAGCATGCCTTTTCAAAGACAATTCGACATTAATCTGCAAGGGGACATTCAATGGTGGTTTATACAGTTTCAAGAGAGTGGGTGGCAGTGTAAAGGAAAAAGTCTAGAATGACCAAATGTTTCAGAGGAACAAGTAGCGAGAATCCCTGCTGAATTTGAGGGCGTCTACAGATGTCCACAAATCGAGCTAGCGGTGAGCTTGTGATCTCTCAATCCACTATCTGGCATGTGCTAAGAAGACGTCTACATTTGAAACCTTACAGACTATGCCTCGTTCAAGCACTTACCAAGAACTTGGTCTTTGTGCTTGGTCTGCTAGATCCCCACACCTCACCCTGTGTAATTTTTTTTCTTTTGAGTATATTTAAAAGATCGTGCTTTATGTTCCACAACGACCCACTAAGCTCAATGACTTTAAACATCGAATGACTTCAACGATCAACTCAGTGGATCATGATATTCTGATACGCATCTGGGAAGAATTCTCTTATTGCATTGATGTTACCCGTGCTGCAGGTGGTGGCCATATTGAACACTTGGTTTGGTTATTTTGGTTTATGGCATATCAAAAACTCAGTGGGTCATTTAATGCCAACAAAATTTTTGGAATAGATTCATAGCAATAGTTTGGTAAAAAAGGTGTATATGTATACATATATATTTGAACCATTTTTCAATTACTTATATTTTTGAGTACAATCACATGTATTGCTGGTAATTTTTTTTTTGTTTTTTTTTTTTCAAAAATACATTGCTGGTAATAGTTTTTTCCCTTCAAAAATTTATTTCTAGTAATAATTTTTTACAAAGTATTTCTTGTATTAAAATCTATTTTTACACTTTTATAATGAAGTATTTCTTGTATTAAAATCTATTTTTACACTTTTATAATGCCTTTTACCTCAGTTTGGGTGTTAACCATTTGCCGATAGCTGGGACCCTAACAGGTGCTACCACCCCAGGGTAAGGGTGGACCTGGGAACACCAGCAATTAAGAGGTGGTTCCACGCTCTTCAGAACCTCCTGATCAGAGGCCTTGCTGTTGGACACAGTTTATCGTCTTACCCTGGATGCGGATGTAGTTTATCATCATACCCAGGAAACCTCATTGGGAGGGGGGGGGTTCTTACCCCTCTTCAGATGTGCAGTCAGCGTATTCTACTGCCCCAGCCAACAGGGCAATTGAACACTTGTAAGACAGAAAATAAAAGTTGATTTTGAGTAGAATGCTTGTGACTTGGATGGAGTTTTCTGTTACTTTTCCTTATTAAAATATAGTATAATGAAATTGCATTCAGCTTTCTCTTAAACTGTTTGCTAACCAGGCCTGAGAGACCTGGGTACTCTGCTATTTAACCCATAACTTGGAGGGGGAAATAGATTTCTGACTTTTCCAATGTTAGTAGTGGGAAAGTGAATGTAGAAGACCCAGTCAGAATTTTAATTTCTCTTGCCAATTCTACTTTCAGTGTTGATGACCATTATGCTATCTTTACTCATGTTTGGTTCTCACTGGTGATCCTTTTGCTATGATCTTGTGCCAGACTTGATAAAACTTACAACCAATTTCAAATACCTGCATTACTATGCAGTTATAATCTTATTTCTTCGACCATCAGTCCAACCAAATATGTTAGCTCTATCTCTGATATTGGGCGCTTTCTAATAAGTACCGCGCATATAATATATAAATGATAATATATATTTATATACACATACTTTTGACATATATATATATATATATATATATATATATATGTGTGTGTGTGTGTTATGTTTTATTTTTATACCTATTCTATAACTCTGGTGGTGTAAAACAAAAAAAACACATGATAAAATTTGTATATAAAAAATATTAAACAAATGGATAGCAAGTAATAGCTTGCAAATTATAACGCTGGCAAAAAAGCTGCTATCTTTTAATCATAGGGATCAATTTTTTTCCCTCTATCACTATGGCTAATGCTAACCACGAAGAGAGTGTGTCATTACGCCTTGTTCGTCTTATATTCTCCACCAACATGAAGTAGAGCAAATATATTGTATAAATTGCTAGGTCTGCAGCTTTGAAAGTTGTTTCACTGTGTTGTACTGTCTCACCAGAATCCATCTTGCACATTTATAAATCAGCTGTTCATCTATGCATTAGATATTAGTACCATATCTGATCCGGTGCTAGATATCTCAAGATTTGTCTATATCTCTGAGATGAGGTATTATGATTACTTGCATTATTTATATTACTTGGACCATAATCCTCATCTTTATTGCCATATTCACATTTCCAACACTTTATTTCATGTACTGGGGTAGATTGTTCTAGTTCTACGTGCCATAAACATGTACATAAAGACGTTGGTAAGATTCAGAGAATAGATCCAAAGAAACGTGAGTTCAATACCAGGCCAAAGCAGTGGTGAACCAAAACTTTAGTTCAGTTAAAGGTAAATAACTGAAACATCCGGAAAAAGCATACATATATATATATATATATATATATATATATATATATATATATATTAAAAAAGAGAAACATCTCAAACGTTTTTGGTTATAATGTGGATTTGTTTTAGTATATATATTATATTTTATTCTTCATATTTTAGCTACACGCATTTCCAGTCTTGTGACTTTCTTCAGGCAAAAAAAAAAAAAAAAAAAGGGAATAAATTTTTGAAAGGAATCAATTTTCCTTATGTTCTTTTAATATCTCATTGTTCATTTTCTATGTTTCTGGGCTGTTGGCAAAAGTTAAAAAAATTTGATTTGGTTTGAGAGGTGTTGATGATAGATGTGTTGACGAGAGATGTCTTCCTATCCCTGTGTGTGTGCGTGTTCCTGTTAACCTGCATATGTGTATTCTCTCCCCATATATATATATATATATATATATATATATATATATATATATATATATATATACTGTCTTATAATAAGGAATCTGTATACACACATATATGTATATGTATACACACGTACATAACCACCCGCACATTTGTGTGGATGGGCATGTAAACGGTATAACCAAAAACATTTACGTTTTTTCTCTTTTTTAAAATATATATTTTTCTCTTGGAACTATAAACGTTTCTCTCTCTCTCTCTCTCTCTCTCTATATATATATATATATATATATATATATATATATATATATATATTGTAAGCAAATATAAATGGATATAAATCCGACAGAATGGAGAAAAATATTTGGAAAAAACAAACAAAAATCCTTAAATGCAATTATGTTGTTTTAATATGAATGAAATGTCAACGTCTGACGTTTCGGTTTAATAAACCTTCTTCAGGACAATATTCATTAAAATACAATTAACATAATCAGTTCAACATGACAGAGACGATGGACATAAAAACAAGACTTATCCAAAACAGATAACTGAAAATTTTAAATGATCAGCTTTCCGTTTAAGCATGGTCACGTTGTCGTCAAATGGGCGACGCTTTCAAAACGTATTCCTAAAATTTAAGTATTTTGAATGAAAACGAAAAAAATGAAAAGAATTCTATTATGATGGAAAATTGTATGTACGCTAGTCGATCATTAATCTCGCTAAAAAAGGGGAAATACTAAAGAAACCAGGTCTAGTATTCACCGTGCGTGAAATGGATATTATACCTGCTTCATAAATCGTCCTAAGATTTTTATTATGAAAATATTTTAAAATCTTCACGGAATCAAAATCGAAATTATGATCTGCTTTAAAGCATTGTTCAAATTTCCGAGGCGAATATCTCGTTTATGTTCGAAAACACGAGATTTTACGGACCTACATGTTTCACCCACATATTTTAGGTCACAGTTTTTGCATGAGATTTGGTAGATGCAAGCATCGGATGTAATATGTTGTTTGCTGGTGCTATTTAATAAATTACGGATAGTTCTAGTATTTCCAATAATTTAAATGCGTTAAAAATTAAAACTACAATATTACCTACTAGACTGTTTTGATTAGTCTTACTCTTATGTCGTCTTTTTTATCGTATTTTATTTATTTTATGGATTTTATACGATACCAGTCAGATCTTTGCATACGGATTGTTTGTTTCTGGAGTGGGTTGGACAAGCTGTGTTGACCTATCTGATAAGTTTTGCAAATCTTTTTTTTTCTTTTTAATTTTTGTTTAAAAGCCTTTTGTTTTTGAGTTTTCTGTAGTAGTACATTTTTTTTTTGGTTTTTCTTTCTTGCCTTTTTACCCCCCACCCTCACTGTTTTGTTTGTTTACCTTGGTTTGATCCTTTATTGAATTTTATTTTTGTTTGTCCACCGTTTTTCTTTATGTTTCTCTTTTTGTCTTACTGCAAAAAAATATTATTTTAACACTTAAAAGACATTTGTTCTGTCGTGGTGGTCGTCGCAGGCCACCATGGACCAGAACGTAAACAATACACCACCGACGGTGTCTTTAGAAAATTCGGCCTGGTCTGAGAATAGGCCGAAAAAGAAAAAAGATGCCGTATACTACGCAGCTCAAAGAGAGACTTTTGAAGGGTCGTTTAAGGAAAATGAATTCCTTACGATCCCTGAAGCACTGGAAGCGGTGGAAAATAAGATCATTTCCCTGCTGACGTCCGACGTGAAAAGTCGGAAATTAACTGGAGTCAGCAGGGAGACAATGGAAGAGGTCCTAAAGACCTTGAAAATTTATCCGAAGGTGCTGGCTAGGAGGTCAAACGCAATGTGGGACATTCTCTTACCAACAGAACTGGATGCGAAGCAGTTGGCAGGCAGCGTGTTAACAACAAAAAACCTCAAGCTGCAAACAGAATACATGGGCACACGTAGGACTAAAATAACAGTCCACGGAGTGCCTGTGGACATCTCGGAGGACAGAATGGGGGCCTTCTTCGCTCAGTATGGAAAAGTGGAGGAGGTCAAAGCGATACTGAGCAAGTCCGGCATTGCCACGGGTGACGTTGAACTGCAGGTGACCCTGAGCCAGGAAGAATTTAGGAGAATTCCCAACACCCTGGTTTGCAGGAAAAGAAAGATGTGGGTAGTGGTGGAAGGCAGGCGACCGAATTGTTGGGTGTGTGGTGTCCGGGGACACATGGCGAAAGATTGCCCAACGAAACAGCCTCAGCCTGTAAGCCAGCCCACGCCACCAGTAGCAGCAGTAGCGGTGAACGAAAAAAATCCAGAAGCAGATAAAAACGCTGACGGCACCTGGAAGGAGGTTGTAAATGGAAGGAAGGGGAAGAATGTACCAGCTCCCCCCCAAAAGGATAAGCCTCAACCAGCACCAAAACAGCAGGTGGAAAAGAAAAAAGGGGAAAAAGAAGTGTCGAAAAAACAGTCACCCCCCCAAAAAAAATCCACAGAAACAGCAGCAGCAGCAACAACAACAATCACAGCAACCACAGCAGCAGCAGCAGCAGCAACCAAAGGAACAAATGGAAGTCCGATGGAAGTTGAACACATGCCTCCACCTCGAGTGGCGTCTCTGAAGAGGTGCAGAGAAGAGGAGGAGGAAGAGGAGGAGGAAGAAGAAGAAAGAAAAACACAAGAAAGTTGTTCTGGTCGTAGCCGGGCGGAACGCAGTCTGGTCAAAACCAGGAGGCGCTCCTTCCCGGCTTCGCCAATTAGATCGTCCTGCTCTCCCGGCATTAAGAGCTTCCCTTCCTCCTCTTCCCGTGCTACCCCCCTCTCCCTCCACATCTTCCTCGAGTTCGTTGAACACACCACCACACACGTCCACCTCCTCCCCTCCCCATCCTGCTAGGGAGAAAAAGAAGAAAAAGAAAATGTTTGAGGGCCCCGAGTCAATTTGTAAAATTGACAAAGAAGAGTACATAAGGGGCCTGTCCAAACAAAGGAAGGCCCTGTTGGAGGTGCTGTACAAAAAGACGGAGGTGGACGGCAAAAGTGTCGAGGGCCCCCGTAATTTTCCAAAGGCGCCAGGCGTCATTACCTGTATCAGAGACTCTGGTGGCTACCTGAAGGTGTGGAGCCACATATTCGAGGCCTTTCCGAACATTAAAATGTGCGAATTGGACAACACCGTCTTAAAGAGATTGCGCAACTTTTGCTCTGGGAGGGTCCCGGTTTTAGTTCACCCCTCCTTATATAGGGCTATTAAATTAATGTACCCTATTGACGTCGGCGGTATTGTCCTGGGCGGTCGTATGACGACTGAATTGGGCACTGGCAGTCTGGGACAATCTGTCGGGGTCCTGCTCAACGCAGATTTCCGCCCCGTATGTGTATAAGGTTTTTGCACTTATTCTTTTTTCTTTTAGCAGGCCTAGACGATGGCAGTTAAGTTAGCTATACTGAATGTGAATGGCTTGAGGGATCGGGGTAAGGCTGCCCGCCTGCTCCGGGACCTGTTGTCCTTTGATGTGGATGTCGCCGCGATCGAAGAGACCCACTTTGTTTGCAGTTCCGATGCGTGTGTGCTGGAGGATGACTTTGTCGTTTATTCAGCATACGGGGACCAGTCTGCCAGAGGTGTTTCTTTGCTTGTCAGACGTACTCTCGATGCGAAGGTAGACCTTGTGCATATCGATGCAGAGGGCCGGTTGATCGTGGCCGATATTGCCGTGAAAAGTGGTTCGTTCCGGGTCGTTGCGGTTTATGCGCCCAATGATCAGAGGGAGCGGGTCTCGTTCTTTCGGCGGTTGGGGCCGTTCCTGGTGGATTCAACGCGCCTAGTTTTAATGGGGGACTGGAATGCCATCCTGGACCCCAAGTTAGACAGGGGGCGGGGTGCTAGCGGGAGAGGGTGCGATCGCAGCTTGGTCGATCTGATCGACGATTATGGTCTCGTCGATAGATACCGGGTCGATCATCCCAAGGGAAAAATGTGGACGTGGGCTCTTAATTGGCCTTTTGACAAGGTGGTTAGCTACCTTGACAGAATGTTAGTGAGAAGAGCCGACATAGAACTACTAGATTGCCCTACGTTCCACTGGGTAGGCTATTCGGACCACAAACTCGTTTGTGCCCGGGTGGCGTTAGACAATAGGCCTAGAATGGCTGGCTACTGGAAGTTCAATCTGTCTTTACTGGACAGGCGGGACTTCCAGGAGCAGCTAACTAGACTAGTGCAGCGGGAGCTAGTGGGGGCGGTTATCGGAAATAGGTGGTGGGAATGCCTTAAATGTAGGATTAGGTCCTTCACCACTGATTTCAGCAAACGGCTCGCTCTAGATAGAGCTGAAAAGGTGAAGACGCTTAAAGCTAGTTATTCCCGGGCGGTGGCTGGGGGGGATCCCCTAGAGATAGCCTTAGCTAAGGAGGCCCTGGATCGATCGAATAGCGAGCGGTACATGGGTCAGGTAATTAGACATAAGTTAAGCAAGATGTCTTCCGAAGCCGTGAACTTGGGCGCAGATCTGCGCAGAGAAGAGGTCCGTCGAGGTGGCGATCGTTACATTCGTGAAGTCAAATCCCCGGAGGGGCGTACTCTTCGGGCCACTGACGACATGTGCGGAGCGTTTCGGCGCCATTTCGAGAACCGTTTTACCAAGGAGCCTGGTCTCCGTGAGGAGGAGTTTCGTAGCTATTTGGCTGACTTTCCTCGGCTTTCGCCGACTGAAGCGGCTAGCTGCGAGGGAGAGATTACGGAGGGCGATGTCTACGCGGTTTTGAAGAAGGTCGGCAGAGGCAAGTCGCCCGGTCTGGATGGTTTGCCCTATGAATTGTACTTGAGGCTGTCGCACATCTTTGTTCCAATTTTGACTGCAGTGTTCAACAACTGGTTTCGGTCGGGGTCCATCCCCAACCGGATCACCAGGGGTGTGATCACTCTGTTGAAAAAGGGCAAAGGTGGTGGGGGGAACTAGATGATTACAGGCCCATAACTCTGCTAAACACAGAGTTAAAGATTATGGCCAAGATCCTGCAGGAGCGTTTGCAGTCAGTTGCCGAGTCTCTGTTGGGACCTGAGCAGACTTGTTCTGTGAGGGGCCGAACAATTCAGAGCAACCTGCATCTGATCCGCACGATCATAGAGGGTGTAAACGACGAAGAAGCCGCGCTGATCAATTTGGATCAGTCCAAGGCATTTGATAGGGTCGACCATCGCTACCTTGCAGCTGTCCTGCAGGCCGCTGGATTCGCACCCAACTTCTGCCGCTGGATTAGCCTCCTGTATCGCTCCCCCAGTGCGGTGGTACAGGTGAACGGAAGGCTGTCGGACGCGTTCGTGCTGTCTAGGTCGGTTCGTCAGGGTTGCCCGCTGTCGCCTCTCCTTTATGCTTTGGCGTTGGAGCCTCTCCTTCGCCGGCTGAAGGACGAGACCGGCAGTCCGGCCCTACGTGGAATTGCCGTTCCTGGAGTGTCTCGAGCCAGGGTTTCCGCGTACGCCGATGACGTATCTGCTTTCGTGTCGTCCCGCAACGACATTGAGGTGGTACAGAAGGCGCTTGATCGGTACGAGAAGGTGACAGGGGCCAAAATAAACCGCGACAAGTCGTCCGGCTTGCGGTTAGGTGCCTGGAAGGGAGTCGCTCTTCCGGGCCGCTTCGGTTGGACAGACGGTCCGGTCCGCATTCTTGGAGCGTGGTTTGGGCCTGACCTCCAGCTGGAGAAGAATTGGTCTGAAGTACGAGCAAAGGTCGATTCCGCCGGTCAGACTTGGAATCGACGGAGGTTGTCCGTGAAGGGCAGGGCGGAGGTGTGTGCTACATACATTTTCCCCCTGATTCTTTATCGATTGTCCGTACTTCCTCTCTGTAAGACTCACAAGAAGGCGCTCGAGCAATCGCTATCCTCCATTTTATGGAGGGGATGCGGGAATCGGGTCGACAGACGAGTCTGCACTAAACGTCCGTGTCATGGGGGGCTGGGAATGCCGCACCTGCCGAGTCACATCCGTGCCTCTAGGTTGGCGTTCCTACGCCGTGCATTGACTGGAGGAGATCCGATTCTGGAGGGGATTGTTAGGGATGCGTTCCCTGGCCTTACCATCAAGCCCCCCCATCTCGCGGGTTGAGCGCGGTCGTAAACCCCGGGATCAATCGGTTTTCCTTCGCGAGTGTCGGTCGGCCCTGAGGGCCGTTCCCCGGTCCAGTGACCTTTCTCGGCCTAGGAAGGTCTTCTATCGTGAATTAGTGGAGAGGCCCGCGAAGGATCTCCTACGAGATACGCTCGGCTTGTCGGAGGAGGAGTATTGCTCCTACTGGTCTTGGGCGCCAGCGGCGGATTACCTCAGTAACCCTGAGTTTTCGCTTAGCTGGCGATTGGCTCGGAATCGGCTGCCTCTCAACGACAAGGCTTTCATATGGGGCTTGGCGGATTTGCCAGACTGTGAACGGTGTGGCCTTGGCTTAGAGGAAACGGCTGCGCACGCCTTCTACCATTGCCCCCAGGTCCGCCCCTTATGGGACCATGTCGGCGAGCTGACGGCTCGTCTCGCTCCCGAACAGCTTGTGTCCATTGATCGCGCATACGCGTGTGACAATGTGTCGCCCCCGTATTCCGGGATGAAACGGATGGTGTTTCTGACGCTGATGGCCATCAATTATGTTTAGTTTGTATTTGTGTTTATTTTAAGTTTATTATTGGGTTCATTTCCCTCCCCTCTCATTTTATCATTATTAGAATTGTATATATATATATCATCATTAGAATTTTCATGGTATGGGGCGCGATTTTGGTAGGTCTCCCTTGAGAGCACGTGGTATTATGGTGGTTGAAGGATTGTTTGGTGATGGACGAGTTCTTTTGGTGAATGTGTAAAATGTAATGTACGAATGGGTCGCGAATCTGATTAGCTAGGTATAAGATAGTTAGTGTTGACCAGCCTCTACCCCTCCCCTTTATTGGCCTTGTGCCACAATTTGTACTTTTTGTTCAAATAAATACCAGTCTTGTTTTTATGTCCATCGTCTCTGTCATGTTGAACTGATTATGTTAATTGTATTTTAATGAATATTGTTCTGAAGAAGGTTTATTAAACCGAAACGTCAGACGTTGACATTTCATTCATATTAAAACAACATAATTGCATTTAAGGATTTTTGTTTGTTTTTTCCAAATATTTTTCTCCATATATATATATATATATATATATATATATATATATATATATATATATATATAAAGAAATAATCACACTTAGAATCAATCAGCAATATTAATGCGATCAATGGCGAAATCACTTCGCTAGTAGAACATAATGTATGCATTAAAATACTGTTAATCCATTGAATGATGTGATCCTCATTTATAAAACTGTTGTCAGATGTTTCTAGTGTATATTTTTTTAAGTTAAGCAAGTACTTTCGAAGAATCATTCCTTCATCGTCAGGCTGTAATTTTTCCTTTAAAGTTAAAACTTGAAGACGAAATAATTGTTTGTAGACCGAAAGATGTTTTTTTAAAGAGTGTGCTATTTATTGACGGTTGTACAATTTTTTTTATACCTATACTACAACACTGGCAGTAAGTTTAAAATAAAAATAAAAATAAACAACAACATATGATACAATTTGTAAATTTAAAAAATATTACACATACTGATATCTAGTAAAAAATTCAATAAAAAAAGACTAAAAACTGCTTGAAAATAATCAACCGGCAGCATTTAAGTATTGAATTATATGTATATATCCTTATTTTCCATAGAGAAAAATATTTTCCTTTTACTGGGTGACTTTACCTGAATTTTAATTATTTTGTAATTCATTTTCAAGTTCTAAAAATTGCTATGGTACAAAAAAAATTTGTCGCAACAATCATATAAAAAATCACCAAAAACAATTGCAGTAATGATAACTTGGGAATCCAAAATTTCAACATTGTGGCTCCACTTCCAGCCTGGAATGTTTTTAATTTGCTCATGGAGGTGGCCTGATTCCAAAATGGTATGATATGTTGAGCTTCACCCTCTAGGAGTAAAGTTGAAAAACTGTGACACACTGACATTCGCATTTATCATATATACACACACACACACACGTGCAAACAGATATAAACTAGTTGATTTCCTGCTTTCTACTCTATTTCAGTTGTGAGCCGAAGTCAGAATAGGTGTGACCTTTGTGGGGACAAAATCAATGTGTCCGAAGACCTGAAAGACTGTCAGTGTTCTTGTCACTCTTTTCTGCAGAAATTTATCTTCGGATTTTGCAATTTCAATGGTAAAATGATGAGACCTAACTGTCAATCTAGTACTGAACTCAAACTAGTGAAGCAGAAGTAGTAAGAAAGTTATGGTTTGGGACTTGTCTGACAATGATATCTTGCAAAAAAAGTTATCCAATATTGATTATGCAGATGACCTAGTTGTCACTGCAGACACCATGACCAATGCCACAGTTCTCCTACATCATTTAGAAAATACTGCTAATGACGTGAGACTCTGTCAATGTCTCTAAAATTGAATTTATAAGATTCAGTCAGTAAGGCTCAATACAAACTGCCTCAGGTGAATCAATAAAATCTGTTGGATCTTTTACATTCTTAGGAAACAAAATAAATTCTACTGAAGAGGATGTGAAAACTAACATAGCTAAAGCCTGTAATGTTTCAAATAAAATGGATGTAATCTGGAAATCTGATCTACCAGACAACCTAAAGCAAAGATTCTTTTGAGCCACTGTAGAATTGGTTTTAATGTATGGAACCACTGCTTTGGACATTAACTAAAACCCTAGAATCTAAGCTTGATGGAACCTACACTTGGAATCTGAGAACTATATTTAACATCTCTTGGAGGCAAACACCCAACTAAATTACATATTTATAGAGTCATCTCTGATATTTCTACAACCTTAGATGAATGTTGAATGTCCTTTTGAAGGACACTGGTGACAAACAAAACAAGGAATTTCAAGTAATCTACTGCTCTGGACACCTAGCCATAGTGCAAGACGGGTTGGTCGCCCAGTAACCACCTACATTGAACAGTTATGTTATGACACAGAATGCCACACTAATGACCTTCCAATCTTGATGCAGAATCATAATGATTTGCATAATAGACTCGTGAATGTCTGAGCTAGCTCGACCAAATAAAAAGTAATAAAAGGTAGCAGAAAGGAATGCTCATCAGAACAATTGCAATGTAAAGACACAGGGAAGCAATGTTCTTGCATTGGGGAAGGTGACTCAAGCCAAGATGCCAGGTCAGTACTCATAAGATTGCAGATTCTTCTTTGGATTTCGTTAAGAATCATGAGATATGTAGCAGGAGCACCAAACCAGATGAGGCAGCAATATTCGATGCAAGGATGAATGATAAATTTATAAAAGTGCAAGATAGTCTATCTATGTCTTGCGAGAAAAAATGTCACACTTAAGAAGTGTATTAGAAGAAACTTAGAATTTCAAGTTACATCAAAATTTCAACAGTAAAATGATGGAAACTAATTGCCAATCTAATACTAATTCTTAAATTCATGAGGTCATAGTATCAAAGTGGAAAGTTCATTAGAACAATGAAATCATTGGGGTAGCTACATTACGGTGATGGAAAAGGGTCCCTATAAAATCATAGCATCATTATTCAGTCATTGTTATATGCTCTGCTGTCTGAACCAGAAAGATCATTTTGGTTGTTATGTTCACAATGTTTTCACTATTGGGAGCCTTCCTTCTTTTATTTGCCTGAAGAAGGTCATAAAAACTGGAAACACTTGTAGCTGAGATATGAAGAATAATATATATATATATACTAAAAGAAATCCACATAACCAAAAACCTTTGTGGTTTCTCTCTTTTTTAATATTATATATATATATATATATATATATATATATATATATATATATATATATATATACACACACAGTGTGGATATATATATATATATATATATATATATATATATATATATATATATATATAAAGAATATTCGCTTGCAGATATAAATGGAACTAATGCTTTTAATTTAATTACAAAATTAAATTTGAAGTTTTTAGCTTCCATTTTTTAAACATGATTATTACTTTTTAGCGGAAAAAAAATTCTAAATCAGTTAATTTATAATATATATATACATATATATATATATTTATATATATATGTATATATATATATATATATATATATATATATATATATATATATATATATATATACACAGTGTGACTCAAATGTGCTTGAGTAAATATTACAAAGGAATATATTCAATGGCCTTCTTCATGTGTTTTTGTAGCCATATTAAAATCTTCATTGTGATATAGTTTTGCACTACATGTTGCATTAAGATATTTCTGCTGATAAGGTAACTGCCATGGCATCTTATTTCATTTATGGCTTGTAATGGGGTCCAGTAGCTTACAATTTTCTCTCTTTCAATGTCATCAACTCTGTTAACCGCATAATACCAAACTGATTTCTTTCTACTCACTCGTGAAGTGATTTCATGAAGAAGCTTGTAGTCAATCCACAATGAAACATACCATAGTCCACCATAGTCCAAAATATTTAATTTGTCTTTATGGCAACAAATATATTAGCAAAAATGATACTGGGGCATCTGTCCATGTAGCTCTGTACAACTTAACAAAGTTTGTTTGCTTGTCCTTACAGTGTTTCGACCATTGTATCATCCGTCAGCCTTCTTCAGATATCTTATTATATGTATTGCCTTACATTACAATAAGGGTTGTTTGATTTAAATCACTGATTTAAATTAAATTATGTTTTTTTTTAAATTACTACCTTAAATAAATTTGACAAAAATCTTTATTTAAATCAAAAGATTTAGAAATAAGACAATTATTTTTGTTTTCATGAAGGCAATAACTATAATGAGTCAAATATTTTTTTTATCAACTGAATAACATTGAACAAAAAAAAAACTCGTTCAGTGCCAGAAGATGAGGCTACTGCTGATAGTTGCTTAACCGCAGAAAGTATATCACTGCTCAAATAACTTTCAAAGTTAAAAAACAATATAGACAATAATTGAAAAAAACCTGATCTTAGTTTAAAAAAACAGCAGTGGCTGGCAGTGTTGCTAGCAAACAACTCATAAAAACATTACAAGATTATTTATGTACAAATCAATCATCCAAAGCTGATGGTCAACATGTCAATCTGTTAAGTATTTTATAACACTAGAACACTAACCATGGGTATATAGTACCCAGCACAAATTTTCCTATTTTTAATTACAATTTTCAGTACCTGATTTTCTTACCTAAATAATGTTTTTCAGTTCCTATTAATGCTAACTCAAAGTACAAAGTTTGAAGTGCCTGCATGTAAAATATTTCAAATAAAGATTTATATTTAATATTTTTGTTTGATATTTTCAAAATCGGGTATGATATACGCATGGTTAGTAGTGGTGTAACTTTAATTGATGGTTAGTGTTCTAGAGTTAAAATGTTGTAAGAATAAAATAGTTGTATGATGTTATCTAAAAAAAAGCAACAGAAGTAAGATTAATTTGAATGTAGATGCACCCAAAACCTTAAAAAATGGTAACAATTAAATGTAGATTTTTCAACTAAATTGTGAACAGTTAACCAGATATAACCAAAAATTGTTAATTTGGCAACCATTAATTATCCTTCTGTCTTTCTTACTCTCTTGAGGGATTCATATCAACTTTGCTCCTTTGGCTTTCTTTACAGGCAAAAATGAAAAAAACATCTGATTTAAATAAAAAAAAATGATTTGAGTATAAAGAATCTGATTTTTTTGATTTTTTTTTAAATTGTACAAAATCACAACCCACACTAGAAAACCTCTATATATTGATTAGGTCATTGAAGAATTCCTGATTGCAACTGAAAGTAAGGATTTAAAAGCTGACATCAATTGGCACAAACCAAACCTTGAGGACTTGCAGAAAATTGCTTTGGAACATCTTCACTAGAATGGACAGGTTTATTGAAGACATTGGTTCTATTACTTATCGACTAGAAATTGAATTCATCAACCTTTTCCTGTCTTCAAGGCTTGGAGCCTCTCAGGTAATGGGGGCATAAATCTCTTTGTTAATCATTGATTTCTATTGCATATATGAAAAAAGAAATTGAAACATTAAAAAAAATAGTTTTATACTGTGCTTTCAGTCTTTTGATTGCAAAAAATACTAAGAAAATTTATATGTAACATGTTTTTGCTTACATATATATATATATATATATATATATATATATGTGTGTGTGTGTGTGTGTGCGCGCGTGTGTGTGTGTAAGCAAATATATGGATATAGATCCGACAGTATCAAGAAAAATATACGGAAAAAACAAATAAAAATCCTTATATGCAATTATGCTGTTTTAATGTTAATATAATGTCAACGTCGGACGTTTCGGTCTAATAGACCATTTTCAGGACATATTCATAAAATATAATTAACATTAGACCATATTCAATTCAACATGAAAAAGACGATGGACATAAGAGCAAGATTAATCCAAACAGATAACTGAAATTTTTATAAGATCAGCATTCCGTTTAAATATGATCACGTCGGCGTCACGTGCGCGATGTTGTGAAAACGTATCCCTAAAATTTGAGTATTTTGAATAAAAAAGGAAAAGAATTTTATTTTAATCTAAAACTTATATGTACGTTTGTCGAGCATTAATCTTGCTAGAAAAGGGGAAATATTAAAGAAGCCAGGTCTAGTATTCACCGTGCGTGAGATAGATATTATGCCTGCCTCATAAATCCGCCTAAGATTTTTATTATGAATATATTTTAAAATCTTCACAGAATCAAAATCGAAATTATGATCAGCTTTAGTTGTGGGTACAACTAAAGCATTGTTTAAATTTCAACGTATTTTTAAATTAAATTTTAACGTATCTCCAATAATTTAAATGCGCTAAAAATTAAAACTACAATATTACCTACTAGAACTATCCGTAATTTATTAAATAGCACCAGCAAACAACATATTACATCCGATGCTTGCATCTACCAAACCTCATGCAAAAACTGTGACCTAAAATATGTGGGTGAAACATGTAGGTCCGTAAAATCTCGAGTTTTCGAACATAAACGAGATATTCGTCTCGGAAATTTAAATTTCGGGCATAGAGGAACCCGGACGAGGCTCCGCCGAAGGGCAGAGTCTCATTGGGGGAGGTAGACTGCCCCTGAACCTGTTTATACGGGTTAGAAAGGGAATATTTTTGGCCAAGTCTATGGGCTCGTAGAACCCACGTTAAACCGGCCTTGTGCCACATGCAACACTCGTGAGGGCGGGGGTAGCTAAATATACTATATATCTGTTGAGTACAACTTAGATTTACATGAGAATTACCGACCTTCCAATAGTAGCACTCACTACTGGATTGACTTACAACGACCTTGTGCATAAATGTTACCTTTATTATTATTGTACTGTTTTGTTTTGTTTTTTTACAATAAACCTTTACTCATTTTATCCGACTTATTTTTCAAGTATATATTCCCTATTAGCATGGAGAAATGACAAAAAGGCCAAATTTATTAATATGTCCAACGGACAAGAAATTGTGGAGTGCCATGATCACCATTGTCCTGAAGAGACACGTCACAAAGAAGAAGAATGAGCTTGAGGGAATGGATGGCAGAACAGGGTTTAGGAGAAGTAACAAAAAGACAAAATTTATTAAGACCTAATCCAGACAGGAAATTGTGGAGAGTCATGACCGCCATTGTCCTGAAGGTACATGACACATAGAAGAAGAAAAATGAGCTTGAGTAAATGAATGGTAGAATAGGGTTTAGGAGAAATAAGTAAAAGACAAAGCTAATCAAGAGCTTCAAGGGACAGGTAGTTGTGGAGAGTCATGATCGTCTACATTCTGACTATAGAAATCATAACATTCTATTAAAAACAGCCAAATGAAGATAATACTCAGAATAATTTATTAAATATTTTGGCTATAATAAACAAAATATTGTCAGTTATAAGACTATTGCTTTCCAATCACTAAACTAAGCCTCGATAGATTTTAGATCTTGCAAAGATAAAACAAAGATATAAAGGTATTTTCAAAGATAATTTGTAAAATGGTTAGAAAAAACAAAAAAGCATTGGAAGACTGAGTTTACCGAGACTTGAAATGAGGAAGATATTATATCTTTCTTGCTTCTAAGCACAAATTAAACATGAGTTGATACATTTTGAAGAATTTCAGGAAGCAGAGAGGCCTATAAAAAGTCAGTCTTGTTTACATAATTGAAAATGTTGTTCCTAATTTCCCTCTCACCAATCCAATGACATTTTTATTCTTGCTGAATGAAAAAGAGGATATCTTTTTGTTTGAGTTGATCCATCCATTTGATCAACTCTCGTTTTAAAATGGTCAATAGAAACTTATAAGACGACCAATTCTAGTCTGTTGGTGGTCAAAATGTTCTTGGCCTAAAATGGTCAAAATTACCTTGTGACAAACATTGATTATTTCTATTCCAAAGTCATTTGCATGGACAAAGTCTTCTTGGTCTGGAAATCACAACAGAAACTCGTAACGATAAACTACATCTGGCAGTAAGTCCTTTCATCGATAGATTGGAGGTTTTTGAGGAGTGTGGAACCACTTCTTAATTGCTGTTGTTCCCAGGTTCATCCTGACACAGTGTGGTAGCATCTGTTAGGGTCCTAGCTATGGGCAAATAGTGAAACCCTCCAAACAAAAACAAAAACACTATGAAAGTATAAAGATACTAGTAATACATTTTCATCTTTTTTTAAAATCACCAACATTGTGTATTTCTCTGTAGTTAAATGCATAAAATTGTGTTCAAAATATTTAGATTCCAATATTAAAATAACACATAAGGTGTTGATATGCAGCTAAACAAAATCACCCAACCAATAATTCTTTATGTGTTGTGTCCCTTTAGGATGTTGGCGATTATGGGTCTCCACAATTTCTTGTCCTTTATAGCACCTAGCAATTTGGCAAACACAATCTTACCAACATAAGATACGCAGATGACACATTACTGATAGCAGACACAGAACAGAAATAAACAAAACCACCTACAGAAGATAGCAAAGGAGAGAGAGAGAAGAAGGGACTAAGCCTAAACTACAAGAAGACAGAATGCATGGTCATCAGTTAGAGGATGAGCCTAAAAGGCAGAGGACGTTAAGTGTGATGCTGAGATCCAAAGACGTATTGGGATGGCCAAGGATGCTTTCTATAAGCTGAGTAGAGTATTGCAAGACACAAGGATTTCTTTGATGACAAAGAAAAGAGTATTGAGCTGCTACGTGGCATCTGTCCTCCTATACAGCAGCAAATGTTGGACGGTGTCCTAAAAGACGAAGAAGAGACTCGAGATCATGTAGATGTGGTTCTACAAAAGGATGCTGAGGATATCACGGACTGAGCGTGTGAGCAACAATGAGGTCTTTGAGTGAATGCAAACAAGGAGGAGGCTTATACTTAACATCAAGAAGAGGTAGCTGAAGTTTCTGGGACACAATGAAAAAGGAGGACCTGAAAAATCTGATACTCACAGGTCAGATAGAAGGAAAGAGAGATAAGAGAAAGCAATGTCTGACATACTTGGCAGGCATTAAGCAAGTGGATGCCAGAACATGGCCTGGGGGAGATGGCAGAGAAACAAAACTTATTCAGACCTACAAGGGATAGGGGCAAGTGGAGAGCCATGATCGCCTACATCCTGAAAGGACATGGCATATAAAGAGAAAAAAGAATACTAATCCATGTTCTAATGACTATTAGCAACAGTAGCAACAGTTTCTTCTTTTTTTTCTTCATCTTCTTTTTCTTCTTTTTCTTTTTTCTTTTCTCCTTTTTCTTTTTTCTTTTTCTTTTTTACTTTTCTTTTTCTTCTTTTTTCGTTTTCTACTTTTTTCTTTTCTTCTTTTTTTTTTCTTCTTTTTCTTTTCTTCTTTTTTCTTCTTTTTCTTTTTTCTTCTTTTTCTTTTTTCTTTTTCTTCTTATTATTATATGAAAATTACCAACAATATATATTTAAAGGAAAATGACCAACAATACATTTTATCTTTAATTGAAGCCATAAAATTGCGTTCAAAATATTTAGAAATCGGCATTAAATAACCCATAGAGGTGTTGATATGCCGCTAATCAAAATCCACCATTCAACAATACATATTTATAATAAAATTACCAACACTACATATTTAAAGCAAAATGACCAACAGTTCATTTTACCTGTATGCATAAAATTGCATTCAAAATATATTTGGTTGAAGCCATAAAATTGTGTTCAAAATATTTAGATTTCGTCATTAAATAACCCATAGAAGTGTTGACATGCCATTAAACAAAATCAACCAACCAAAAATACATATTTATACTAAAATGACCAACAATACATTTTATCTTTAATTGAAGCCATAAAATTGCGTTCAAAATATTTAGAAATCGGCATTAAATAACCCATAGAGGTGTTGATATGCCGCTAATCAAAATCCACCATTCAACAATACATATTTATAATAAAATTACCAACACTACATATTTAAAGCAAAATGACCAACAGTTCATTTTACCTGTATGCATAAAATTGCATTCAAAATATATTTGGTTGAAGCCATAAAATTGTGTTCAAAATATTTAGATTTCGTCATTAAATAACCCATAGAAGTGTTGACATGCCATTAAACAAAATCAACCAACCAAAAATACATATTTATAGTAGAATGACCAACAATACATTTTATCTTTAATTGAAGCCATAAAATTGCGTTCAAAATATTTAGAAATCGGCATTAAATAACCCATAGAGGTGTTGATATGCCGCTAATCAAAATCCACCATTCAACAATACATATTTATAATAAAATTACCAACACTACATATTTAAAGCAAAATGACCAACAGTTCATTTTACCTGTATGCATAAAATTGCATTCAAAATATATTTGGTTGAAGCCATAAAATTGTGTTCAAAATATTTAGATTTCGTCATTAAATAACCCATAGAAGTGTTGACATGCCATTAAACAAAATCAACCAACCAAAAATACATATTTATAGTAGAATGACCAACAATACATTTTATCTTTAATTGAAGCCATAAAATTGCGTTCAAAATATTTAGTTTTCAGCATTGAATGACTCATAGAGATTTTGATGTGCTGCTAAACAAAAAACAACCAACCAGCAATAGATATTTATAGTAAAATGACCAACAATTTATCTGGAGTTGAAGGCCTAAAAATTGCATTCAAAATATTAAGATTCCAGCATCAAATATCTCATAGAGGTTGATAGGTGGCTAAACAAAATCAACAGAACCTCATGACATACAAATGGATGCCATTTTCAGAGTCTGTACAAAAGATTCTCCATTTCAAATGGCCATAAGAATAAGTAGACTAATTCTCTTATGAAGGTTTTTTATAGGAACTGAATGTTTGTGGTTTGAAAAAGCCAACAGAACCTTAAAAGAAACAATCCTCTTCCAAAGTATGTATTAGGTATAGAAGGTTTGAAATTGTCATCACAATCATAATAAAAGAAAGAAATAAAAACATTTTAAACTATAACTTGCAAAAATGAACAGAAAAATTTTTAAAGGAAAAAAGTTTGGTATGTTTGCCTTAGGTTCAAGAATTTCAGGACACAGAGCCCTACAAAAGGTCAATCTTGTTCACATAATTGAAAAGATAGTTCTTCTGTCTATGTCCCCAAGATACTGACAATTTTGGTTTTCTTGCTGAGAAAAAGACTGAAAACATTTTCTTAGATCCTCCTGTTCGAGTTACATGTTCATCCGTCAAGTTCATCAACTCCCTTGGTTCAAAACGCCCAATGGAATATTTAGATGAACAGCCAGATTCTATTCCAGATTCTGTGGCAGGTATGAATTAATGGTTTAGTTTTCAATGAGTCAACAGAAGCTTGTAGCAAGAATACTGATCTATCTATCTATCTATCTATCTCTCTCTCTCTCTCTCTCTCTCTCTCTCTATATATATATATATATATATATATATATATATATATATATAAAGAAATATAGTCTTAAGGTGTGCTATATTTATGGAATAAAGTGCTCAATATCAGAGATAGAGCGTGTGTAAATAGAAAGTGAACATAGAAGTCAACACTTAGAGGCGACAGTCTGTTTCATGCTATATGCAATCGTCAAGCCACGTGTGCTGTTATTTTTCTCGGCTATTTATATATATACGGGTTAGTGGTGCATTGTGGGTATTCTATTATGGCGGTTATTTCACCGGAAGTCGTTTGTTTATCTATTTAGGTCAAATTATTTTGTTTGTTTTTATTTTTGTTTCTTATTTTATTTATTTATTTATTTATTAACGTAGTAAAAATTTGTTTATATCACTTATTTAACAGTTTTGTTTTGGTTTGGGAATTTAATTAAAACTATTTGTTCAGTTTTGGGGTTGATTGTTGTAGTTCATTCTAAGTATTATTTTGGCGGGAACAGTTTTTAATTGATTATCTTTATTTGGGATTGGTTTGTTTATTTATTTACTTGGATGAATTTAGGTTAATTTATTTTACTTGTATATTTTCTCTTTTCGGTTTTCGATTTTTAAGTAACATAGTATTTTTTTATGTTTTATTTCTATTTTTTTTTTTGTTATTTTTGCTTATTAGTATATTTATTTGTTTTTATTTTATTTTTTCCGTTTTTAATTTTTTAGGTTACGTAGTAAAAATTTATTTTCATGTCTGCATTTTGAGATGAGTTCGGATCTTTTGTTTAATAATTTATTTTGGTCGGGAAAAGTAATGATAGCTATTTTTTCCTCCGAGCAAAGTTTGCAAGTTTTTGATTGGTTATTGTAGGCTGATGATTTTTTCCTTATCTTCCAAGATATTTTTGGTGTGATGTTCGTTTTGTTTTTAATTTCCCAGATATACTTAGAAAGCATTGTACTGTTTGCATATTTACTATTTGTGAAAGATGTTTTGTGTGTATAATTTCTTTGTTTCCAGGGTCCTTCAGTTACTCCTATGTATACTTTTTCTTCATTATCTGGTGATTTTATCGTGGCTTGGTATATTACGTTGTTTTGTAAACAATTTCCGTTTAAGGGACATTCGTTCTTTATTCTGCAGTTGCACGTGGGTTTAATTTGTTCGTGTGGTTTGTTGATAATTTTCCTATTGTGCTTTTTTATTATTTGTGCCATGCTCTCGGTGCAGCTGTAGCTGATTTTTACAGTGTTTTTGTTGAATATCTTGTGTAAGGTGCTTGATTCTGGGAAGTGTTTGTGTAAGAGTTTGAAGAATATTTTCCCTACGTTTGTTTTTACGTTCTTGCTGTACGGTGGGTTGAACCATATGATATTTCTTCTTCTGTTGGCCTTTTTTGTATTCTGTGGTGAGTATGTGAGTGTTTCTGGGAATCCGCTATCTTTTAGGGCTGTTTCATAGTCTTTCTTAGCTTTGTTAAATAGGGATTCATTGGAGGAATTGTCAGAGAGCCTGCGGTTAATCGATTTAGGTATCTGTTTGATTATAGAAGGTGGATGGTTGGAAGATGTGTGTATGTAGAGTGGTTTGTCATTAGGTTTTCTATATGGTTTATGTGTGCCTTCTCTTAGGTTGAAGGTAACATCTAGAAAATCTACTTCGTTTAGGTTAGTTTTTATATCTATGTCGAATCCGTTATTTTTAAAAATCTTTATTATTGCTTTTCTAGTTTTGTCTGTGTTTTGTTTGTTACAGTTTCTTAAGATTATGAGACCATCGTCCCTGTAGAGTCCTGTGTCATTTCTATCTATTATTTTGCTCAGTTCGTTTAGTAAGTAAATGCCTATGATTTCGCATGCTTCTGCACCGTCAAAGCTTCCCATTGTAGTGTCAAATATCCCATCTCTCTTTATCCATGCTTCTTCATTGTGGAATAATAGTGATTTACGGGAGTGCTTAATGATGTTGATTTCGCTTGGTTGTATTATTACTTGTTCCTGAGCTAAGTTGATGGCCTTATCTAGCATACGTTCTGTTATGGATGGGTAAAATTCTTTTATGTCTAATTGTAAGAATTGGCAGTTTTGTTTGTTATTTATGCTGTGGAACCAGTCAATAGTTGTTTTCGTATTTTTCCACTGGTTTACTCCTAATTTCTTCCTAAGTTCAGAATTAATTCTTTCTATTAACCTAAATTCATCCAAGTAAATAAATAAACAAACCAATCCCAAATAAAGATAATCAATTAAAAACTGTTCCCGCCAAAATAATACTTAGAATGAACTACAACAATCAACCCCAAAACTGAACAAATAGTTTTAATTAAATTCCCAAACCAAAACAAAACTGTTAAATAAGTGATATAAACAAATTTTTACTACGTTAATAAATAAATAAATAAATAAAATAAGAAACAAAAATAAAAACAAGCAAAATAATTTGACCTAAATAGATAAACAAACGACTTCCGGTGAAATAACCGCCATAATAGAATACCCACAATGCACCACTAACCCGTATATATATAAATAGCCGAGAAAAATAACAGCACACGTGGCTTGACGATTGCATATAGCATGAAACAGACTGTCGCCTCTAAGTGTTGACTTCTATGTTCACTTTCTATTATATATATATATATATATATATATATATATATATATATATATATATATATATATATAGTTAAACCTAGAGAGCCAGACCAACCTACCAAGGTTTCACCTAAGCAGATCGTACATGTTCTTGGTTCTTTCTTTTTTATACCTTTTTTCCCTTTGGTATTGGCTTGTTTATTTGCAAATCAGGACACCGAACGTTTTCCGAGTGAGTATAGCTTCTTATACTTATAAAATTTCTATTAATAATTGTTACACCGGCCTCCTAAAACAAGGGAATTACACCGGTTCTCACTATATATAGTACCAGTAATACCTACCTAGTGTAAGCAGCGACAGTACTGCTCGGCCCGGTCGCGAGGATCAAAGTGTAGTACGCTGCCTTTGTGAGCGTCCTGGTCGGAGTCTGTCGAACTCTCTGCATTACGGAGAGGAACTCGGAGGAAGCTTTGCCGAAGGGCAATGTTTCCTTCGGGGAGGTAGACAGGGCCTGAACCCGTCTAGGCGGGTTCAAAGGCTATATTTTTGGCCGAGCCTACGGGCTCGGAGAGACCCACATTAAACTGGCCTTGTGCCACATTCGGTCCTCGTGGGTGGATTGATAAATACCAAGCAGCGACAGTACTGCTCGGCCCGGTCGCGAGGATCAAAGTGTAGTACGCTGCCTTTGTGAGCTTCCGGGTCGGAGTCTGTGGAACTCTCTGCATTACGGAGAGAAACTCGGAGAAAGCTTAAACCGGCCTTGTGCCACATTCGGTCCTCGTGGGTGGATTGATAAATACCAAGCAGCGACAGTACTACAACTGCCTAGCTGAGTAGTACCCGTTTCCTACCTTTGTATCTGTGATGTTAAATACACTTGTTCCTTAAACCAACCTCGACTTGATTTTCTTATTTTTACTATTGTGCCACGACACAACAGATTGGCGACGTCGGAATCGAAACGATATCACTGCAGACAATCACCTAAAGTGATTGAAATACAAGGATTCGCAAGATTTTTACGGCAAAACACCTTCGTCATTTCAAACAGATATTTGGCTACGCAAGGATTAATAGCAAATTAATTACTACAATAGTAATTTGGCGACGTAAAAAAAAATAAAAACAACGAAAAATTTGCTACCAAAAGACTACAGCGTGAGAACGCGAATAATATTGTCAATTATTAAAATAATTGAAAATACTGACACCAAGTGTTTCGAAAAAAAAAGGGTTCACTGTAGAAACCAGAGTTTTCACATAAAACGGCGAGAAGCGTCAGTGGTGAAAAAATCACCTTCGAAGGAGAATTATTGACGAATATTTCTTTTCAGAATAAGACCAAAAAGCGAAAATTTTTGTCATGCGAAAAACAAATAATCTCTCTGGAACTGATCTGTTCGAAAAATTTAGACTATGGGATCTGCCTTTAAGCTCTTTTTGTCAAAAAGTTGAGGATTCGAATGTGGAGGCAGAAAAACTTAAGAGTGAGTTAAAAGAGAATTTTCCAGACGTATTTACAGGCGGTCTTGGAAGGTGTACAAAAGCGGTAGCAAAATTTGAAGTCAAAGAAAATGAACAGCCAGTGTTCAAAAAGAAAAGAAAGGTTCCATACGCCGCTATAGAACAAATAGACGGTGAATTAGAAAGACTCGAAAACATGGGTGTCCTCGAAAAAATTGATCACAGTGAGTGGGCTACGCCAACAGTTTACATAAAAAAGAAGAGCAAGGAGATTAGGGTTTGTGCCGATTTCTCAACAGGTTTAAACAATGCATTAAAGGATCACTATTATCCCCTTCCGAGCCCTGAAGAAATATTCGCGAAACTGAGTGGAGGGAAATATTTTTCTAAAATCGACCTCAGTGACGCGTATTTACAAATCCCAGTCGATCAGGAGTGTTCAAAGCTGCTATGCATCAATACCCATAAGGGATTGTACAAGTTTAACAGACTTCCTTTTGGGGTCAAAGTCGCCTCTGCTATTTTTCAGCAAACAATGGACATGATGTTAAGTGGGTTGGACTTCGCAGTAGGGTACCTGGACGATGTGTTAATGAACAGCGCAAAGCTCATATAAACCAAGTATTCAAAAGGATCCAGGATTATGGATTTAAACTGAAACAGGAAAAATGTACCTTTTTATGGAAAAAATAAAATACTTGGGGCAAATCATCGATGAACATGGAAGAAGGCCGGATCCAGATAGATCGAGTGCAATAAGGGACATGCCTGCTCCAGAAAATATTGCGTCTCTACAAAGTTTCTTAGGTTTGGCGAATTATTACAATGTATTCGTGCCAAATATGCATAAACTAAGATCACCCTTAAATGAATTGTTAAGGAAAGACCAAAAATGGGTCTGGACGCAAGAGTGCGAAGAAGCATTTCAGGAAATTAAAGATATATTAACGTCTGACTTGTTTCTGGCACATTATAATCCCAAGCGTGATATTATAGTTGCAAGCGATGCCAGTGCCTATGGCATAGGAGCATGCATACTACACAAAATGGATGATGGAAAAATAAAACCCATAGCCCATGCATCCCGTTCACTTTTACCAGCCGAAAAGAACTACTCACAAATCGAGAAAGAGGCGATAAGAATTATATTCGCAGTAAAGAAATTTCATCGTTTCTTGCACGGTAGACAATTTCTGTTACAAACAGATCACAAAACTTTACTAACGATTTTTGGATCGAAAAAGGGACTACCACAGCATACGGCGAATAGACTCCAAAGATGGGGTACCATTCTTCTGAATTATAATTTTCAAATGGAGTATGTACCATCTAAAAAACTTGGTCATGCAGACGGCTTATCAAGGTTAATACCTAAGCACACACAACCATTGGAGGATATGGTAATAGCAGCCATTCAAGCGGAAGTTGAAGTAAAAAATACTTTATGTGACACGATAAGAGAACTTCCAGTAACGCTTGATGAGATTAAGAGTAAGGCAGAGGTGGACGACTTTATTATAAGCACGAAAGAAAAAATCAACAGTAACCAACTGGATGAGGAAATTTATTCAATTTGTGATAACGTCCTGTTATATAGCGACAGGGTCGTAATTCCTACGACATTACAGAAAAAAAATGCTCAAGGAATTCCATGTAGGACATCCAGGCATATCGAGAATGAAAAGCCTTATGCGCTCTTTCGTTTTCTGGCCAAACATTGATAAGGATATAGAAGAAAAAGTCAGGGAGTGTAGAGGATGCGCATTAGCTATGAAAACTCCTCCGACTCAATTCGGATCGTGGGCAAAACCGGATCGACCTTGGTCGGGAATTCACTTGGATTTTGCTGGACCGTTAGATGGTTTCTACTATCTCATTGTTATAGACAGTATATCTAAGTAGCCGGAAGTACTGAAATGCAAGAACCCCACATCCGAGGCAACTATTAACTTCCTGTATGAACTATTCGCTAGGTTTGGAGTTGTAGACTGCATTGTCACAGACAATGGAACGAAATTCACGTCTACCGAATTTAAACATCTCTGCGAGGATTATCTAATCGAGCATATAACCATTCCACCATACCACCCAAGAAGTAATGGGCAAGCAGAGAGATTCGTAGATACGTTCAAGAGAGCCCTGAGAAAAGCTAGTGGATCACCGACGGATAAGTCAATCCAACAGTTCTTACAAGTTTACAGGGTCACTCCGAATGCAAACATCGAAACGTCGAAGACACCTGCCGAAGTCATGTTCGGACGCAAGGTTAGATCAATTTTCCTCAAGTTGTTACCAAACCAGGATAGGCCAAACCTCAAAAAACCGATAACAAAAAAAACGGTATAAAGTTGGCGAAAGAGTTTTCTACAAGATTCATAGAAATAATAGGACCTTTTGGGAGGCCGGCACTATTGAGAAACAAATAGACAACAGGGTCTATATGATTAAGGGACCAGATTTCGTGCACAAACGTCACACTAACCAAATCCGGAAAAGATACTCGAACAGTGAGGTGACCAGATCGCCCGAGGAGGACATCATGGACACAGTGTTTGATACTTTTCAGGTGCCCATAACAGAGACTGCTCCTGAGAATAGAAGGTCAAAAAGAAAACGGAAATCAACGGAGTTGATTAGGGTGAACCCAAAACGAAAACGTTATTAATCCCCAGACGGGATATTTTCAAATGGGGGCGGGGAACACAAGGGAATTACACCGGTTCTCACTATATATAGTGCCAGTAATACCTACCCGGTGTAAGCAGCGACAGTACTACAACTGCCTAGCTGAGTAGTACCCGTTTCCTACCTTTGTATCTGTGATGTTAAATACACTTGTTCCTTAAACCAACCTCGACTTGATTTTCTTATTTTTACTATTGTGCCACGACACAACAATAACACACACACACATATATATATATATATATATATATATATATATATATATATGTGTGTGTGTGTGTGTGTGTTTCAAAATTTCAAACAAAATTCTTACTTGATTGATTTGAACAAGACCTCTATCGTCGCCGCATCACATGCTCCAAAACCTATATTTAACTGTCAATAAATAGCATAATTTAAAAAAAAACATCTTTCAGTCTACACATATTCCGTCCTAGTGTTTGCCTATGTATAGTATGCGTCTTCCATCTGACGAAACTTCGAAAATAAGGATCTTATTATTCAAGGAACTGATAGTAAGTTAATATCTCATTGAGTTCTGTTAGCGGAGTGATTTCCCCATTAATCACATTAACACTGGTATTTCATTTTTTGTATCAATCATTTTTTTATAAGATAAAATATAAGCTGCACATTCTAATATATATATATATATATATATATATATATATATATATATATATATATATATATATATATATAAAGAAATATAGTCTTAAGGTGTGCTATATTTATGGAATAAAGTGCTCAATATCAGAGATAGAGCGTGTGTAAATATAAAAGTGAACATAGAAGTCAACACTTAGAGGCGACAGTCTGTTTCATGCTATATGCAATCGTCAGGCCACGTGTGCTGTTATTTTTTCTCGGCTATTTATATATATACGGGTTAGTGGTGCATTGTGGGTATTCTGTTATGGCGGTTATTTCACCGGAAGTCGTTTGTTTATCTATTTAGGTCAAATTATATTGTTTGTTTTTATTTTTGTTTCTTATTTTATTTATTTATTAACGTAGTAAAAATTTGTTTATATCACTTATTTAACAGTTTTGTTTTGTTTTGGGAATTTAATTAAAGTTATTTGTTCAGTTTTGGGGTTGATTATTGTAGTTCATTCTAAGTATTATTTTGGCGGGAACAGTTTTTAATAGATTATCTTTATTTGGGATTGGTTTGTTTACTTATTTACTTGGATGAATTTAGGTCAATTTATTTTACTTGTATATTTTCTCTTTTCGGTTTTCGATTTTTAAGTAACATAGTATTTTTTTATGTTTTATTTCTATTTTTTTTGTGTTATTTTTGCTTATTAGTATATTTATTTGTTTTTATTTTATTTTTTCCGTTTTTAATTTTTTAGGTTACGTAGTAAAAATTTATTTTCATGTCTGCATTTTGAGATGAGTTCGGATCTTTTGTTTAATAATTTATTTTGGTCGGGAAAAGTAATGATAGCTATTTTTTCCTCCGAGCAAAGTTTGCAAGTTTTTGATTGGTTATTGTAGGCTGATGATTTTTTCCTTATCTTCCAAGATATTTTTGGTGTGATGTTCGTTTTGTTATATACAAGTATATATTTTTATTTTTACAAAATAGTGGTTAATGTAAATTTACAGAGCATAAATATTATAAATTAACTGATTTAAAATATAGTTTCTTCGCTACACAGGAATTACCATGTTTCAAAAACTGAAGCTAAAACTTCAAATTCAATTAGATAATTAAATTAAAAGCATTATTTCTGTTTCATCTTCAAGTGAATTTTAGAATAAGTTATTTTAAATTTACTGAGTTTTTTTTTCCAAGGATACAGAGAAATCCAATTATTTAGACAGGGGAGGTAGCGTGTTCATTTTTATTAACTATTATTGCATCAATTATGAGTTACGTTCGAGAAAGAGGTTAAGTCTAGGGAGGGTTGGGATGCATTTTTCAATGAAATGTTCTTGTTGTTATAGTTACATGTAACTATAACAACAAGAACATTTCGATTTCATTTTTGCCTTGAAAAAGTCGGATGACAAAACGCGTCGGCAAAATCTAAGATCTTTTTCCCAATTGTCGTTTTATACCAATCTGTCTTGTCCACAGAATTGATCTGGGAATTTAACTATATATATATATATATATATATATATATATATATATATATATATATATATATATGACGTCTTGGAATTATGATATTTAAAAACATTGTCTGCTAGATACTAATTTCTTTAACTGCCGGACAAACGTTATTGTATTATTAATCGATTTATCCTGCAAAGCCACTTTTGATTCTTTTCTACCACATGCCATTTCTCATGTTTTAATTCCCCCTCCCCAACCCGCGTTTCACACACACATACAGTTTTTGCATAAATAAGTGTTTAGTCCATATGGAATTGTTTTGTCTAACACATCTTCTTCCTGCTGACATTGTAGAAATAGAATTTTCCGTGAGTTTAAACAGCTTACGTCTTTGATGACATTAATTATTTTTAGCTCAGATAAATGGAAAGTAATTTTCTAAACACATTGTCTTTCTAAAATACCAAAAACCTAATTTTTAATACAATATTAATAATATAAAGATAATATTCTGAAATTTTCTTTTCTTTTGAGTCGAGGTTGTACTGAATGAAGGGATAATAACCATTTTACTATTGAACAGCTTAGAAAACATGTGAAATATTAATTTATCAACAGGCTGATGACCCAAATGTTTGGAACTTAAGTATTCAAACCCTGAGACTCTGTTTCAAATCTTACCATTGTCAATTAGTCAGGGACATAATTTCTTGACATTATCTGCCTGAGGGGGTGATCCTTATGTGTGGAGTTGTTGAAAAGTGACTGAGAACAATGCATCTCAAGGCTTTTGAGTGAAATTTGATATATAGAAGTGTTGAGAGTTTTGCTAATTTGAAGACACAAGTCATCACGACTGTGGGTTTTAAGTATACTGGTATTTCTAAACTGTTAATTAGAACATTTTTACTCTCTTTCCCAGAAACTGTAACTAAGGTCTGCTCAGCATACAGTTTAACCAACTGTGTATATTAAGGAAACACAAATATGCCTGAGACAGCATATGCAACAGGGATTAACTTGTAGTCCTAGAAAATGAGGCATACTCGGATATGAGGAACCAGCTATTGTATATTATCAATTTATCTTGGTGATTTCCAGTGAAACGTGTGACCTTTGTAGATATAACTATGTCTCTGAACTTATTGAAAAGAAAAATTTTTGTTTTGTTTCCACAGGGATAAAGAAACCGAAGGAAACGAAGCCAAAAGTGAAGCCTGTAAGCTTGGCGGACACATACAATAGAAGAAATGTTTCTGCTCAGGTTGTCTCTAGCAAATACTTTAATTTAATTGGTCGTTGTACTGTGACCTTGAAAAGAATTCCCAGTTTCTTTGCTATCAAAGCCAACATGAAAAGATTTTCAATTAATAAAAACGAAATCGCTGAGGGTGATAAAATCATTTTGAGTGCTGATTCAGAAGATATGGATTGTGTTGAAGCTACCAAAATTGGTCCAAAGGCAGAAGACGAAGGAAATGTTTTGAATTATGGAAATAGGCCAATGAAAAGTCCAAATCATATTCTTCAATATCTTGATGGTATGATTGTAGGTGATGTTACTTCCACTGGTATAGATTTGAGAGTGGACGATAAAAGAAGCAAAAATATGGCGGAAGATTCAAAATGTACGGATTTAATAGTGGAGAGGACACAAAGCAAAGATGTCATGTTGAATGATTCAAAGGCCATGGATTGATAGTGGATAGTCTAAAAAAAAGATGTACTAGTAAATGGTTGAAATGGTATGGATTATTTGATAGTGGGTGGTTCAAGTATGGATCTGATATTGGATAGTTCGGATTGTATTGGTTTCAGAGTGGATGGTTTGGATTGTATGGGCTTGAGAGTGGATGGTTCGATTTGTATGGTCATAAGAGTGGATGGTTCAGATTGTATGTGCTTGAGAGTGGATGGTTCAGATTGTATGGGCTTTTGAATTGATGGCTCGGATTGTATGGGATTGAGAGTGGATGCTTCGGATTGTATGGGCTTGAGAGTGGATGGCTCGCATTGTATGGGCTTGAGAGTAGATGGTTGGGATTGTATGGGCTTGAGAGTGGATGGTTCGGGTTGTATCGGCTTGAGAGTGGATGGTTCGTGTTGTATGGGTTTTAGAGTGGATGGCTCGCATTGCATCGGCTTGAGAGTGGATGGTTCGGATTGTATGGGCTTGAGAGTGGGTGGTTCGGGTTGTATGGGTTTGAGAGTGGATGGTTCGGATTGTATGGGCTTGAGAGTGGATGGTTCGTGTTGTATGGGCTTGAGAGTGGATGGTTCGGGTTGTATGGGTTTGAGAGTGGATGGTTCGGATTGTATGAGCTTGAGAGTGGATGGTTCGGATTGTATGGGCTTGAGAGTGGATGGTTCGTGTTGTATGGGCTTGAGAGTGGATGGTTCGGGTTGTATGGGCTTGAGAGTGGATGGTTCGGACTGTTTGGGCTTTTGAGTTGATGGCTCGGCTAGCATGGGATTGAGAGTGGAGGGTTCGGGTTGTATGGGGTTTTGAGTTGATGGCTAGGATAGTATGGGCTTGAGAGTGGATGGTTCGAGTTGTATGGGCTTGAGAGTGGATGGCTAGCAGTGTATGGGCTTGAGAGTGGATGGTTCGGGTTTTATTTGTTTTAGAGTTGATGGTTCAAATTGTATGCGGTTGAGAGTGGATGGCTCGTATAGTATGGGCTTGAGAGTGAATAGTTTGGTTTGTATTGGCTTGAGAGTGGATGGTTCAGATTGTATGGGCCTGAGAGTGGACGGCTCAGATAGTATGGGCTTAAGAGTGGATGGTTCGGGTTGTATGGGCTTGAGAGTTGATGGTTCGTGTTGTATGGGTTTGAGAGTGGATGGCTCGCATTGTATGGGCTTGAGAGTGGATGGTTCAGATTGTATGGGCTTGAGAGTGGATGGCTCGAATAGTATAGGCTTGAGAGTGGATGGTTCGGGTTGTATGGGCTTGAGAGTGGATGGCTCGGATTTTATGGGCATTTGAGTTGATGTCTCGGATAGTATGGGCTTCAAAATGGATGGTTCGTGTTGTATTGGTTTGAGAGTGGATGGCTGGCATTGTATGGGCTTGAGAGTAGATGGTTCGGGTTGTATGGGCTTGAGAGTGGATGGTTCGGATTGTATGGGCTTGAGAGTGGATGGTTTGGGTTGTATGGGCTTTTCAGTTGATGGCTCGGATAGTATGGGGTTGAGAGTGGATGGTTCGGGTTGTATGGGCTTGCGAGTGGATGTTTCGGGTTGTATGCGGTTGACAGTGGATGGCTCGGATAGTATGGGGTTGAGCGTAGATGGTTCGGATTGTATGGGCATTTGAGTTGATGTCTCGTATAGTATGAGCTTGAGAGTGGATGGTTCGGGTTGTATGGGGTTTTGAGTTGATGGCTCGGATAGTATGGGATTGAGAGTGGATGGTTCGGGTTGTATGGGTTTGAGAGTGGATGGCTCGCATTGTATGGGCTTGAGAGTGGATGGTTCGGGTTGTTTGGGTTTGTAAGTGGATGGTTCATATTGTATGCGGTTGAGAGTGGATGGCTCGTATAGTATGGGCTTGAGAGTGAATGGTTTGGGTTGTATGGGCTTGAGAGTGGATGGTTCAGATTGTATGGGTTTGAGAGTGGATGGTTCGGATTGTATGGGTTTGAGAGTGGATGGTTCTTATTGTATGGGTTTGGTATTGGATGGTTCAGACTGTATCGATTTGAGAGTTGAGAGTTCAAAAAGCAAATATATAGTGATAGATAGTTTAAAAGGCATGGGTTTGATAGTGAATGGATCATAATGTAAAGATGTAATGATGGATAATTTGACCGGTGTCAAGTTGATTGTGGATGGCTAAAAAAGCAATAATGTGGCGAGGGATGGTTCAAATGCTATGAATATCATAGGGGTTGGACTAAAATTGATCAGATGTGCAGATGAATGGTTAAAATGGTATGGATTTGATAGTGGACAGTTCAAACAGCACAAAGTTGGTGATGGATGGTTCAGAAGTTATGGATTTCTTAGTAGATGGTTCACAAAGCAAAAATATGATAATTGATGTTTCCGCTTATAGTGGATGGTCAAAAAAAAAGATAATGTATAGTTCAAATGGTATGGAGTTGACAGTGGAGAGTGCAAATAATGTGGATGGGATGGAATTATGTGTAAATGGTTCAGATGCTATCAGTGTCTCAAAAAGTAATTTAAATGATGTTGGGTGTTCAAATAATGTTGATACCATGAAGATGGTTTCTAATGGTATCAGTATAAAAGTGTATACATTGAATTGTGAAGTTAATATATTTAATTATATAGCAAAGGTAGATGATAATTGTGATGGCATTGATGTTTCTAAGGATTGTGTTTTAAAGGTTTCTGTGATGAGGATTACAGGTAAAAAAGAATGATTCAAAGAACAGTGGAGAATCTCGTGGGTCTTGCAGTTGTTTTTAATGGCTCAGTTTTTGAAATGCAATAGCGAAATAGTTTGGGAAAAACCAGGGAGAACCCAAGAGTATTTTTAGCTAAAACAGAAAACGGTAACGGCCCACAGAGGAATGATTCCAGAACATCAAAGAATGGAAATTTTTTGCAACATCTTCCTCAAACGTGTCAAGTCTTCTCTCTCAATAAATCTACAGGAAGTCCCTTGTACAAGTGAGACAAATGTATAAAATTTGTTTATTTACATATTTTTTCTTTTGTTACCCTCATGATGAAAATAATTATGGCTCTCCACAACTTTCTTTTTTTTTCTTTAATTTCTGTAAACTCAGCCTCGCCCTGGTTGTCCTTTGAAAAGTAATGAAAGGGTTCCTGTTGTCATCTCTGCATTTTTAAAATTAAAGTTGTACTTCTCCTTGAATGGGTGCCCTACAAAAGCTTAAGAGCCAAGTCTATCCTACTATTTTTCCAGGAACTGGTTAGTGGAGATGGACTCCTGCCATTCCTAAGTGCATTGAATGTTTCCTTATAAGGAAATAGCTAAGAGTACCATTAGCATGAATTAAAAGCAACAGACTTGGCTGGTGTAGCGATACAAAAAGTACTTATCTTACTTGGTCAGGATTAATCACGTGTGTCACATGACAGCTGTTTAGTAATGTCATTCTATACAGCGAACAAAATTGGCAAATTCACTTCGTTTTAAAGCAACAAAACCAAAAGGTTTTTTTCTTTAGCATGGGACTCACATGCCCCAGGGTGAGGCTAATTTCTACTTCCTCAGCAACTTACAAGTCCATGGTGCCATTTCCCTTTGAGAATATATCTTTCCCAGAAACAGAATAAAATTCCAGCTTACTGTCCTCCATTTAGGAAAAACCAAGACTCACTGTTTCCCGTTTGTGGAATATGTTCTTGACTGGTGCATAGATGAATCTGCCCTATTTGAATCTGGAGTCCTAAATATGGCTTCTTCAGTTACAGGAGTGTTTCATATTACACTCTGCTTTGCCATGTAGATATATGTGATATATTATTCTCTGCATGAGAAAAATAATTTTGTTTATGTCTTAGTTGTATAAAAATTTCTCTGAGAACGAATTATTATATCTTGGAAATAATAATGCCCATAATAGGGGAAATTCATATGGGAGAATAAATCTTTTTTTCATAGCTCTCTCCTATCAGATAGTTTTTCATTTTACTTAATATTAAACTTTGTCTATGTATTTTAAGATTTTCTGAATGTATTCGTATTCATTCCTGTTCGTCTCAAGCTGCAAAACTGATATTTTGTCTGAAGTTTTCCCATATCTTCTTCCATTTGGTATTGATGAAAAAGAAATTGCATCATACTTATTGTGCATTCCCAAAGCTATTAGGCTTACAGCCACATCACTTTGAAATGCCAGTTCCCGTACAGTCACCAGTCAAGCAACATAGAGCCTGGTCAGTACTTATGTGACACTATCTGACACTGGCAATTTTAAAAAGAAAGGGTTAATTTGGAATATGAGTTGGGATAGAGAGAGAAGCTGAAAAGCACAAGATGACATAGATTTATGCCCGTTTGCCTAGAAGTGCAAGTTACGAGATCATGTCTCATGATTACCAGGAAGAAAGTAGGGGTCAATTGAATATAATATTTGATCATTTTGAGGACAAAGGCAGAAGCAAGAGACTGGCCTATGCCTGTCTGTCAGCAGGTATATGCCCTTAAATCAGGGTAGAGTCAAGATAAGTGCATACTTAAATTGTATTACATACCTGCTTAAATTTGAACATTTTTTAAAGCACTCGCATCTGTATTAAGATACTCAAACATTTGGCGAACGGTGATTTAACTGAATGGACATTTAACCGAATGGACATTTAGTCAAATGGACATTTAACCGAATTGTAGGAATCCTTCTACTCGGTTTTTCGTTGAATGTTAAAATTTGGAGTGTCGGGATTCGATACATTAACGAAATATCGTTACAGGGTCGCTTGTAATTTGGCCGTCTAGAATAATCACACGATATAAAATTCAGTAGAAAAGACAACGTGGTTTCAACAAATAAACATTAATTTAACGACAAGAATACAAGAAGTTGATGATAGATTGGAAAGTAATGTCTTTTTGTTTGGGTTAATAAAGTTCTGAAATAAAATATAAACTGTTTTTGTGTACGTATGTGAGAAACAATAAAATGTTGTGATATGTGTGTTTGTATGAAAAAGTCAAGATGTGTGTGCGTGGTTCATAGTAAAAGCGGATACGAGAGATAGAAATTGTTTCTTACTGTTGGCGGTGTTGTTGTAGTCTGAAGTTTGTCAACGCTGTCGCTTTTAGCATGAGGTCATGAAGGTCATCAGCAAGAGGTGTTTGTAGTTTGCTGGCAGCCGAGTGTATATTGTTTTGGGAACAGATTTCGTATGTTTTTATATACACTTTTTCCGAACAATATCGGCTCCAGAATTAAATTATTTATTTATTTCTAATTGCCCCCAAGAAGTCACGTGGTATGTCTTCTACTACGTCCGTACGATATTTGGTCGGTATCTACCTAAACAAATGATGATGACTAATACAACAAACACTCTGATTTGTAATCTATGATTTTATTGGTGTGTTTTAAGATGTAAGTGTTTTCTTGAGTGTGATTGGTTTATAAATATTGTAGTTGATATTTTAGTGGACACGACAGAATGGACATTTAGCCGAATGGACATTTAACCGAATGGACATTTAGCCGAATGGACATTTAACCGAATGGACATTTAACCGAATGGACATTTAGCTGAAAATGTAGTGGCGTACTTACATGTATGTCACACTCTTTATCGTAATCGGCTACATATGTTTATATTTGTTTACTGTATTAATTTATAATTTTTCGTTTTCTTTGACAGGCTTTTTTAAGGATCTATTCCATATATTTTACTTCAATTATTACTGTAAGATAAGTATTTAAAGAGAAAGTACATTTTACTACAGCAAAAATCTTAAGCTTTTACGATATGAAAGATCTTTCAATTTTACTTTTAATGATCATTATCTTAAAAAGATGAACTAACTTTTATCTTACTGTTAAATACGAATTTGAATAATTAGGTGCCACTTTTTACCCAAATACACTCTAATTATTTTTAAAAATACTAATTTCAATAATTAAAAATACTAATTTCAATAAACAAATATTAAAATAAGAAAACTTAACTTTTATCTTAAGATTTAGTAATTTAATTACTTGAAATTCAATGGTAATTATTAGTCCTATTCTACCTTATTATACTGCTAATTAAAATACTTTAATTATTGCTTGTTACTACTTTTACTTGTACTTTTTCAGTGAAATCAGCCAAAATGTATCTCGGCCAAATGTCATGGCGTATCAAGCGGAAAAATAATTGAAATTTTTAACTTTTTAATTTGTTTAAAGTTTATTATTATTTTGGTTTTTGATGGATTTTTTAAAATTTTCATAAGACTGGCAAAAAGTAAATTTTGTATGAAGATTTTCTGATGTCTATGGCTATTCTTCCTTTGGCATTGAGGAAAATAATTAATGTTTTTTTTTTTTTTAAGAAGGACTTAATATTTATTAAAATCCTTCTTTGATTCCTCAGACATTAAATATCCCGATGGCAAAAATTTTATAAACAATAGGGACTTAAAATAAGTCGTCAACTGTTAAAAGTCACCATGCACCGTAAATTTTTAAGTAATAAACGATAATACATCTATTTTTTTTATTTTAACAAATCTTCAAAGGGGCATAACTCCTATCATTTTAGATGAATTATTTCCCTTGCATATAAATTTTAACCTTTTTTTTTTTCGTTTTTAATGTCTATTTTTGGAAATAACCTCGTTTTTTAAGAGTATTTTTTTCTTCTGTGTGCTGTGGTTCTCCACAACTTCCTGGAGCTGTTATCAATTTCTTTTGCATTTTTATCATCTATCCTAATCCCTGTTCTGCCATTCTGCCAAGCATTTCAACAAGTTTGTTAGGAAAATTACACGCTATATGCTTTGTCCCTCTTCAACATGTCCTGTGAGTGTTAAATTTCCCAAGCCCTGTTTCCTCCTTATGTTCCCTAGAAATTTCATTTGTACGTTTCTGACTCTGAGTGTCCTTTTTGTTTGCATTTTCTCCAAAACTTGTCCTTTTGGTGTTCTTGGCATCTTTCTGTCAAACCACATTTCTGTCGCCTCGAATCTCTTCTTCATCAGGGAAGAGACTGTCCAACGTTCACTGCCATATTGAAGGACCGACATTACATAATAGTCCAGCTCTCTTTTCTTTCTTTCTAATAAAATTTTCCAGTTTCTTAATAGTTTATTTAACTTTTGGAAGACATCTTTAGATTGTGTCATCTACATAGATACCAAGTTGAGAACTGATGCCATCAGGAAGGTCATTGATGAAAATTAAGAACAAAGTCGGACCAAGGATAGGGACCTGAAAGATACGTTCATTTACTCCTGTCTTGATAGTCTGATTTGTTCGATAAAGTCAAATTGGCAACTGTTCTCAAAAAATGACCTACAATCTGTTGTTAACTGGGACAAAGAATGACTTGTTAATTTTAACTTCTCCAACACAAAACTGTTCCCTGTTAATCGGCTAAGAAACCCCATTCGGCCTTCCATCAGCATGGTTGATGTTAACCTCCAGAAGAGTGACGTGTTGCTGATATGAAGTGGAAATAGTATATTGAATTCATTACTAGGTCAGCTGCTAAGAAAATCGGTTCTTTGTGTTGTGCTAGACAATTTCTCTCTCCAGAATTTATCTTATATATCTATATCCCTGCCATTTCTCCATGCATGGAATATTACTGACATATATGGCCTGGTGTTTCTGATATATATTTAGAAATTCTAGATTAAATCAAATGAAGAATCAGCAATATTATTAGTCCTAATCTGGCGTCTTGGCTTTAGTCACTTTCTCTCCACAGGAAAGTTGCTTCCCTGTGCCTTTTCTATGAATAATATCATGGTTATTGTTCGGATGAGGTCTTCACTATGGTACCTAAATTTTATGAATTTAAGTGCAGTACTAGATTAGCGGCTAGGTCTCATCATTTTACAGTTGAAATGGGTAGAAGTTACGTGCCAACATATACAGCCGCACACACACACACACACACATATATATATATACACACACACACTCATATATATATATACATATATATATATACATATACACACAAACACACACACACACATATATATATATATACACACACACACACATGTACACATGGTTTAAAAATGACAAGTAGAAAAAATTCTTAGGTCTTTCCAATGTGTTTTGTCTTCTGATTTAATCAAGGTAAGCAATAAAAGCAAGAGGTTTTGTAGCCATAGTTAAAAAAATAAAACACACACACACACACACATGCCCCCCCCCACACACACGATGTTTAAATTTTATGATGTAAGCCTACTGGTGCAGTATCTTCAAGGGAGGGTAACTAAGTTATTAAGATGTCTATTTTTTTAAAATCTATTTAAAGCTATTAGTTAAAACCTCAATAAATATATTGAAACATGAATGCTTTAAGTGTGGCGATTTCAAAATGTTTTTATTATAATTTCTTATAATAAAAAAATAATAATAATATATTGCTCTACTTTGGAGATGTCATATATATATATATATATATATATATATATATATATATATATATATATATATATATTGCATATATATCGCCAGAATGTTTTATAAGACATGTCTCATTAAATAATTTTGTCTACTTATTTTTAATATGATTCTCTCATATTCCTGTACAATCTTCTTCGTATCCTTATTAAAGGTAGAAAGAAAGTTACCATATTTGATATATATTCATTTATTCAGAGTAATTTCAACATTAGCAAAATGTCATATTCAGCCTCTTGTTTTATCTAATACAAATTTGTTGAGTTTATCGGAAAATTAATTTTTTTTTATTTGTGAAGTGAAAAATGCTAAACTTATGAACAGTACGATTTTAAAATTTTATGATGTAAGCATACTCGGGTAGTATCGTCAAGGGAGGTAACTAAGTTATTGTCTATTTTTTTAAAACTAATGCTATTGGATAAAACCTAGATATTTTAAAAACTATAAACCTTTTAAAATATGTGTGAATTATTCATAATTCATTTTTATTAAGGGTTGGTTTCAATTTTTTAATATAGATAGCTTCAAGAATTTTTAGATGATCTTGATGAAATAATATAGATGTATTTTCAACAAGAATGTTTTTAATTGCAAATGTGGACAGGCATGATGTTGCAAATGTTTAGAAATGTTAGATGCATCATTCAAATAAAAATTCAAACTCCAAGACAATGTCGTTGTAGTGTGACCAACATAAATATTTTTTGTTGTTGATCTCCCAAGGATCATTTAAATTTATATATCATGTTCGTTTTCTGCAACACGTTAATTGTTGGAGAGTAGTCATTGCAAATAATTAAATTGGATGTATTCAATTTAGTATAGTATATAATTATATAGGGATGGGGAGTGATGGATAGCGGCTCGGATTGAGGAATCGGAGAGCCGAGTTCGAATTCCAGTCGATTCCATTACATTCACTTACATGTTATACCCTTGGGAAAGGTATGAATCCTCTTCTTCTCCCAGCTATGAGTAAATAGTAGTACAGAGTGGGTTCTGTATCCTTGGATAGCAACTGGTCTACCGCAGAAAGAAGTGTCAACCTGCTGCGGGAAAAAAATCTGCTATCTGCCTCCTCAGTCATGTATCAAAAGATACATGGTCGCCTAACTCACGCATGGCACATAACTCATTGACATGATTGATTTTATTTTTTGACTAGAATATGTGGTGGATATATTAGTATTTATTAGTTTTTTTTTAGGATATTTTAGTCTTGTTTATAATTAGAATGTATTTGATTGCGATATAAAAGATTAATATGTTTAGGATTATTTAAAGAATATTATATTCTGTTTACTTTATACTAAAATTTCTAATAAAACATTTGTACATCGTGTCCTGGGTATGACAATAAACTACATCCGCGTCCTGGGTAAGACGATAAACTACGTCCAACAGCAAGGCCTCTGATCAGGAGGTTTCGAGGAGCGTGGAACCACCTCTTAATTGCTGGTGTTCTCAGATCCACCCTGACCCGGGGTGGTAGCACCTGTTAGGGTCCCAGCTATAGGCAAATAGTTAACCCGGAAAATGTGGTAAAAAGCATTGTTACCAGCAATATGTTTTTGAAGAAAAATATGACCAGGAAAAAAGTTAAAAAAAAAGTCGGTATTAAATGAGCCATTGAGGTTGATATACCGTAAAACAAAACAAACCATTTTTTCATCTACAATATAATTAGGGAAGTTATTATAAGTATATATGCTTGTTTTATATTTTTAGTTCCCTCTATAAAATGTCTATTTTGTGGATGAATTAATTTTTGCATAGTTTATTTAGTTTTTTAGGTAGATGGTGTTTTTTTTTTGTTTTTTTAAATTTATTAAATATATTATTTTTGAGGCTAGACACATAGAAATTATTGAAAGTTGGGCCCAGAAATGAACCCATAGAAACACCATCCCATTGTACATATATATTATTTTTGTGATCATAGAATGGAACTTCAGTAGTGCAAGTTAACAGTAGTTTCCATAATATACTAAGTCTAATTTTCGGTGCAGGTAGAGATGAATTATTGTATATATTTCTTGTAATAATATTAATAGTTCGCTATTCGGGAGATTAGTGAATAAATTTTCAATGTCAATTGATGCTATTTGTTTCATTATTAGTCTTGTCGTTTTTTTAGAATTTGAATTACTTCAAAAGTTGATTTTTTTTGTTATATTCACTGGGAAAGTATAGTGTGATAAGTTTGTTTATGATTTTTGTTAATTGACAGACAGTGGTGGGGATTTGCTATATAATACTATGGAGAGGATAGTTCCGGTTGTGTGTTTTATAGTGCCATATATATAAACCGGGCCTATAATCACCCACTATTTTAGGAAATTTAAAACTGTCTTGTTTAGCATTATTAGTTGTGATAAGTTTGTTGTTCTTTAGTAGGATTCCTGGTGATTTTAAAAAAAAAATTCGTATGGTCATTAAATACTTGTTCTAGTTTTGTATTATAATCTGATTTGTTGAAAACAACAAATGTGTTTATTTTGTCTGATTTTTTAACGATTACATCCGGATGATTTCGTAGTTCCTTCGCTTAAGATGATGTTGAAAATTAATTCACTAATGTCACGAGTCATCATAAGGCGGGAAAGTCAGTCAGAAAGTTATATCAAAAGGACGCACATTTCAGGCTCGTGACAAACAAACAGATAAGTACAAAATTCATACTGTTTTTTGTACCCAGTCTTTTGCGAAAAGATATATGCAAACCTTGTATTAAGAATTTCGAATATATATATATATATATATATATATATATATATATATATATATATATATATATATATAATGTCAAGCATTACCCACATTTCTCACCCACACATGACAGACATGCTTGCAAAGGTGTTGAGATCTCACACTAATATTAATATATACACATACACACATCGCACACACGCTCCCTAAGAACTAAAAGAACATACACTAAACAACCACATCAAATTCCTAGCAACCAATAAAAGTCTCAAAATAACCAAAGAGAGAATTCTTAAAGTCAGGAATCTCCCATCTTAAAAAAAAATTGAAAGAGGCCGATTGACCAGCACAAGGATTAACCAAAATTAACGATAAAAAAACAACAAAAAAAAACTACTCCTGTAGTTCACTGTTACTAACATGCAGGGGTTTTTTCTCCTGATAATGGCCATGCTGGCCGAAACTAGTCGACGAATCTTACTGAAATAATAAAACAAAATATATTAATATACAACAATGTGTCTGACAATGTTAAGTTTTTAAAAAATATTTTTTTATTATTCAAAACATATATATATATATATATATATATATATATATATATATATATGTATGTCTGTGTGTGTGTGTGCGTCTGTGTCTGTGTGTCTGTGTCTGTGTGTGTGTATTTAGGCAGCAGTCCTTCTTTCATTCACATTTCATTGAATACAACAGACAATGAAGCTTTTATTTAGATTTTTATACAATTTCTCATGTGATCTAATATTTTTTTCCTTTTCAGATGATAAATTATATAAAAACTGTCCTCTTAGATAAAAAGAACATTGGGACAGTTTTTATATAATTTATTATCTGAAAAGGAAAAAAAAATATTAGATCGCATGAGAAATTGTATAAAAAACTAAATAATAGCACCTTGTCTGTCGTATTCAATGAAATGTGCATATATATATATATATATATATATATATATATATATATATATATATATATATATATATAATATATATATATATATATATATATATATATATATATATATATATATATCCACACACACAAGTGTTTTTATAAGAAGAATTTTGTGTTTTGAGTGAACTTTTCATATATTTATGTTGTATGTTCTATACACTTTAAACAAAGTCTATGTTACATATCTTCGCACAACAAGGGTTGCCTTCTCATTAGTTGAGAGAGAAGTATAGAGAGATACGTTGAGAGAGAGAGAGAGAGAGAGAAATAAAAGAAATAAAGAACTACGGTTTTAAAGGAAAGCGCAAACTACCTTTCTGACTTTTTTGCTTTATATATATATATATATATATATATATATATATATATATATATATATATTATTTTCATATTTTATATTATTTAATTTTTATCAGGACTTACTACAGATATCCTGAATAAGACGTTTAAAAAGAAAACAGATATAAAAAATATATTTCTTTTTGTTTTTGTCTCTGTTTACTGCAACGGTTTGTTTTCAGTTTATCGCCATATTTATAAGTTTATATCGTTTTATATTTCTTTACGAAAATATTTGTTTTTCTATCCGCGCTTATTCGCGTAATTGATGTTGTCAAAGAAGACCACGATTTGGTTGTTATTGTGAAAAATTCTTGAAATGTCAGCTAAGGTCATTTGAGAAAAACAATTATACTGTTTTAAATGTCGTCGTTGCGTCATTAAATTAATTAACAAACTGTGTCTATTTTTTAATCGTATTACCTCCTCATACAAGGTGACAGTTTCACTAGGGCGCAGCGGGGGGCTTACAGGGAGTGAAAGTGAAAGAGAATGAGAAGACTAAGAATGGGATGGATTAAGGACCGAACAAATAAAAGATAGAAGATGTCGATTGACGTTAAATTTAAATTTTCGAAGTTTGTAGTTATCAGGGAAGCAGGAAGTCAGGAGGGAATACCACTGTCGGTAATTGCGAGCAAAGAAACTGTTGGAATAGAAGTGGTGGTTACATTTAATAATTTCAACAGTAAAAGGCGGGGACCTAGATGCCAATCTAGTAACGCGCTTAAATTCATGTAGTCGGGATATCCGGACATGATTTTGATATGTATATTTCAACTATTTGGGTGATATGTAACTAATTTGAAATTTCTGTTTTTCAGAAAATTTACTTTGGATAATTGCTTATGCTTATTTCACCCTAATGGCTTGTATTGGTGCAAAAGATGATGGGAATAAGAGGAAAGGATGACAACTTTGGAGTTATTGGAAAAAGTGGCAATTTTAAACAGACTAGACGCCAGTGAAAATTCATTGTAACTAATGGCTGAGGTCAACATAAAAAAAAGTCAACATTGTATGATAGAAATCTTCCAAAGAAACTATTCTCCAAAGTTCACACTGTCACAATGAACAAGGAAATATAAAACATGATCGTGATGAAACCTGAACTGAAATTGAAAAAAGATACTGTAAAGGTTGTAAGTTTTATGGAAAGAAAGCCAGCATTCAGCTATGATGAGGCAATAACGTACACAGATTTAAAAAGTGTCTTTCCTTTAAAAAAATTCAAGAACAAAAGCAAAACGAAATGCGGAAAAGTTGAGAATGACATTAAAAGAAAAAGAATCATCAAGCAACAGCGATTAAAAAAATTCCTCATTACATTATTTGTTTTGCACACGCGGCAGAGTTAATTTAATGAATTTTCATTAACATTAAATAATTTATTTCTTTTTTCTTAAAATCAATTCCGTTATATTTCACTCACCATTAGCTTATTTTGTTTACTATAAAACATTAAAAATAAATGTTAAACCTGATTTCAGTTCTTTTATTTTAATCTAAATATAATGCCTCATATCCGGACTTTGTAACCAATTCCCCAAGGCCTTCTTAGTCTGGTGGTCAGGGAATCTACTGTATATGCAGATAACAATTATATTACCACACTTTCAAAACGTAACATATATAAATAACAGTTAAGTTCAAATAATTCGGTAAAGGTCAGGGATGAATTTTACACGCGACTTAATATTATAACCCCTTTTGCTGCAGCCTACAACCGACGGTGTAACCACGTTTAGGGTCTTATGACGACGTTTTAAGCACAGGGATAACTCTGATTGTTAGTCGCTGGACGCCTCGGTCCCCGTTGTGTTCTTGATCTCAGAGCATTGAAAGACTGAAAGTCGTAGTAATCACAGCACGGGTTCAAGCCGTGGCGTGTGCTATATTAAGGAAGAAAAATATCTTCACGACAAAAAATAGATGGTAGCACCTATTAGGGTCCCAACTATGGAAAAATAGTTAACCCTCAAACAAGGGTTAAAACACTATAAAAGTGTAAAAACAAGTTTTAATACCAGCAATAAAATTTTGAGGAAATTTTTTTTTACCAGCAACACATTATTACTAGCAATATATTTTTGGGAAAAAAATATTACCATCAATAAAAGTCTTGTCGGCATTAAATAACCTATTGAGGTTGATATACCGTAAAACGAAACAAACCAAATTAAACCAAACCAGTTTATATTTTATTTTAGGCTTAACCATTTTTTCTGCCCAGAAATAACATTTACCCACCTCATAGCCTCAATGTTACATTATTATAAGCAGGCCTCTCTTGTAAAATGACTTTAAAAAAAATCACTATTTCCCGTTTCAGAGAAATATAATGAGTGAAGGAAGGTTTACAGCTGGGTTTCCCACTCTGGGCAATATCGCTCACCGGTGGAATATTTCAACTGTTGCATAGACAATGAACAAATAAACTGTAAATATTAGGCGATTGAAAATGTTGCTGGGTGATATAAGATTATGAATATTGAAAAGTTATTTAAAAAAAAAAATATTCAAATGACATGTATTACAAACACGCACACGCACACACACACACACAAAACAATGAAAAGAAAGAAAACAGACGATTAAATGGGAATAATTGAGTCACCTTCCTTATTTACATTATTGGAACTGTTATCCTCATCTTCATTGCCATATTCACAACGTTTCGGCTGTTGCACGCTCCGGCCTTCTTCAGGTGATTGGAATTTTTCTGCAATATCTGTTTATATCTCTGAGATGAGTTATTATGCTTACTTGCATTATTTGCATTATTCGGACCGTTATCCTCATCTTCATTGTCATATTCACAACGTTTCGGCCGTTGCACGCTCCGGCCTTCTTCAGGTGATTGGAATTTTTCTGCAATATCTGTTTATATCTCTGAGATGAGTTATTATGCTTACTTGCATTATTTGCATTATTCGGACCGTTATCCTCATCTTCATTGTCATATTCACAACGTTTCGGCCGTTGCACGCTCCGGCCTTCTTCAGGTGATTGGAATTTTTCTGCAATATCTGTTTATATCTCTGAGATGAGTTATTATGCTTACTTGCATTATTTGCATTATTCGGACCGTTATCCTCATCTTCATTGTCATATTCACAACGTTTCAGCCGTTTTTTTTTTATTTACATTTGTCCATGATATTCCAGGATAGGTGACAGCTTGCACGGTTGGCACAACACAATCTTCTTACTACTCTTTCCATCCGATCGGCCTTGATCTGTACTATGTTCAGTAAAGATCAAACACCTAACAAGCCAAAATCTTTAGAATTCACCCGCTCAATCTTGTTGATTCCCTAGCTAAGCAGTCAGATTATAAGTTGGCTCTACATGATCTTCCTACCATAACCCCAATCTGCATTATTCCGTTCTAAGTTATGTTTTAGTAAATGTGAAATTCTAGCCCGTCAGTATTTTTTGAAAAATTGGTCCGAATTTTCAAGGTAAACAGACTGGAAAGTCTGGAGAAACACGATCTTCCTGGGTGCGTTTGGCCTTGTGCCATAATAAGTGTAGTTCAGTAAACATCAACGTCAATTTTCTTCTAAATTCAATCGCTAATAACTGTTGATTTACAGGCTGAGTAATTGGAAGTCTGACGCAACACAATCTTCCTACTATCATCTCTAACTTGAAGTGAAGGTCAGTGAATATGAAAGACCTAATTAGCCAATGTCTTTTGACATTCGATCGCTAATAACTGTTGATTTTCAAGAGAAGCAGATAACTTGGAAGTCTGACGCAACACAATCTTTCTACTACCATCTCTACCTTGAAGTGAAGTTCAGTGAATATGAAAGACCTAATTAGCCAATGTCTCTTGACATTCTATCGCTAGTAACTGTGTTTTATTACGGATGTTTTGCTGTCGGGGCGCTTGTGAATATTACATGCCGAAGAATTGTTAACAATTGCACGCAAGCGGTTTACTGTCGTTCCTTCTTCTGCATTTGTTTATCGCTTCCTCCATCTACCTGTTCATCACTGACTGTGTGCCGAGAAGATGACATCATTTGCAAAGGTGGGCGATTCAACGTAAGCCTTGGCAACCTTGTCACGCTTAGCGGGGAAGGGGCAGTAAATGGAAATTGTTTGATGGCCGCTAACGAGATCATTCGTGGATCAGCCGACGAACTGCTTTAAATATGCTTGTTTCCGTGGCAACTTGTGAAACCTGACCCAAAGCCGATTCGATTTGTTTTCTTCTCATCTGCGAATGAATTTACCTCTGCTTGTGGTCACTGAACATTAAATGAATATAGTTGGGCAATAAAGGAAACACACACCCTCCCGCGTTTTATATATGCATTACTTGTCTATCATCACGTCAAATATGACAGCATATTTTGTGAATACATAACTATCATTCTTATGATTTCGCACGTGAGTTTTTAAATATGTCTGTACAATTATTATATAAACATGTAACCATTATAGGGGGATCAGTTTATTACTTAATGACAGTAGAAAACCAATCCCCCTTCTTTATGCTCAGCAGAATCTTATGTTAGTATTAGTTTATCCATGTTATAAAAATTGATGGTATAGTTTGTTAAGAGTTTATAGTTTCACATGTGTATCTGAGGGTTCAGTTTATTATTTAATAGCAATAGAAAACCGACCCCTCACTTTATGCCCAGTAGAATCTTATATTAATACTAGTTTATTCATGTTATCAAAAATGATGGTATAATGTAAGAGTTTACTATTATAGTTTCACATGTGTATCTGAGGGTTCAGTTTATTACTTAATAACAACAGAAAACCGATCCCCCATTTTATGCCCAGCAGAATCTTATGTTAATATTAGTTTACCCATGTTATAAAAATGATGGTATAGTTTGTTAAGAGTTTATAGTTTCACATGTGTATCTGAGGGTTCAGTTTATTACTTAATAACAACAGAAAACCGATCCCCCATTTTATGCCCAGCAGAATCTTATGTTAATATTAGTTTACCCATGTTATAAAAATGATGGTATAGTTTGTTAAGAGTTTATTATTATGGCTTCACGTGTGTATCTAGAGGGATAAGTTTATTACTTATAAACAATAGAAAACCCATCCCCCATTTTACGTACATTAGAATCTTGCATTAATACTATTTACCGTTGTTATCAACAATGTCTAGTCGGCATTTTTATCCATGTTTGGTGATATTCCGCATGTTGATTTGGGTATATTTTACGTGAGGTTGAAATAATTTAAGTTACACTGGTTGTAGTAGGTAGATATTCTTTAAGTATGGAGTTATGGATTTTAAGTTGGTGATATAATAAAGTGTTCACACTGGACCATTCAGACAGAGCAGGAGTCATATATTCCGGCTGTACCAACGTGATAGTTCCAGTCAGAGCAGACACCTCTTTGTGTCTGATCGGAATAAGTGTAAAAACGTGCCGTCAAAGTCTTTGTTGACAATATGAGCCACCGTATAGCCTCTAACAACATGGCAACTGGCAGCTCTGTAATCAGTCAGTTATGTGCCACGTATTCACTAATCTCCCAACTAGCGAAACTATTAATATTATTACAAGAAACATATACAATAATTCATCTCTACCTGCACCGAAAATTAGACCTAGTACATTACGGAAACTACTGTTAACTACTGAAGTCCCATTCTATGATCACAAAAATAATATATTAGGTTGTGCAAAAATAATGTCGGTTTTTGACGTATTTTTTAACATCAAAAACCGACATTATTTTTGCACCAACCTAATATAGGTACAATGGGATGGTGTTTCTATGGGTTCATTTCTGGGCCCAACTTTTACTAATTTCTCTTTGTCTAACCTCAAAAATAATATATTTAATAAATTTAAAAAAAAAAACACGATCTACCTAAAAAACTAAATAAACTGAGCAAAAAATCTTCCACAAAACAGACATTTTATAGAGGGAACTAAAAATATAAAACAAACATATATACTTATAATAACTTCCCTAATTATATTGTAGATGAACAACTGGTTTGTTTTGTTTTACGGTATATCAACCTCAATGGCTCATTTAATTCCGACAACATTTTTTTCCTGGTAATATTTTTGTTTTGTCAAAAATCTATTTCTGTTAATATTTTTTCCTAATAGCTGGTAATATTATTTTTTCAAAAACGTTTAGCTGGTAATATTATTTTTTTCAAAAATATATTGCTGGCAATAGATTTTTTCTTCAAAAACGTATTACTGGTAACAATGCTTTTTACCTCAGATTCGGGGTTAACTATTTGACTAGAGCTGGGACCCTAACAAGTGCTACCACCCCGGGTTAAGGTGGACCTCGGAATACCAGTAATTAAGATGTGGTTCCACGCTCCTCGAAACCTCCTGATCAGTGGCCTTGCTGTTGGACGTAGTTTATCGTCTTACCCAGGACGCGGATGTAGTTTATTGTCATACCCAGGACATGATGTACAAATGTTTTATTAGAATAAAGTAAACAAAATATAATATTCTTTAAATAATCCTAAACATATTAATCTTTTATATCGCAATCAAATACATTCTAATTATAAACAAGACTAAAATATCCTAAAAATCAAATAAATACTAATATATCCACCACAGATGCTAGTAAAAGAATAAAATTACTTATATTAGTCAGTAATATGCCATGTATGATACACGCTTAGGCGACCATGTATCTTTTGATACCGCAGTAGGTTGCCATTTCTTTTTGAGATAGACCAGTTGCCATCCAAGGCTATAGACCCCAGTGTGTCCTAAGAAGAGGATTTTTAACTTTCCGAATAGTATTAGCACGTAAGTGAATGTAATGAACTCGACTGGAATTCGAACTCGGCTCTCCTCAATTTCTCAGTCCAAACCGCTATACTCCACCGTGGCACGAGTATGAAAAAAAGTAAGTCTTCTATTCCTCTAATCTTCATTTATTTTGAGGTGTTAACATTTTGTTTTGATCGTCAATTCTTTTCCAATTCTACACTTGATAAGTCTGGATTTTGTCTACTTTACTCTCCACTTAAGGATGAGTTTCTGTCGTGTGATTTACATATAATTCCATCCATGATCCCTGATATCATCTCTAAACTAGAGGCCTACAAAACATGTGGATTTGATAGTATCTCTTTAATAGTTCTTTGAGCTCCTGAAGTAGCTCCTGTTCTCTCAAAATCTACGGTAAATGCCTGGCTGCTTCTTGCTTTCTTTCTTGCTGGAAGACTGTATTGGAAAAAATGCAATGGGTTAGTATCATGAATAAAAGAAAACAGAAGAGTAAGATAAATACAAAGATAGATAGAGAGAGAGAGAGAGAGAGAAAGAGTACACTCATAAAGAAATAGAAAGAGAGAGAGAGAGTACACATATAAACATTGAAAAGAGGGAAAGAGAATATACATATAAACAAAATAAAAGAGAGAAAGGCAGTACGCATAAAAAGCAAAACAGAAAGAGAGGGAGAAAGAGAGTACACATAAAAACAAACAGAAGGAGGGAGAAAGCGTACACATATAAAGAAACAGAAAGAGAGGGAGAAAGAGAATACAGATATAAAGAGAGAGAGGGGGGGAAGTACACATATAAAGAAACACAAAGGGAATGAGTGAAGTATTTACATTATTCAGACTAATATCCTCATCTTTGTCGCCATATTTATCACAACATTTCGGGCTTTGAGTATCTGTCTATATTTCTGAGATGAGGTATTATGTACACTATTTACATAATTCAGACTATTGTCTTCATCTTTGCCGCCATATTTATTACAACGTTTCGGCATTTCAGTATCTATCTGTATTTCTGAGATGAGGTATTATGTACACTATTTACATTATTCGGACAATTGTCCTCGTCTTTGTTGCCATATTTATCACAACGTTTCGGCCTTTCAGTATCTGTCTATATTTCTGAGATGAGGTATTATGTACACTATTTACATTATTCGGACTATTGTCTTCATCTTTATCGCCATATTTATCACAACGTTTCGGCCTTTCAGTATCTGTCTATATTTCTGAGATGAGGTATTATGTACACTATTTACATTATTCGGACTATTGTCCTCATCTTTGTCGCCATATTTATCACAACGTTTCGGCCTTTCAGTATCTGTCTATATTTCTGAGATGAGGTATTATGTACACTGTTTATATTATTCGGACTATTGTCCTCATCTTTGTCGCCATATTTATTATAACGTTTCGGCCTTTCAGTATCTGTCTATATTTCTGAGATGAGGTATTATGTACACTATTTACATTATTCAGATTATTGTCTTCATCTTTGTTGAAATATTTATCAAAACGTTTCGGCCTTTCAGTATCTGCCTTTAATTTCTGAGATGAGGTATTATGGACATTATTTACATTACTCAGACTATTTTCTTCATCTTTGTTGCGATATTTATCACAACGTTTCGGCCTTTCAGTATCTATCTATATATCTGAGATGAGTTATTATGTACAATATTTACATTATTCAGACTATTATCTTCATCTTTGTTGCCATATTTATTACAACGTTTCGGCCTTTCAGTATCTGTCTATATTTTTGAGATGAGGTATTATGTACATTATTTACATCATTCACACTATTGTCTTCATCTTTGTTGCCATATTTGTCACAAAGTTTCGGCCTTTCAGTATCTGTCTATATTTCTGAGATGAGGTAATATGTACACTATTTACATTATTCGGATTATTGTCCTCATCTTTGTCGGCATATTTATTACAACGTTTCGGCATTTCAGTATCTGTCTATATTTCTGAGATGAGGTATTATGTACACTATTTACATCATTCAGACTATTGTCTTCATCTTTGTTGCCATATTTATTACAACGTTTCGGCCTTTCAGTATCTGTCTATATTTCTGAGATGAGGTATTATGTACACTATTTACATTATTCGGATTATTGTCCTCATCTTTGTTGCGATATTTATTACAACGTTTCGGCCTTTCAGTATCTGTCTGTATTTCTGAGATGAGGTATTATGTACACTATTTACATTATTCAGACTATTGTCTTCATCTTTGTTGCCATATTTATCACAACGTTTCGGCCTTTCAGTATCTGTCTATATTTCTAAGATGAGGTATTATGTACACTATTTACATTATTCAGACTAATATCCTCATCTTTCTTACCATATTTATTACAATGTTTCGGCCTTCCAGTTTCTGTCTATATTTCTGAGATGAGGTATTATGTACACTATTTACATTATTCGGACTATTGTACTCATCTTTGTCGCCATATTTATCACAAAGTTTCGGCCTTTCAGTAGCTGTCTATTTCTGAGATGAGGTATTATGTTCCCTATTTACATTATTCGCACTATTGTCCTCATCTATGTTGCCATATTTATCAGCATTTCAGTATCTCTCTATATTTCTGTGATGAGGTATTATGCACACTATTTACATTATACGGACTATTGTCCTCATCTTTCTTGCCATATTTATTACAACGTTTCCGCCTTCCATTATCTGTCTATATTTCTCAGATGTGTTATTATGTACATTATTTACATTATTCAGACTATTATCCTCATCTTCCTTACCATATTTATTACAACGTTTCTGTCCTTCAGTATCTGCCTATATTTCTGAGATTAGGTATTATGTACACTAATTACATCATTCAGACTATTGTCTTCATCTTTGTTGCCATATTTATTACAACGTTTCGGTCTTTTAGTATCTGTCTATATTTCGCAGATGAGGTATTATGTACACAATTTACATTATTTGGACTATTGTCCTCATCTTTGTTGCCATATTTATTACAACGTTTCGGCCTTTCGGTATCTCTCTATAATTCTGAGATTAGGTATCACGTACACTATTTATATTATTCGGACTATTGTTCTCGTCTTTGTCGCCATATTCATCACAACGTTTCGGCCCTTCAGTATCTGCCTATATTTCTGAGATGAGGTATTATGTACACTATTTTCATTATTCAGTCTTTTGGCCTCATCTTTGTCACTATATTTATCACAATGTTTCGGCCTTTTAGTATCTGTCTATTTTTCTGAGATGAGGTATTATGTACACTATTTACATTATTCGGACTATTTTCCTCATCTTTATCGTTTTCATAGCACAAGAGGCGCTGAGTATCATCAGGACAGAAATGAAAAACATTTGTCACAAAAAACTTATAGCGAAGAGAAGAATGACCAATATAAGAATTCCTTAAACAATTTCTATTAGTTTAAAAAAAAAAAATGGTAGAAAGAAAAAGGCAGAAAAGCCCTGAAATAATCCTGTAATTGGCATCATGACCGCCATAATTTAAGGGCTGATGTCTTCTCACCTAGCAAAATAATTTTAGTATTCAACGTCACTTTGCTTTTTGGTGAAGACGAGTACGAATATGCTGTTGTTCTGTTCGTCTCTCTTGTTGCAGCAGATCAAGAAAAGCTATTACTTATTTATATGGTCTACTGAAAAATGTTTGAACAAACTAACTTTAAACAATTTTTTTTTTGCAATCCTCTGCCAGCCGCCATGATGGAGAAAGCATTACCTCGGACGATTGCCTTGAGACACGCTGCAAGAGACACTCCGTTTTAGAAACGCCATCGAACAAGTGCCAAGAAGTCTTCACTGCCACAGGAGTAAAAAAAAAATGATTCTGAAACAAACAGAACATTTTATTTTAACAGGAAAAAAAAAAAAATGAATTGACCCGGGTTTATTGATGACAATGTCATTTTCGCTTCGAATGTTTTATTGTTGACCATATCAGCGTATCCTCCGAAGAAACGCCATCGAACGAGGGCCAACAACCTCAGAAGTCTCCACTGCTCCCGGAGTAAAAAAAAATCTATCAGCAAGAAAAGAATATTTAACTATATTCTTTTATCTAGGAGTCCCGGGCGACGGATCCCGGCTCAACGGATCAAATTACCGACCGAAAATGCATCCGCACAGGTCGCTTCCCAAATCAACGACTTCCCCATTTTAAAAGGGAAAAAGGTAATGCCATCCAGCCGCTTTCCATCACCGCGGTCGAGGCCTATGGGTTCGATTTGGGAAGGGAACCCAGCTGCATCCAAACCTCTTCTGATGATGTCGTTTATTTTTATTTAAATAATAAATTCATTTGAACAAAGTATCTATGGACAAAAAACAAAATGTTTCATTTTTTTGCTATCCTCTACCAGCCGCAATGATGTAGAAAGCATTACCTCGAACCATCGCCAGTGAGACACGCTGCAAGAGCCACTCCGTTTCGCAAAGCCCGTCCCTTAACCGAGAAACAATCCCGCCAACCCACCGAAAGAACGCCATCGAACGAGGGCCAAGAAGTCTCCATTACCACAGGAGTAAAAAAAAAAAAAAATGCTTCGGAAACAAACAGAACGTTTTGTTTTAACAGGAAAAAAAAAAAAAATGAATTGACTCGGGTTAATTGATAACAGTGTCATTTTCGCTTCGAATGTTTTATTGTTGACCATATCAGCGTATCTATATTTGTGAATATATATATATATATATATATATATATATATATATATATATATATATATATATATATATATATATATATATTTTGTGAAATATAACAGAAAATGAATGTCTATAAATAAAGACAAAATTGTTCAACATTTGGATTTTTTTTTATTAAGCCGGTCCTTGATCTAATGTTTCGGCTCACATTACCCATCTTCAGAGTGGTTATTCATATTGCATCTAGACATATAATTCCGTTGTTAATATTTTATTTTCTCACGTGGCATGGCATCATAGAACCGCATCATGAACTTACGACCTACGTCTATTATCCCACGACCGCTATCGTCGCATAGCAGTCTTCTATGTCAACATAACAGAATATCTTTGTTTAAATGTCCGTATAACCACTTGCCACTCTAATGATGGCTGAGTGGTTAGAAAGTTCGCCTTCTGACCATGAGACCTGGGTTCGAATCTCACCATTGTCGATTTATCAGGAAGGAGACTTCCCGATGTTATCGATAAGGAGTTGGGGGGACGATGCCAGCGTGCGGCACGGGTTGACCCAAACCGTGTGTGCGAAAGGTGGTAGACGGAACACTTGAGGCCGTCGATAGCTGTGCTAGCACGAAGTCATAGTCATCGTGACCGAGGGTTTGAGTGTGCTGGTGTTGTTCAGATTGTTGATCATTCTAGATAACACACTCTCTGCCAGAAACTGTAACCAAGATGTGCTCAGCATAGTTGCAGTACAAACCAAAGGTGTGGGTGTTGAACAAACAAAAATGTGCCTGAGCGAGAATCTGCAACAGGGATTGGCTAGCCACCTTAGTAGACGGGTATCCTCGAATGCGAGTGGCCAGTTATTATATATGATGGATTGGTTGAAAGAAGTGTGACAATCGAAAGGTGTGGGAATATTGATCGATAAAAAGCTAACGGTAACAAACGCGACAGCACCTTCTCCGTCACTTCATTTACCATTAATCGTAATTGGGATTTGTGTCACATTGAACGGTCTTATCTATCACAGCCCCTTTCAAAATCTATCTATCTATAACCGTCTGTAGGCATATATATATATATATATATATATATATATATATATATATATATATATAATATCTATATCGGTATATTTGGATCGATGTATTTATATGAATCTATCTATCTATCTATCTATCTATCTCTGTCTCTCTCTCTATATATATATGTATATATTACAGTTTGTTTATTATCTATCTATCTATCTATCTATCTATCCGTGTCTCTTCATATCTATCTATTTATCTATGTGCCCGAATCTCTTCATATCTATCTATCTATCTATCTATCTATCTATCTATCTATCTATCACAGTCTCTTTATTCTATCTATCTATCTATCTATCTATCTATCTCAGTATTTCTATTTATCCCCACCTATTCATATCTAGACCTGGCCTACGGAAATTGAAGCGGACCAAGGCAGCAGTCAAACTGCAAAACGACAAGGTACCGAATATCCCGAATATCAACAAAAGGTGAATGGAAACTCAATGTGGGGCGCATTAATCGTAGCTTTAGTTACAATCAGCAATCGAAATCATACCAAAGAAAAATAGTCAAAAAAGTAAAAGAATAGATGACAGATTCAATTCTGGAAAAGATGAAACGAAAAAAAAAAAAAACAATGCCAAGTTACGGCACAGAATGTAGGGCTCTTCACATAGACATTGGGAACAAATACAGGCGTGCTAAAAAGGAATGACTCAACGGAAAATGTGCAGAAATAGAAAGAATACGTTTTACAGATAAAGCAGATGTGTATAGAAAGGCAACAGGACAAAAGATCTGCTCATGAGCTAGATGCATAAAATCCAAAGACGGAACGCTGATATTAGAGAAGGAAAAATACTTCAGAGATGAAACGAATATATAGGAGAATTCTTCAACGACAAAAATAGAACAACTGGCAAAGCAAAGGAATATCAGAACTGACCAAAATTGAACAGAAACAAAGCGGCAGAACCAAACGGAACTGTAATAGAGATGCTGGAAGCCTTATATAATTTCGGCATTGACAAGATTACTGAGACAATAAATGTAATATTCGACTGTGTTGCTATAACGGAAGACTTAAGCAGATCCATTTTCATAACATTGTCTAAGAAGCCAGGTGCAAACGAATGTAAACTCCGGAGTATCAGCCTAATGAGTCATATAAAAACTTATCACTGAATTCTAATGAATAAAGCACGCAGCAAAATCAGACCAGGAATAGGAGAAGAACAGTGCGGGTTCGTCAATAACACTGGAACAAAGAATGCGATATTTATGTTCAAAATGATTATTAGGAAAATGCAGTAGGATGTGTATTTTTGTTTTAAAGATTATGCAAATGCGTTTGATAAAGTACATCACAAAGATCTGTTAGAACTGCTAGGCAACCTTGACATATTTTGAAAGGATATTAAAATAAACCAGATTCGATACTGGCAGTAAACCGCCTGCATACCGATAAAAAATGAATGCAGTAAATATACAACAATAAAAAAGTGGGTAAGACAAGTATATGTTTGGTTTGCTTTGTTTTACGGCATATCAACCTTAGTGAGTTATTTAATGCCAACAAAATTTTTTTGCTGGTAATATTTTTTTCCTAAATAAATCTAATTTTGGTAATATTTTTTTTCTTCAAAAATGTATTGGTTCTAATATTTTTTTTACCCCAGTTTGGGAGTTAACTATTTGCTCATAGGTGGGGCCCTGACAAGTACTACGACCTCGGGTCAGGGTGGACCTGGGAACACCAGCAATTAAGAGGTAGTTCCACGCTCCTCAAAACCTCCATATCAGAGGCCTTGCTGTTGAACGTAGTTTATCGTCTTACCCAAGACGCGGATGTAGTTTAACCTCATACTCAGGACGGACAAGTATATGTCTTCTCAGCGGATTTATTTAACCTATACAGAGATGCGATTCTGAGAGAATTAGAAGTGCTACCAGGATACATTATTGGCGGCCACTATCTTCCCGACATAAAATGTGCAGATAACACTGTGTGTTGGTAGCAAACACAGAAAGGCAACTACAAGAAGATAGTGAAGGAATGAAAGAATAAAGGACTAAACATTAATTGCAAGAAGATGGAATGCATGTTTGCTAGCAAAAGGAACAGCCCAACATGCAATTTACAAATTGGAGATACGAAAATCACACAAAGTACAATAATTTAAATCTGAAATCTGAATGAACATTGGACTAGTAAAAGATGACTTTCAAAAGCTAAACAGAAAAATAGAAAATCTTCAGTAGAAAGAATGAAAAGAGTACTAATCTGTTACGTGGCATCTCTCCTTCTGTATGGCAGTGAGTACTAGACAATTTCGAGTATTTCAAAGATGAAGATGAGTCTTGAAGCAACTGAAATATGCAGAATGATGCTGACTATAACATGTACCAAACATGTGAGCAAGATCGAGGTTTTAGAGAGAATGGCAACAAAGTGGACATCAGGAAGTGACAGTTGACATTTCTAGGGCATAGAATGAGGGCTTGAAAAATTTGATACTCACAGGACAGATTAGAGGCAAGCGGAATAAAGAAAACAACGCATAACCTAGCTTGCGAACTCGAGTATATGGATGACGGAACAGGTTTTAGGAGAGATGCCAAAAGCATCATACTTATTAAGAGCTACAAAGGAAAGGAAATTGTGGATAGCCACGATCGCCAACGTCCTTTAGGTATTCTGCACAGAGAAGAATTTCTATGTCAGTATGTTTGTATTGATGGCCGAGTGGTTAGAACGTTCGCCTTCTGACCATGAGACCCGGGTTCGAATCTCACCCTGGTCGATTAGTCAGGAACGAGACTGCCTGGTGTTATCGGTGGAGGATCCCAGCGTGCGGCACCTTCTGAAAGTGATTGAAAAGCATACCAAGAGTTGACCTAAGCAATGTGAGTGAAATTGGGTAGACGGAACCCTTGGAGGCTGTCGATAGCTGTGCTAGGACGAAGTCACCATTCATCATAACCGAGGGTTTGAGAATGCTGGCCTTGTTCAAATTGTTGATCACGCTAGATAATACGCTCTTTCCCAGAAATTGTAACTAAGGTCTGCACAGCACAGTTGCAGTATAAACAACCACAGGTGGGCTCTGTGGGTGTTGAGCAGACACAAATGTGCCTGAGCGAGCGTCTGCAATAGGGATTAGCTAGCAGCCCTAGTAGACGGGTATCCTCGAATATGAGCGGCCAGTATTATTATTATTATTATTATTATTATCTATATAACTCCAACTGTTCAAATCTATCGATTTGACACAGTACATATTTATCTATCTATCTCATAATTTTCTTTCTCTCTCTCTCACTTTCTCTCTCTGTATATATATATTTATATATATATTATGTTTAATATTAAGGCTGCGACAAATTTCGACCTTCGTGCCCGTAAAAAAACGGAGTGTCAAAAGAACGGTTTTCCCCTAGACACCGTTACTATATTATAACTACCATCACTCCTCGGTAATGTTTTATTGTTTTAAAAGGCCATTTTTAGAATTGTAATAAAAACTTGTGGAATCTTCCACATTAGCCTTCCACCCGTTTCGGAAAGATGTATTCTTCCCTAAAAAAAACGCCTTAACCAATCACCACTTCGTTTCAGTAAATTCAATCTTCTATTGGTTAAGAAACACTAAACTGTAGCAAAATCGAAACAGATCCTTTTTCCCGCCGAAGCTCCCCGGAGCCGATTTGTAATCACCAATGTCTATATAAACAGCCGCATGACTCAATTCAAGTCAGTCAGTCATCAAGTTTCGTGAGATGCTACCGAACTCCACGCCTGTCAATTCACTGACTCAACATCACTTCAAAATTCTCAACCAATTCGACACAGCACTCAATCGACCATTGTCCGCGTGGTAATCAAATTACAGTTGACTTAAAAAGTGAACATTTTCACTACACAAACAGTAATTGTACAATTCATCAATTTAGCCAAACAGTTAAAGGCAAACAACTCTTCACAACTTAAATTCTAACTAACAAGTAATACACGCATACACACTAATATTTGAACGAACACATTTGAGATTTTCCTTGCAGAAACCAAATTATTTTAATTTCACTAACAAATCAAAATCATTAACTTTTATTGACCAAATTTCTGCATGAACATTCTTCATAACCTTGTCTCAATTGCCACAATCAACAAACATTTTGTTATCCTTGCATGTATATCTATTGTATATATAAAAATCTCTTTATTCTTGAATCTCTAACCACTGTGTTTTTAAGAATTTCTTGCAATACAAATTGTCCTTATATTCTTTATTTGATCTACATGTTGTGGGAGAATGCATAATAAGCATGCATAATCTTTGCCTTACATAAATTACCTTCTGATACAGTTTCACTCAGTTACAACTCGGAACAAACTAAACATACGCTGAATGCGATTTTAAACAATTTTTTTTGGTTCTTGAGAATTTACAACAACAAAAATAAACACTTTTTATTTATTGAATATGAAAACAATTTTTTATTCATAAATATTTAGACATTTCAAAAATGTTTAAAATATGTGAAACCATAAGGAAATCTGTCTATATTTCTGAGATGAAGTATTATGTACATTATTTACATTATTCGGACTATTATCCTCATCTTTGTCGCCATATTCATTACAACGTTTCGGTCGTTGTACGCTCCGGCCTTCTTCAGGTGGTTGGAATGTCGAACTGATCCCTTTATTTCGCTCACTGGGGTAGACTGTTCTAGTTCCACGTGCCATGTTTAATGGATGTCAGTTATCTCCTGTTAATTTCCCTCTGAAAGTTCTCCACTGCCTTAACCGGGTATTGAACTCACACTCTTTGGGTCCTGTCACTGGATCTAACTACAGCGTAAAGAAAGGGATCGTACGCTGCTTATAACACCGAGCAAAAGTTATAAGTGGCGAGCCAGAGACATTAGATGAAGAATTGGTCAGTATAAGTAGTATCCTACAACGTAAGAACTACCCTGGCTACATGGCAGCAACCCCCAAAAACTCGGATAGACGGGTACAAGAGGAGGACAACAACATTCAGAAAACAGTCTGCCTATCTTATGTAAAGGGGTTATCAGAGAAAATGCAAAGGTTCTACGGTCCATATAACATCAAGACAACCTTCAAAAGCTTGACGACACTTCGCAGATATCTCTCCCGAGTAAGACCTCCCCTCCATAGAGGAGAACATGACTAAAGACTGTGTGTACGCTATCCCGTGCAGCTGCGGAAAGAAATATAAAGGGGAGACAGGCCGCCACCTCAAGGTAAGGCTTCAAGAACACCAGAAAGCTGTAACACGAGAGGGAGTGGAAAAATCAGGCGTGGCTGACTACATATGGAGGGAGAAGAGAGATCACCGCCCTTTGTGGAATCAGGTTGAAATCATAGACAAAGAACACCATTGGAAAATTCGTAAACTTAAGGAATCAGCACCTATGCTAAGCCACAAAAATCTCCTGAACCGACTAAGCATAGAAATGATTACAATATGGGAATCAGTAATAAGGAGTGCCAGAGAAAAGCGATAATAACAAAAATTGCAATATGAGCTCTGGTAAAAATCATGCAATGATAATAGCAAAAAATTGCAATATGAGCACTGGTAAAAAAATAGTTGCTGAAGACATTAGGTTTGTAATACCCAGAAATTCATACACAGATGTCCTCAATGGCACAATGGTTAAAGGCGTTAGTTAGATCCAATCAGAGGACCCAAAGAGTGTGAGTTCAATACCGGGAATGGCAGTGGAGAACTTTCAGAGGGAAATTCACTGATAACTGACATCCATTAAACGTGGAACTAGAACAGTCAACCCCAGTGAGCAAAATAAAAGGTTCAGTTCGACATTCCAACGGCCGAGACCTTGTAATAAATATGGCGACAAACATGAAGACAATAGTCTGAATAATGTATAAGGATATCGTTATTGTTTACGATTTTCTAAAGTTTGACTCAGTTACTAATTGTGTGATGTTATGCCAGCTTTTCCAATAAAAAAATATCACAAATAAATAGTGTAAATAAACAATCTTATAAATGTATAGTGTTTATTATTTTTATTCTTAGGAACGATGAAAATATATAAATATATAAATACACTTTCATAATAATGTTAGGTTTTATTACAATTTTAATCATCGCTTTTTAAAACAATAAACCTTGGCGAGGAATGAATATAGTTAAAACAATAGCGGTGTCAAGGGAAAAAACGTCATTTTGACACATCACGTTTTTGTGGATGGGGATGGGGGAATACGCATGAAGGTCCAAGTTTGCTATGTCTGTTTTGGAATCTTCTCGAAGGAGCATGCGTTTTATACAAATATCTGCTAAGGTACTGTACAGTGTACATATCGATTTCATGTTAGTCTTGGACGCAGGCAAAACTTCGCATCGCTACTGCCGGAAGAAGTGTGGTCTTTTATTTTTATTTTTTTATTTTTTTATCAGAGATTAAAACTCATCCGAAGGGCTTTTGCGTACAGAAGCGTAAACATTCCTCTCTATCTGCCCCGGGAGTTGTGACGTCATCCGGGAATGACGTCATTTGAGGGAGGCGTCATCGCATCGTGCTGCTGCCTTGGATACGGAAAGCGGGCTACACTAGCGATGAAGAAGAAGAAGAAGAAGAAGAAGAAGAAGAAGAAGAAGAAGAAAGGGGAATGTGAAGAAGAAGAAGAAGAAGAAGAAGAAGAAGAAGAAGAAGAAGAAGAAGAAGAAGAAGAAGAAGAAGATAAGAAGACAGTCGCGCAGGGCAAATCGGTTATCGAAAGGTCACATTTTAGTCAAGTGACATTGATAATATTTTTGGTAATAAAACAGCGTAATTATCTTTCTCAGTCACTTCATCTATCTATCTATCTATCTATCTATCTATCTATCTATCTATCTATCTATCTATCTCATTATTTTCTTTCATTCATTCTTTTTTTCTATCTCATTTTCTTTCTTTCTTTCTTTCTTTCTATTATCTATCATTATTGTCTTTTTTATTTCTTTCTTTCTTGTTCATATCTATATCTATCTCTCTATCTCATTTCTCTCTCTATCTCTGTATATATATATATATATATATATATATATATATATATATATATATATATATATATATATATTATCGCGGATACCCGAATTCGAGTAAACACTCCGTATTATTTTAAACTGTATATAATATGACGGATTAAAAAATAAAATCGATACATTCCCTCTTTCTTTCTCTTGTTTTTTTTTTAATCCGACATATTATATACAGTATAAAATAATACGGAGTATCTACTCGAATTCGGGTATCCGCTAAAAATATAAATTTTGATAATAAATCTATCTATCTATCTATCTATGTTTTTACCCTTTCATCTATCTATCTATCTATCTATCTATCTATCTATCTATCTATCTATCTATCTCATTTTCTTTCTTTGTCTTTCTTTCTTTCTTTCTTTCTTTCTTTCTTTCTTGAAAAGCTTGTTTTGCAAACAATTCCTAAAACGGATAAATTTTAAATTTTAAAATAATTACAGAGCGTGTTTCCGCGCCTGTTTTTTTAAAATACCCATCGCAACCGAATGAAGATTTTATCGCTGTTACAATAAGTTTGCTTTTATAATTTACCTGTGAAAATGACCTTGGATAAGATCGAAAGTACATACTTGGGTTCACAAAAAAGCATGGCACCTTCTTTGATGAATTTCATCTTAATATCAAGAAACTGATTAGACAAATGGAAAGGATCATAGTTGAATATATATATATATATATATATATATATATATATATATATATATATATATATATATATATATGTGTGTGTGTGTGTGTGTGTGTGTGTGTATCTGCGTGTATATGTTTGTCTGTATCTGTGTCCGTGTGTGTGTGTATGTATGTATATATATATATATATATATATATATATATATATATATATATATAGAGAGAGAGAGAGAGAGAGAGAGAGATAGATAGATAGACATGAGCAGACTTAGAGTGAATCGATTTTATTTTTATCGGCTAAAAATAAAATTTTTAATAATAAATCTATCTATCTATCTCATTATTTTCTTCCTTCCTTTCTTTCTTTCTATCTATCTATCTATCTATCTATCTATCTATCTATCTATCTATCACAGTCGATTCATATATCTATCTCAGTCGATTCATATCTATCTATCTATCTATCTATCTATCTAATAATTCGTTTTCAATTTCAATACGTCTAACGCCTTCGAGATATCTAAAGCCACAACCCGAGCTTCGCTGTTCTTACTCAAAGCCTGATAGACAAACTGAATGATAACAGCTTACACATCGGCGGTTGACTTAAATAAACGGAAGCCATATTGTTTATCTGAAAGATAGGTGTGTGATGGCAGATACTTAGGCCGGTTCAGAGTTGACTGAAGCCAGTAGAGGTAAAAAAAAGCTAAGAGGACGATAATTCAAGCGACCAGAAGTTTCGCCAAAATTCTTAAAGACGGACTACAGAAGAGAATTTCCAACAAGCTAGAAAGCAAGAAACAACAAGGCAGTTACTGCAGAATTTGGAGAGAACACGAAACAATTCAGAAGAACCTTAATACAATTGCGGAGATAACGTCAAGTCCGCAAGACTTTTCGGAAAATCTAGTTTGGAGATGATAAAAGAAATCACGGATGGGATTTGAAACTATGGCCTCCTTCACTGATATTTTTCTACGGTACAGAAACAGACATTTTGTATTTTACAGAAATATTTATTTTAAATGAAGAACTAATGGCTAAATTCACTTTTATGTGTTTTCTTTTCAGAAATTATTTTAAACAACCAATAACGTTTGTTTGGCAAAATAGATATTATAAAAATGTTTACAAAGAAGAAATATTTTAATCTCTTTACAAAGAAGAAATATTTTAATCTCTTTACAAAAAAGAAATATTTTAATCTCTTTACAAAAATATTTTAATCTGTTTCCAAAGAAGAAATATTTTAATCTCTTTACAAAAAAGAAATATTTTAATCTCTTTACAAAAATATTTTAATCTCTTTCCAAAGAAGAAATATTTTAATCTCTTTACAAAGAAGAAATATTTTAATCTCTTTACAAAGAAGAAATATTTCAATCTCTTTACAAAAATATTTTAATCTGTTTCCAAAGAAGAAATATTTTAATCTGTTTACAAAGAAGAAATATTTTAATCTCTTTACAAAGAAGAAATATTTTAATCTCTTTACAAAAATATTTTAATCTGTTTCCAAAGAAGAAATATTTTAATCTGTTTCCAAAGAAGAAATATTTTAATCTCTTTACAAAGAAGAAATATTTTAATCTGTTTATAAAGAAGAAATATTTTAATCTCTTTACAAAGAAGAAATATTTTAATCTCTTTATAAAGAAGAAATATTTTAATCTCTTTATAAAGAAGAAATATTTTAATCTGTTTCCAAAGAAGAAATATTTTAATCTGTTTCCAAAGAAGAAATATTTTAATCTCTTTACAAAGAAGAAATATTTTAATCTCTTTACAAAAATATTTTAATCTGTTTCCAAAGAAGAAATATTTTAATCTGTTTACAAAGAAGAAATATTTTAATCTGTTTACAAAGAAGAAACATTTTAATCTGTTTACAAAAAAGAAATATTTTAATCTGTTTACAAAGAAAAAATAGAGAAATAAATTTTAAATTAAAAAACAAACGGATACATGCATATTTTAAACAAGCAATTTTTCTCAGATAAAACTTTATATTACCTTTCAATAAAAGAATATTTAATTTTAATTAAAGGCATATAAAAACTTAATTATTAATCCATTAAACGCCTTCGGGTTATCTAAAGCCACAACCCAAGCCTCACCGCCCTTATCTAAAATGAGATAGACAAATTCGGTGATAATTGTTAGCACATCGACGGTTGACCTAAATAAAATAGACATTTAATGAAAGAACAAACCTATATATACTTCAGTGGTATGTAAATGACATCCTATTTAGCAATTATAAATACAAAAACAGCAAGGGTAGAGGAAGGCTTAGTATGCGAGAATCATGTGCTGACCGGTTCAAACTCCAGGGAGCCAGCCAGATATCTCCCAAGAAGTAAGTCACCTTCGGGAAGGGGACTGTGTTGATTAACCGGCGCCTTAGGCGTCCACAAAATTGTGAAGTGCTGAGAGGGATTGAGAATTTTTTTTTGCTGTGGTATTACCGTTAAACGCACTTTAAACTTATCTATAATAGGCTATTCCCCATATGAGGTGATCTGGGATTTTATTGTTTATTAATTATAGATAGATAGATAGAGAGATAGATAGATATGAAGAGACTGAGATAGATAGATAGATAGATAGATAGATAGATAGATAGATAGATAGATAGATATGAACAGATTGTAATCCATAGATATATAGGAAGATAAATAGAGAAACATATAGACTGGAACAGATAGACAAACAGACAGATAGATATGAACAGACTGAAATCGATAGATGCATAGGTAGATAAATAGAGAAAGACTGAAATAGATAGATAGATAGATAGATATGACTGAAATCGATAGATATATATATAGAGAAATAGAGATAGACTAAAATAGATAGATAGATAGATAGATAGAGAGGTACGAACAGACTGAGATAGATAGATTAATATGAGGCGACTGAAATAGATAAAAAATAATGCGATAGATAGAGAGAGACTGAAATCGGTATATGAACAGACTTAGATAGATATGAGGTGACTGAGACAGATAGATAGATAGATAGATATTAAAAGGACTGAGATAGATAGATAGATAGATAGATAGATAAGGACAGACTGAATTAGATAGATAGATATGAACTGACTTAGATAGATACCCTCCTGTTAAAAAAATGGGTAAAATAATATTGTAATAAAAAATAGATATAACTTATTTTTGCATGTAATAAGTGAACATCACCAGATAATTTTTATTTTTCTGATTAATAACATTACATCATATAATATTTTCTAATTTAAAATGACTGCCGGATAAAGAAGGAAATCATTTTGACGAGAAAGCAAACCCCACCACAAAAAAAAAAAACAAAAAAAAAAACACAAAAAAAGAAAACACAAAAAAAAAAAAACAACAGAAATTCAAGATTAAGACAGGCAAATTTGTCTTACAAGGACACTTTTGATCTTTTACAGAATGAAAATGTTGAAACATCTCTGTCAACTGTGAGGCGAATTGGTTTAAGATATGAAACAGAAGGTTCTGTATGAAGGAAATCGGGGTCTGCTCGCCCTAGAGTTTCCACGGTCAAGGATGACCACAGGCGGAAGATGACCGTTTTGAAAGATTGGAAGAAGACCTTTGTTGATCATTCTAAACAATTTAAAATAGCAAATGGTAACACATTTTCTAGAATTACAATATCAGGAAGAATGAAAGAAACTGGATTCACTTCAAGAAGATGTGCCAAAAAAAAACCTTGTCAGCCAAGAAGAACATCCAAGATACAAAGTCATTTGCTTCCAATTATGACAAGAAAGATGTTTTTTGTAGTTTAGTAACGTTATCTAGTCTGATGGATCGGGATTTTCTCTTTTTAGTGAACCCCGCAACCCGAAAGCTGCATTAGAAGATCATATGAACGATTTCAGTAAATTTGTATCAAAAGAACCGTGAAGCGTGTGAACGGACGAATAAAGGTGTCGGAAGTCTTTACTGTTGAAGATGTTTGCAAACCGATACAGTGTGATGAGTCAATTAATTCAAGAGTACATTAAAATATTAGAAAAAAGGATTTCTGTCAATGATTCAGCAGCTAGGAATAACAGAAAACAATATTTCATCATCAGGACAATGTTTCTGCACACACGGGTAAGATAACTAAAAACGGTTGGCGGATCATTCAGTTGATGCAGTGTTTTGGTCCGGCTATTTGAGCTATTATCTCTCGTTCATTGTCAGGCAAAAGTTTTCCGAACAAAGAAAAGCTATGAGTAGCAGTTCAGAGTAAATGGAATAACATCTTCTCATCACAGTCTTTGAAGTTGGTTGAGAGCATGCCTAAAAGAAGTTCTTGTTTGACAAAATTCACAGAAAACTCTATTCCATACTAATGATGTTCTGTAGTAAATGTCTTGTTCTAATTAAATTGTATCAGTTGACTTGTTCATAGTTCATGTATAATGCATGTAATGTGCCACTTCACACAATAAATTATGAAAGGTAGCTTGGCCCATTTTTTAACAGGTGTGTAGATATGAAGTGAATGAGATAGACAAAATAAACGAAATATATCAAAAGGTATTTAGATAAAAAATAATGAGATAGATAGATAGATATGAGCAGCCGTAGGTAGGCAGATAGAGACACAATTGAAATAGATATGAGGAGTGATAGATAGATAGATAGATAGATAGATAGATAATGTCGATATATAGATTGAAAGAAAATAATGTATAGATATAAACAGGCCTAGATCAATCGATCGATACATGCCTTGCACAAATCGATAGCAAAAGACTGACATAGGTATATAGACAGATAGATAGAAGGCAGCCTGAAATAGAAAAGATATTTGTAAACTGAAATATACATACTGGTGTTTGTATACATCACGTATATAATACGTTAAAAAGTTCCGTTTTTCTGTGTTGCGCCGATAATTTAGGGGTAGAATCTCTGACTGATGCCAAATCAGTCGAGCCCGGCTTTTAGCAAACGGATGTATACCCACACTGAGGAGCTGTGATACAACGAAACATGCTTGTATATGAATGCATATATATATATATATATATATATATATATATATATATATATATATATATATATATATAATGCGACAAAACATCCCAAATTACCTCATGTGGGTATAGCCTATTTCAAACCGGCGCACGCCAACCTTGCACCAGACCTCTTTAGAGAACTGGCACAATATTGGGTTTCGCCGGTTTGAAATAGGCTATACCCACATGAGGTAATTTGGGATGTTTTGTCGCATTATATATATATATATATATATATATATATATATATATGTACTCTGTTATAATAAATACTTTAAGCTCTCTTTGTAAATCAGTTTAAATATTTGATATTACTAGAATCATTTTGGATTATATTTGGATTATATATCAACGGGTCTATTACTTGTTCTCTCTCTCTCTCTTTATATATATATATATATATATATATATATATATATATATATATATATATATATATATAAATATATATATAAATATGAACAGAGTGATATATATATATATATATATATATATAGATAGATAGATAGATATAGATAGATAGATAGATAGATAGATAGATAGATAGATAGATATGAACAGACTGAGATAGATAGATAGGAGGAGACTGAATTAAAAGAGATAGATAGATAGGAGGAGACTGAATTAAAAGAGATAGATAGATAGGAGGAGACTGAATTAAAAAATGAGACACATAAAACAGACTGAAATGAATAGAAACAGATTGAAATAGATAGATAGATAGATAGATATGAACAGACTGATATATATATATATATATATATATATATATAGAGAGAGAGAGAGAGAGAGAGAGAGAGAGGGAGAGAGAGAGAGGAAGATAGATATGGACAGACTGAGATATATAGATATATATATATAGAGAGAGAGGAAGATAGACATGGACAGACTTAGATAGATATGAATAAACTGAGTTTGAAAACTGACAGACTTAGATATGAACAGACAGCTATATAGATAGATATGAACAGACTGAAATAGATAGAAAATATTGAAGTAGATAGATAAATTGAGTTAAATCGAGAGATGTTAATTGCCATTTCCTTCCGAAGAAACACCAGGCATTCATGGACACTGCCTCCAGTGGTTTTGTTGGTTGAAATTTACAGGGAAATAGATTTCTCAAGTTCAATGTTATTGTTCTTTCCAGTATTAATTCGCCGAGGTGTTCCTTCCTAACCTTTTGTTTGAAGTAGTGTGGAATATCAACATCTTGATTATTTCATTATTCTCTCTATATCCACTTTAGTTATTAAACGTCCACAAGTGACGTGGTTTCTCTTATTTGGTGCAATTCTTTGTGACTCTATAAAATCACAATCGAAGGATGCCCCCCCACAAAGACCCTACATGCTTCACTTGCTCGAAGCCATTTTCAACCATCGATCTGATAAAGCAGTTGTCTACAGCATTTAAGAACAAAACCAACACTGTGCATGACGTCCACACGAATGACTCGATCTGACGATGTAATTCAAGAATACTGATGTGGTACTCGGATATTTGGCCGACGGAGATTTCGCCGAACTGACATTTGGCCAAAGGACATTTAACCGAATGGACATTTAGCCGAAAAATGTAGTGGCTGACTTACTTGCATGACACACCATTTATCGAAAGGTGCTACATATATTTATATATATTTACTGTATTAATTTACAATTTTTCGCTTTTTAAAGGCTTTAAAAAAAACATTCTGTATATATTATATTTTACTTCAAATATTACTGTAAGATGATAAGTATTTTGAGAAAAAAACACATTTTACTACAGCAAAAATCTTAAGCTTTTACGACATGAAAGATCTTTCAATTTCGCTTTTAATGATCATTATCTTAAAGGGATGAACTAGCTTTTATCTTACTGTTAAATACGAATTTAAATAATTATCTGCTACTTTTTACCCAAATACACTCAAATATTTAAAAAAAAATATACTAATTTCAATAAACAAATATTGAAATAAGAAAAATTTTAACTTTAAATTTAGATTTAGTCATTTAATCTCTTAAAATTCATTGGTAATTATTAGTCATATTCTAGCTTATTATACGGCTAATTAAAATACTTAAAATATTGCTTGTTATTATTTTTACTTGTACTTTGTCGGTGAAATGCTCGTCGGCCAAATGCCCGTTCGGCCAAATATCTCCCGGCCAAATGTCTCTCGGCCAAGTGTCTGTCGGCTAAATTGCCTAGTATTACACAGTGAATCGTCTTTTCTAGCAGCATAACTAATAATTGATTCAATATACCGTATTTTCCGTCTTACAAGACACTGCTTCGGCTTAAAAGACGCACCCTAATATTGGAAAGAAATTTCTCATGCGACAACACATTCACCATGTGTCCCTCACATACTGGCGCCAAGTATTGTTTACATTAATTACGCGTCCGATTTTGTTTATATGACAATGACATACTAGTCAAGAGCTCCAGCCGCTGCTAGTAAACAGAGCATGTTTAAGCTTGTGGCTCGGCTCCAGAAAGGTTTATAGTCTTAGAAATACTTGTAACAGCTAAGTTCTGACGTTACATCATATAAAAGTTTGAATTAGATCGCTAACATTATAGTGTAATGACTCAACATATGAATCCACGTCCCTATCAGTCAAGCTAATTAGGTGACCGTTGACGCTTATTTAAGCCTGGGCGTTGCTTTACATTCGTCTTGGAAGACGCACACCTATTTTTCAGGATATTTTTTAGGAAAAAAGTGCGTCTTGAAAGCCGGAAAATACAGTAAAACTTTCACCATGATGGATTCAATTGCGATACCTCTGTATGTGTTCGGTTATTGAGAGGTACCTTTCTATTTCCATGATGCATTAGACCTCACATTTGGGAATGCATTTCTGATTCCAGATTTCTTTCATAAAATAGAGATAGATAGATAGATAGATACATAGATAGATAAAGAAAAACCGAGATAGATAGATAGATAAACAGACAGATAGACAGAGAGTGTGTGTGTGTCTGAGAGAGAGAGAGAGAGAGTTAGAGAGAGTGAGGGAGAGATGAACCGAAGTACAAAGATAGATAGATAGAGAGAGAATTAGAGAGAGTGAGAGAGAGATTAACCGAAATGCATACATAGAGTGAGAGAGAGAGAGAGAGAGAGAGAGAGTGAGAGATATGAAGCGAGATAGATAGATAAGCTGATAAAGATGAACAGAGATAAATAGATAGATACATAGAGAGAAATAAAGGGAGAGTGAAAGAGAGATGAACCGAGATAGATAAAGATGAATAAATAAAGATAGATAATAAGAGAGGCAGAGAGACAGACAAAGATAAACTGAGATAGATAGATGAACAGAGAGAGAGAGAGATAGAGAGAAAGAGAGGGAAAGAGGGAGAGATGAACCGAGATAGATAGATAGAAAGAAAGAAAAAAGATGACCCGAGATAGATAGATAAACACACACAGCGAGAGAGAGAGAGAGAGAGGGGGGTGCAGACTCTCATAGCTACCCCCTAGCTTGCTCGTCACCTGATAAGATAGATAGACAAATTGATAGATGTTAACTGAGGTAGATAGATAAAAAAACAGAGGGAGACACACACACACACACACACACACATATATATATATATATATGAAGAAATATACTCTTAAGATGTGCTATATTTACAGGATAAAGTGTTCAATATCAGAGATAGAGCGTGTATAAATATAAAAGTGAACATAGAAGTCAACACTTAGAGGCGACAGTCTGTTTCATGCTAGATGCAATCGTCAGGCTTGACGATTGCATCTAGCATGAAACAGACTGTCGCCTTTAAGTGTTGAAACTGTGTTCACACACACACACATATATATATATATATATACAAATGAACGGTGTATTAGATAGAAATAAACCGTGTAGTAGATATATAAAAAGATAGGTAGATAGTGTATTAAGTGCTTGCGCAGATTAAATATCAATTTAGTTTCTATATTAAATACATCAAATATATATGTTCGCCATAAACGATATCTTTAACGAAAACTATGGCCTGAAAAGCAAAGATTAATAAACTCTTGAACTTGCTTGAACTTCATTGAGTGAATTCTAGTTTTTTTGTTCAATTTTCAGACTCATATTCTTTGCCGAAAGGTCTTTTAGAGAACAAATCTCATGAGACGATGAGATTATTTTATCTTATTCAAACAGGAACATAATCTCACAAAACAATTCCATTTTGCTTGTGATTAATTCTTCACAGAAAAATACTGTGTTACTGATTGATAAAAACGTTATCTATCTATCTATCTATCTATCTATCTATCTATCTATCTATCTATCTATTTCATTATATCTTCCACTCCCCACCTCTCTCGCTCTCTCTCAATCTGCCTATCTATCTCATTGGTTTCTTTTTCTTCCTCTCTCTTTCAATCTATCTATCTATATATCTATCTAAATGCAGTATATCTATCTATCTATCTATCTATCTATCTATCTATCTATCTATCTATCTATCTATCTTATTTCTTTCACTCTTTCGCTCTCTCTCTCTCTCTCTCTCAATCTCTCTATCTCATTGATTTCTTTTTATTTCTCTCTCTTTCAATCTATCTATCTATCTAACTCATAAGTTTCTCTTTTCTCTATTTCTCTGTATATTTCTATCTATCTATCTATCTATCTATCTATCTATCTATCTATCTATCTATCTATCTATCTATCTCATCAGTTTCTTTCTGTCTTTCTCTCTCTCTCTCTCTCTGTTTCTCTGTCTATCTATCTCATTAGTTTCTTCCCCCCCTCTCTCTCTGTTTCTGTATCTTTCTACCTATCTATATCATCCTGTTAACTTCTGTTTCTATCTATCTATCTATCTATCTATCTATCTATCTATCTATCTATCTATCTATCTATCTATCTAATTGTTGTATCGTCGAGGTGAATGACACACAGAGAAGAATACATTTATTCAGCACTTGTATCCGGTGCTAACGGATAAATAAAAAAATCACAGACCAATAAGTTACAAAATAATTAACAAGACAACTTACAAGGAATAGAAGAGGGTCAAATGCTGTATAGCCAAACGAAGTAAGACCAGTCTGAATATTTGTCAGCTTCGTGTCAAATTATTAAGCAACTTATTAATCAACCCTTGAAGTTCTTAATCGTAGACTATTTAAGTCTATAAGCCAAGTCATCTGGTAGAGTGCTAGCCACATTAATTCATTAGAGTCTTTCTCTCTCCCTCTCCCTCTCCCTCTCAATGTCTTTCTGTTAATTCCGTTATCTTCAGTGGATACCCATATTTGAGTAGACGCCCCGTTTAATTTAAGCATTATTTATTTTGTTTAGCGGTCTTCGCATTCAGTAAAACTTGATAAACTAAATGTAATCACACAGAATTCAGAAATTTCAAGGATAACATCATTGCATAAATTTGATAT
>OZ010592.1:97433799-97471299 GCA_963932145.1 Acanthosepion lycidas | reverse complement strand
ATCTACACCCTGTAACCCCTTCTGTCTTAGTGGCTTTACTGCCTTGCATTTTCACGGGTTGATACCGATTTAAACAAAAAAAAGACGTTAAATTTACGTACTTTGACCCCCTTCAATTTGTAGCTCGCAAGCTTTCAATTGTAGCTTACAAGTAAGTTGTGGAGAGTCATGATCGCCCACGTTCTGAAGGGCCACGGCACATAAAATAGAAGATATATATTCAAACAAACTCATGATGCATGGTTATAAGAAAATAAAATCGTTTTGCTTCTATAATCTAGTTTACTATAATCCTGACCTTCAACAATGCCACAATAGAATGCATCTGTCTTGGCTCCAGAATACATTGAATCGACCATCTCTCAGTTGGCAGTGAAATATGAAACGGTTTACATACAACTAAAACAAAACTCTAATTGTTCTTTGAAAGCGGCCAATTGTACAACGGCTATATTCTCCAAGAACCGCTTTTTTTTCTCTCCTGCTTAGACCGTGAACGTATTTACTGTTCATCTTTTATTACCTTTAACTTCAGCATATTCGTTTAGCTCATTCGTTAGACTGAATAAGTGAACGCCAGCTTCCAAGACATGACTGCCTGATAGCAAATTAGTTTACTCACTCGATGCCACGTGATCGACGTCTCCTGAATATTTCTCTGCGATGAATTTGTTTTTAATTTGAGAATTTCAAGGAACGATACTTGTTGTTTCCACCGTTATTATGAAATATTCTCTGCATTTTTTTTTGAAAACATTGAATCCTTGACTCTCATCCTATGGTTAATTTAATTCTCTCTTAAATATAGTTCTCTCGGCAACTTACTTGTAATGACAAAAGTACGCAGGTGTATGCTTTAAGGAAGCTTTATTCAACCGAGAATACAAGGTTCGCGTATAGTCTCCTTATATAGTCTCAGTAAACAGAAATAGCTCTCTCAAAGAGGCGGGTAACAAGACAAGGGCAGACAACTCTTGGTTATTCTTAATATTTCTTTCCTTCGTAACTCTTACTAAGGTTTTTCTTTTTATATTTGTTTCCTTTCCTTATTTCAGTGTTTCTCAACCGTTTTAAGTAACCAGCCCACACATCGGAGCAAATGAAAATATCATGGAACATTTAGCACTATAAAAAGAACAACAACAACAACAAAAAGAAAACCAATTGACAGCAAAATGATCCGAACCAGTGTAAAGAGACGAGATATTAACCCATCAACTGCCAATTTTTTTTTAATGCGCTTTTTTGGCCCAGACAGGTGTCTTAGGAGTTTATTTATTCATTGTTTCATTTCAGTAGTTACCATTGTCATTTTTATAGAAACTAGAACATCAAATATATGTGTGTATAAAACATCAAAAAATAATATTGATTAGAAATAATAAAAAAATCCTTTTCAAAATAGTCATTATTTTTCTACTCGTGAAATGTAAAATTACGACAGAAAGTGTCTTCTTACGGCTAATAAAAACTTTAAAGGTTAAGTGTTGTAAAATATACCTCTGCAAATGCAATGTATGTAAGCAATTCAATGTAAATACAAGGAATAACATGTAGTGAGTTTAATTTTAACAGATCCGCAAATGGGGCACATGGCAGTTAATGGGTTAAGGACACTATAGACGAATGATTTTCAACCCTTTTAAGCAACGACACTCATAGGTGTAAATGAAAACATCACAGCACACTTAGCAAAATTTTTAAAGTTTAAATGTTATGAAATAAAACCGTAGATTTTTAAAAAATACACACAGAAATAAGAACTTACTTTATTTCAATGTTTCTATTCAAATATTTGTGTAGCTTATTTAGTGTGAAATCTGTGCCTGTTGTGTGTTTGTTGATTTTTTTTAATGTTTGGTCGAATGTTCGATAAGCAGACACCGATTTCTTTTCCATTTCTACGTGTCCCTTTTCATCAGGGTACTGTCCTATAATTTTCATACGAAGATGATTTGGGATATATAATCGTATGGTCGGTGCGAAGAGAGGTGTGAAACAAAATGAGAATCTTTCTGACGAGTAGAGTGATTTCTCAAAATAAACGACTTATTTTTAAATTATTATAATCAATAATGGGGTCTACTTTGGAGTTGGAAGAGGAATTCAATGAAATTGAATGGACACTGGAAAAGGGGTCTGAAATATTGATATTGGTTAAAAATAAAAAAAAAAGAAAGAAAACGAAACCAGTTGACAGCAAGATGATTCGAACCAGTGTAAGAAGACGAGATATTAAAGAGATTGCAGACCAATATTTCTCAATATTTTTAAGCAACGGCTCACCGAGGAGCAAATGAAAACATTACGGCACACTTAGCAAAATTTTTAAAGGGTATACATTTAAATGTCATGAAATAAAACCATAGATTTAAAAAAAAAAAAAAAATACACCTAAATATGAACTTAGTTTATTTCAATGTTTCTATTCAACTACTTGCGTAGCTTATTTAGTGCGAAATCTGTGCCTGGTGTTTTTTTTAATGATTTTTTTAAATGTTTGGTCGAATGTGTGATCAACAGACACCAGCAATTAAGAGATGGTTCCACGCTCCTCAAAACCTGATCAGAGACCTTGCTGCTGGACGTAGTTTATCTTACCTAGGACGCGGATGCAGTTTAACGATATACCCAGGACAAGGGGGCTTTGAGGAGGCGTGGCAACACATCTTAATTGCTTTTGTTGCCCGGTCCATCCTGACCCGGCGTTGTAGCACATGTTAGGGTCCCAGCTATGGGCAAATAGTTAACCCTAAGACTGGGGTCAAAACACTATGAAAGTGTAAAGATAGGTTTTAATACTAGAAATACTTTGTAAAAAAAAGTTATTGTCTGCAATAAGTTTTTGAAGAAAAAAATATTACCAGTTATAGATTTGTTTAGGAAAAAAAAATTACCAAAAATACATTTGAAAAAAATTATTACCAGCAATAAAAATCTTGTCGTCATTAAATAACCAATTGAGGTTGATATACCGTAAAACAACCAAACCAATGTATACAGAGATAGATAGAAAGAAAGAAAGAAAGAAAATATAACCAGCAATAAAAATCTTGTCGGCATTAAATAACCCTTTGAGGTTGATATACCGTAAAACAAAGCAAACAAACCAAACCAAATCCTATCCATATAAACTACCCTTTAACGTAACTCTCTGCCTCGAGTGGACCTCAGTCATTATACAAGGTAAACCTTACAGTAAAAAACATATATATATATATATATATATATATATATACACGCACGCACGCACACACACACACACACATACATATATATATATATATATATATATATATATATTAATTACATTTGGTTAATTGATTTGAATGAAGCTATTTTTATTTATTGGCTCTACGGAAGGAGACGAATGCTCCTGACTTCCAAAGATTGTTATTGCACTGATCGATCTAAAGATCAATAAAAAAAAAAGATCGATATTCTAGCATCATTGCTCTCTCGATGCTCCGTGCTAAAAATATACGACGAATCTATGAATATTTATGTTCTTTGCTGACTACATTGGATTACATTAGAGCAGCATGCGCCTTTTCACTAGACCTGTTGAACCTATCCAGCAAGGCAATTCTGAGATAATTAGAAGTCCTACCCAGATTCATTATTGGCGGCCACAATCTTAATATTACAGATGCAGATAGCAAACTGTTGGTTAAAGACACATAAAGGAAAATAAAGAAACTCCGACAGAAGGTAGAAAAGGAAGGCGAGCATCAATTGTAAGAAAACAGAATATATGGTTGTTAGCAAAAGGGACAGACCAACATTTGAATTACAAATTGGAAATGCCAAAATTAGGCAACGTCAAAAATTTAAATATCTAGGAGGCGGAAAATGCGATACTGAAATCCTGAGGTGCATTGGAATACGAAAAATGCCTTTTAAAAGCTTAGAATATGGATGAGGAACAAGAACTATTAAATAAGAACAAGATGATATATCTTCCAAAATGGACAGCGAAACAATTTGCATACAGAAAGAAAATAAACAAAAATTGACAAGAGTGTGCCTTCTCTCCGGACTTATTTAACTTATAGAGTGGAGCGATTCTGAGCGAATTAGAAGTCCTATCAGGATTCATTACTGGCGGCCACAATCTTAACATAAGATATGAGTATGTTCATAGCAGACATAGAAAGGATCTACTAAGAACTTAGAAAGCAATTAAGGAAGGCGAGAAGAAAAGACTAAACAACAATTGCAAGAAAACGAAATGCATGGTTGTTAGCAAAAGTGAGAGCCCAACATGCAAATTACAAATTGGAGATGCCAAGATTCGGAAAGTGGAAAATGCGATACTAAAATCCTGAGGTGCAGTATGATAGCGAAACATGCCTTCTAAAAGCCAAGTAAAGCCGTAAACAGGAAAGCAGACGAATGCTTCTTATTTCCAAAGATTGTTATTGCATTGATCGATCTAAAGATCAATAAAAAAAGATCGATATTCTCTAGCATCATTGCTCTCTTGAAGTTCTGTACTAAAAATATACGACGAATCTATGACTATGTTTCATTGCTGGCTACATTGGATTACATTAGAGCAGTATGCGTCTTTTCACTAGACCTGTTCAATAGACCTGTTCAATATATACAGGCCATTCTGAGATAAATAAAAGTCCTACAACGAAGGACTAAGCAATCAAATTGCAAAAAGATTGAATACATGGTTGTTAGCAAAAGAGATTATAGCATCCTGCTACCACTTCATTTTATTGTCAATTCTGTGCAAAAAGTGGACCACAGAACCTTGATATTTTTCTCACATCACACTAGCAAGCATTACCAGAGAGCAAATCAAAGTACTAGAGACTGGCGGAGAAACTCTCCTGATTTAAATCCAATCAAGAATCTGTGGCCATTCTGCAAGGAACGACTTTGTGGAATGGACATATGAATTACTAACATGTGCAGTGGGTTATGTTTCATTGGAAAATACAAAAAAAGTAAATAATAACGCAATTATTTGTTTTGTTTCAATTAATTTGCACAAGGGTAGAGATTTTAACAGAGAAAGATTTGTTTCGAATTTCTTTGTCAAACTAACCGCTTCTAAAAATACAATGTTTTCACGCCTAACTCGAATGTCTGTTGGCAAAATTTGTTATATTATTTTGAGTCCAAAATAATTTCCGTTTTGGAGAAACGAATTATAATGACGACGAATCCATTATTCTCACTTATTGTTCCTTTAATATTTCATGACAAGTGATGGCACATGGAATACATACGACAATGTTCATGATAGAAAGGCAATAGATAAACTTGTATTAATATAACATTCTATTGAGCTTAAAGTGGGCGTATACGAAAATTGAACACTGGCAAGCTTTACAAATGAGCAAATCAAGTACCAGAGATTGGCCCAGAAACTCTCCTGATTTAAATCCAATCGAGAATCTGTGGCCATTCTGCAGGGAACGACTTCATAGAATGAACATACGAAGTACTAACATGTGCACTGAGTCATATTTCATTGGAAAATACAAAAAAAAAAGTAAATAATAACGGAATTATTCGTTTTGTTTCAATTAATTTGCACAAGAGTGTAGGTAATCATGGTCCTCCACATCTTCCTGTATAATTAATTTGCACAATGGTGTATGCCTAATAGATATTATGTTCGTTGGCTTTTCACATGTTGATCTGGGAACTTATTGTTTCTGGGCACGTTGACGTGGTATAAGGGTTAGTAAGCTTGTCTCGCTAAAACAATTACGACTGTATACTGAGTTCGATCCTTATTTGCTGACCCATAATTTTGGTCTTGTCCTACGCTTAGAAAATCATCGTTTTTCTTGTTAGCCATTGTTTTTTCCTTTTCTTTTCTTTTTATTGTTGTTGTTATTCATCTTCTTGTCCTTTTCTTCTTTTTCTTCTCCTTTTCTTCTTTTTCTTTTTCATCTTTTTCTTCTTTTCTTTCTTCTTTTCAACTTTTCTTGTCATTTTTCTTTTGTCTTTCTTTTTGTTCTTATTCTTGTTTTCTTCTTTTTTCTTCTCTTTCTTCTTTGCTTTTTCTTCTTTTTTCTTACTGTTGTTTTCCTTCATCTTCTCGTCCCTTTCGTTCTTTTCCTTTTTCTTTTTTCTTCTTTTTCTTCCTCTTCTTCATTTTCTTCTTCTTGCCTTTCTTGTAAAATAAAATCAATCTACTTTTAGATTTTTTTTTCTTCATTTTCTTATTTGTGTCCTTACTTTTATTTTTATTTCTTCTTGTTCCTTTTTTTCCTGATCTCTTTGTAGCGCTCTTCTTCTTCTTCTTCTTCTTCTTCTTCTTCTTCTTCTTCTTCTTCTTCTTCTTCCTCTTCTTTCAATTTCTCTTACAGCTGCCTCCGAACTTCACATTATAGTTGAAGACTTAAAAATGAAAGCTGGAAATTGTAATAAATAAATTGATAAGACCAGAAACACTTTATACCGAAAAAAAAAACAAAACAAATAATTTATCACTCGAAACGTTTCTTTAAATCGTCGAAAACAAAGAAAGTAATTTCCAAATATACAGAAAATTTACGTTCGATTGCAATATTTTGAGAGCATCTGGTCTTGTACTGGCGACGTCGTTTGCTTCTTTGGTACAATGTATTCACCGGAAGCGTTGTTTTTCCCTTATGTGTACACATCCAACAGCTGCAATGTTTTGCTGCGTCAATATCAGTAAACGTAGGCGTCTTAATATATGGAAGAACAGAGAGGACATCAAAGTATCATCGAACAATACGCTCAGTTTCTGTTTTCTGTCACTGCAACATTAAGGCAGAAAAAAAATAAACAAACAAAAAGCAGCCAACATTTCATTTTTAATTCGTAAATAAAATAAGAATTATCTGAATATTAAAAAGACACATTTCAAATCTAAAAGCGTCAGTCATTTCTTCCCCAAGGAAAGTAAACAGAAGCCAAAATATATGATACAACAAATATTTTTTTTTTAATCATTTCACCAAAAGCAAGACGGGAATATCACTAGCACGCAAGGGGTTACAGGGATTGAAAGTGGCTCTTGTTACTTGGGTTGGATGGACAACAGCAAAAACATTTGAAAATGCACATACTGTACACTGGCATATATGTATAGATCGGTAGACATAAATAGGGGTGCATTTTATTTAAGTATTTCACCCCAAGCAAGGCCATAGTGTCCCTAGCACGCAAGGGGTAACAGAGAGTGAAGGCGAGAGTGTCCCTAGCACGCAAGGAGTAACAGAGAGTGAGAGCAAGAGTAAAGAGGGGGTGTTTGAGGAAAGGATAAAGAGGAGGACAATGATCAGGATCAAGGCATCAGAAGATGTCGATTAACATTACATTTGAATATCTGAAGATTATAGCTATCAGGGAAGCAAGTAAGAGGAAGGGAGTTCCACTGTATGGAAGTGCAAGAGAAGAAGCTGTTGGAGACGGTTACATTTAACTGTTTCGACAGTAGGACCGAAATGACAACCTAGTAGCACGCTTAAATTCATGCAGTTGGGGTTAGAAAAAAATGATATCCTAGTTTTCCTCCTTCGATATTATAAGCTGATCGTCGAATTTTAACATCTTCCTCGCATTGTTTTATAAAAATGTCAACCCACATCCAAAAGTATCTGTCTATCTTTCTGAGATGAGGTATTATGTACATTATTTACATTATTCGGACAATTGTCCGCATCTTTTGTTGCCATATTTATTACAAAGTTTCGGCCGTTGTACGCCCCGGCCTTCTTCAGGTAGTTGGAGTGTCGTACTGAACCCTTTATTTCCTCACTGGGGCAGACTGTTCTAGTTTCACGTGCCATGTTTAATGGATGTCACTTATCAGTTATAAAGGGTTCAGTTCGATATTCCAACCACCTGAAGAAGGCCGGAGCGTACAACGGCCGAAACCTTGTAATAAATATGGCGACAAAGATGAGAACAATAGTCCGAATAATATAAATAATGCACATCCAGCACATTTCCTTCTTAAGTTTCCTTTTTCTTTTTTTTCCTTGTTCTCTCACCCACTGGTGGTGTTGTTGTTGTTGTTGTTGTTCTTCTTCTTCTTCTTCTTCTTCTTCCTCCTGTCTTCTCCTTTGTTTTCTTTTGCAAAAAAAAAAAAAAAAAAAAAAATCAGTTTACTTTTAGGTCTTTTTTCTTATTTACATTTTTTGTTGTGTTATTTGTTCATGTTTTTGTTCTTTTTCTTGATCGCTTTGTTTTTTATCGCACTCTTCTTCTTCTTCTTCTTCTTCTTCTTCTTCTTCTTCTTCTTCTTCTTCTTCTTCTTCTTTTTCCCTCTCGCAACTTCTTAATTTGACTCTTCTTGTAATAATTCTTCCCACCCCGTCTCTCTCTTTCCTTCTTTCCTTTCTTCCTTCCTTCCTTCCTTTCTTCTTGTTATTCGCTCTCCTCTTCCTCATTTTGTTCATCGGCTTCTCCGCGCCAACCCCTACCTTCTCCAATATTCTTTGTTATTTGTATCACTCCCCATCTTCGTTCTTTCAATACTTCCCCATTCTTCACCCTCATCCACCGGGTTTCAACTGCATAGAGGTTGCCCTTGACGATCACCCACTGACTCCTGGCTTCTCACGTGATGTCGCCTTACATCTGGCAAAAGCTATTCACTCGCCATTAAAACGATATTGAATCGATTCTTTCTTATTATAGAATTAATAAAATCGCTAGCGATCAATTAAGATTCACCTTTCTTTCTTTTCAGTCGCCATGTTGAGGCGCCAAATCGGGAAACCAAGAAATTCATTATTTTAGACTTCCCCACCCACATTTTAATTGCGAAAACAAATAATGTTATTACCTGTAATGGCAGTGAATGCCGGACAATCTCTTCAAAGATGAAGAAGCATCTTGAAGCAACAGAAATCTGGTTCTACAGAAGGATGCTGAGAATACTATGGGCTGAACATGTGAATGACAACATAGTTTTAGAGTAAATGAAAACAAAAAGGAAACTTATACTTAACGTAAGCAAGAGGCAGTTTAAAGTTATGGGGCACGTAATGAGAAAGGGCGACTTGGAGAATCTGATACTCACAGGGCAGAATGAGGAAAAGAGGGACAGAGGAAAGCAGCGCGTAACACACTTGATGAGCTCTGGGAGAAAAAAAGACAAAACTTATTAAGAGCTACAAGGAACAGAAAGGTGTGGAGAGCCGTGCTCGTTTACCTCCTGAAGTGACACAGCACATAGAAGAAGAAGAATGAGCTTGAGTAAATGGATGGTAGAACAGGGTTTGGGAGAAATAACAAAAAAACAAGTTATTAAGAGGTACAAAGGACAGGAAGATGTGGAGAGCCATGATCAACTCCGTCCTACATCAGTTTTATCTTTTTTTAATATCTGGGTGGTTTTATTCGATTTGGTTGATATGTTTTTTACGGTTTATCAAACATTTGGAGGTTATTTAAAGCCAGAAAATATTTTTAAACCGTAAGATTTTATTTTTGTGCGGGGTGGTGGGTAGATAATAATGATTAAGTAAAACAAGTATTAGAAATTAACCCATAGCTGAATGGCGGAAGAGGTGGATTCATGCCTTTCCTCAAAGGTATTTGTTCATAAGTGAATATAATGAACCCAACTGGAATTGGAACTCAGTTCTCCGATTAACAATTCCGAGACATTGTCCATTAAACCATCCGCATATCCATAATTACAGCACCTGGAATTCCTAAGCAGTCTCCGATCTATGTACTGACCAGACTTGACGTTGCTTAACTTTGGTGATCGTACGGGAGTCGGTGTTTCAACGTCATGTGGCCCTAAGCAGGACGATTTTAATGTCATTTTTTCATTTCTTTTTTAAATGTTCATTAATAAATTTTCAGATTAGAATAACAATCGCTGGTCTATGCAATATATCTATCTATCTATATATATATATATATATATATATATATATATATATATATATATATATATAGAAAGGTGAAAATTGAAGTCAACATTCAGAGGCGACAGGCCTGTGCGCCTCTGAATGTTGACTTCAATGTTCACTTTTATATTTACATACGATCTATCTCTAATATTGAGCACATTATCCCATAAATATAGAACACCTTAAAACAATATTTCTTCATTTTCTTCATTATATATATATATATATATATATATATATATATATATATATATATATATATATATATATATATATATATTTGCATTACTCCGACTACTAATAATAATAATAATAATAATATGTCACTCGTATCCAAGGATACTCTTCTACTAGGATGGCTAGCCTAGCCAATCCCTGCTGCAGACGTCTGCTCAGGCAACTTTGTATTTGTTCACCACCCATAGAGTTCAACTGTGGTTTTGTACTGCAAGTATACTGAGCGAACCTTAGTTCCATTTTCTGGGAGAAAGTGCGTTATTTCACGTGATCAATAGTCTGAACAAAACCAGCACGCTCAACCCCTCGGCCACGATGACGTCTATGTATATATATATATATATATATATATATATATATATATATATATATAGAGAGAGAGAGAGAGAGAGAGAGAGAGATTGGGATAAATCAAACGACCTGATATAAGCAACCATATACGCACGTGTTGTTGTGCATACACAGGCAAGCAAATAACTAATCTTCAAATTTCTTCATGAGGCGTAAACATAACAGTGCTCGATGTGGTTAGACAGAAAAAAGATATATATTAATAAATATAAAATACAAATACCTACGTTTAATTGTGCGACTTAAGTTTTGCTGGTTTTCCAGCTCATCGGGCAAAAATATATCTTGTGTTTTTATAAAAATACACAGATGTCACATGGGAACAACGCTGTTTCATAGACGAAAAATAAAATGAATTAAAATAAAATAGAAGAATCAGGAAATGTATTGGAGGTAGGAAAAAATAATAAATAAAGAAAAATTTAAAATTAACACTGGAAACTGTCTATTCAAGGCTTTTGTGATCATGGCTCTCCACAGCTTCCTGTTCTCTGTCAGTCTTAATAAATTTTGTATTTTAATTATCTCTACTAAACCCTGTTCTGACAGCCGTTCATAGAAGCTTATTCTTCTTCTATGTGGCGTGGCTATCTCTCGGCAGTTAGTAGGAAAAGATAAAGATAATGAAATAATTACTGCAGGCCTGTACCCTTGCTACCCTGCGTGCAAAGCTCTTTCAATAAAGAATGGAAGGGATTCAGTTGAAGTTAAGCTGAAGCGTTTTCGTACTACAATAAATTGATTTCATATACGTGAATTTTTAACCAATAGCTGAAATCTGAAATTCTTGTGTTAGCCTCCAAAATTTGGGGGGTTAATCGGATCCGACCATTTGGCTATGCAATACCACCATCACGAGGAGTGGGAGACACGACGCCTTCCAAGACATGTGAAACCCGGACCGAGACCCCAAGAGGCACCCCCGAAATCGACTTCTGAACGAAGATTTGACAACTAAATAGTTCTTTTCGCGAGAGATTTAACTCTTATTTTCACCCCGTAACTAAACAGCAAATTCCACGACGTACGCGATCATAGCTCTCCAATTTTCCAGTCCCGTGAAACACATCTCAATAAGTTTTGTCTTTTTGATATTTCACCCAAACGCTATTCTACCATCCATTAACTCATTCTTCTACTTCTATGTGCATTGTGAATTCATGACGTAAACGATCATGGCCCTTCACTCCATCCTGTCCCTTGTAGCACTTCATAAGTTTTGTCATTTTGTTATTTCTCTCAAACCCTGTTCTGCCATCGATTTACTCAAGCTCATTCTTCTACTTCTATGTGCCTTGTCACTTTATGACGTGAACGATCATGGCCCTTCACACCATCATTTCCCTTTTAGCTCTCAATAAGTTTTGTGGTTTTGTTATTTCTCCCAGACCCTATTCTCACATGGTGCTGAGTTCTGTTGCCAGATATAGGTTATTTCAGCAACCTCCCCCTTGACCCCGGGTAGGTAAACCTTTTCAAAGCACTTGACGTATGCTCTGTTAGAAGTTGAATGGAGGAATAACATCGCCATCTCTAATGATCACTCGAAATACCATAATGCCGGCTTTTACCATTGAAATTATTCGTCCTCCGACAGGAATTGAATTCCTATAAGGAATCGTCATGTAGCCAGATGTGCTTTACCGATTGAGCCACAGAGGAGCGTTTCGGTTAGCAAGGCCGAATTTACAGTTTTTAAATTACAATTCTCCATTATTTTCTCTCGTACATTCATATCTGCTCGATGCGTATCCAAATATAAACAAATGATGTCACACATTATGAAATGGACAAAGCCCGACAATTATATGTATGCAAAACGACCTCAACACCGTCGTTAAATTGAGCAAAAGTTGACTTATCAATTTGAACGCTTCCAAAACTAAACTTCCCTCCATTAATCATCTGAGAGATCCCCTCTCTGCCTTCCATCAGAATGGCTAATGCTACCCTCCAGGAAAGTGATTCCTTCCACCTTTTCGGGCTAACTCTCTTAGCTGACATGAGATGAAAAGATTACATTGAATCCGTTGCTGGTTCAGCTGATAAGAATGCCGCTTCATTGTGTCTGGCGAGAAAATTTTTTTCCCTCTAGAATCTATCTAACATATCTATAAGTCTACCTTTTGTCCATGCTTAAACTATTGCTGCTATATGGGGTCCGGTGCCTCTTTCCCTGGAGCTCTTTGATAAGATCTAAAGAAGAATCCACAATATTATTGGTCCTGATCTGGCGGCTCGGCTTCTGTCACTTACCCATCATCGTAAGGTTGCCTCTCTGCGCATTCTTTTTAATAAATACTTTCATGGAAATTGTCCGTATAAGCTCTTCGCTATGGTACCTAATAACTACTAATTTAAGCGCATCAGTTGACTGACGTCGAGATCTCATCAATTCACAGTTGAAGTGGCTAGATATAGTCGCAAGTTCTATGCTAACAGTTTCTTCTTTCGTATTTCTCGCTTGTGGAACTCTCTTCCAGTTCCATGCTTTCCTGCCAACTTTAATCTGCCAAAATTTAAATGCAATGTCAATAACTATCTACTGTCCTCCTGATTACTCTTTTCTCTTTCTATTCATTGCTAATGTTTCTATCTCTAATTTCTCCACACCTTGTAACCCCTTACGTGATAGTGGCTGTACTCCCTTACTTGGGGTGATACCAATCATATATATATATATATATATATATATATATATATATATATATGTATATATATATATGCACATTTCATTGAATACGACAGACAACAGACAACGTGCTTTTATTTAGTTTTGTATACAATTTCTCATGCGATCTAATTTTTTTTTTCTTTTCGGATGATAAATTATATAAAAACTGTCCGAATATCCATTTTTTCCGAGCGCTTTCGGCTATACATTTAACCATTTTTAAGTATTAAATATTTTAACTGTTAAATAAGAAATAGTTTGTTGTATGTATATTTTATAAAATGTTTTCATTTTTTTCAAAACATGGTCAAGATATTGTGTCTATGTCCAAAGTTAATATTATTAAGTGTTGGTTTTTTGTTTTTATTTATTATTATTTATTTTGTTATATATATATATATATATATATATATATATATATATATATATATATATATATATATATATATACTAATCATTTCACTACAGGCAAGGCAATAAAGCCACTAAGACGGAAGAAGAGTACTTAGTGTGAAAGAATATGAGAAAAGAAAAAAACATATTAAGAAGAGACAAAGATTGACATGGCATTTAAATTTTTGAAGAGTTTCACGAGAAGGGAATTCTCCAAACGTGAAGTGCGAAGGAATAAACTATTAGCATAGAACTTATGGTTACATTTAGCTATTTCAGCTGTAAAACGATGGGACCTATCTGCCAATCTAGTATTGTTCTTAAATTCATAAAGGCTAGGAACCTCATCAAAACAAATATGATAAAAATATTTATATAACAAAAAGACACAGGGAAGCTATGTTATAATGTGTGGTGGGGGGAGTGACTGAAGCCGAGATGCCAGATCAGGACCAATAACATTGCAGATTCTTCTTGGGAAAATTACGTTGATACTTTTATGTTATAAATAATATTGATAACCTAGTCGGGCCATAGAAAATGTGTACATTAAGAAATGTTGGTGTGCCCTAAAATACAGCAAAAATGGTTAAGATGTATACATTTTTTTTGTAATGTTTACATAATATAATGCTGGAAAGCCAGTCAAGGTAGAGTGTTCTTGAGCGGTAAGATGAAGAGGTAAGCAGAGTTTAATAAAATATATCGAAAAGCGAATGGTGGTATGGTTTACGGCCATATCACATTGAAACACCGGTCCTAGTATGATCACCGAGGTTAAGCAACTGGTCAATACCTAAGTGGGTGACTAACTTTGGAATACCAGATGCTATAATCTTGGATGTGCTGGTGGTATTGCTTATGGCCATATCATGTTGAAACACCGGCTCCCGTATAATCATTGATATAAAGCAACGTTGGCCTGTTCAGTTCCTAGATGGGCGACTGCTTGCGAATACCAGGTGCTGTAAGCTTGGATGTGCGGGTGGGGTATGGCTTATGGCCATATCACATTAAAACAACGGTTCTCATACGATCACTGAAGTTAAGCAGCGTCGGGTCTGTTCATACCTAGATGGGTATTCCAGGTGCTATAATTTTGGATGTGCTGGTGGTAAAGCTTACGGCCATATCATGTTGAAAAAATGGTTTCCATTCGAACACCAAAGCTAAGCAACGTCGTGCCTGGTCAGGGCCTAGATTTGTGCCTGCGTGGGAATACCAGTTGCTGTAAGCTTGGATATGTTGGTGGTACGGCCTACGGTCACATCTCGTTGAAACAACGGTTTACGTACGACCACTGAAGTTAAGAAACGTTGTGTCTGGTCAGGGCCTAGATAGGTGCTGTTAGCTTGGATATGTTAGTGGTATAGCTTACGGCCATATCATGTTGAAACATCGTTTCCCGTGAGATCACCAAAGTTAAGCAACATCGAGCCTGGTTAGTACCTAGATGGGTGACTGGTTGGCAACACCAGTTGCTGCAATCTAGGACGTGCGGTTGTTGTAATGGATAACGGCTCGGAAGTAGAAGTCTGTTAGCCGAGTTTCAATTCCTGTCTGGTTCGTTACGTTCATCAAAGGTAAGCAACGTCGAGACTTGTCAGTACCTAGATGGGTAACCAATTGGAAATACCACTTTCTGTAAGCTTGGATGTGCTGGTTTCACGGCTAACACGCCATTACCCTTGGGAACTGTATGGATCCACCTCGTCCCTCCAGCTATGGGTTAATTAGTAGAGTTGGTATTATTAAATCATTAAAATCTCCAAACCATTCTTACAGTCTAAAACATATTTTCTGGGTTTAAATGACCAGAAAAAACGTCCATAAGCTGTAGAAAACAATTTGTCCTTGTGCCAAACTTCGGTCCTTGTTTACATGAGGCAATAAAATCTAATGCAATTATTGTCCAGTTTTTAACAAATGTTCATTGTCCACAATATGAAGCTGTTGTTTTCCGCTTGCTTGCTTGTGTGTGAGAGCAATGGTGTTTTCAGAATATTTTCGTTGTTCGTGTTTCCTTTTATCCTTACAACTAAATGGTTTCCAACTTCCTTAATGGATCTGTCGACGAATTATTTTTTATGAGATCGTAAAGGAATGTAAGCCGACAAAAACGTCCATTGTGAAAGTCATAATTTCTCGTATAAGAAGTCCATTACCGTAGATGGCGGCCTGATCCGTAGCGGAATGGTGAACTGATGAAGTTGAAAATCTCTCAGGGAATGGATTAACTTCAAAATGAATCGGTCGCCTTCTCTAATTTATGAACATGCGCAGTAGAATAGCGGAAGACAATGGTGAATAGTAAAAGAAAAAATGAGAGGAGCAGATGAGAATGTAAGAGTAGTTATTTTGTAGAAATAATATGTCATAATGTGAATAAAGAGGATTAAAAGTACTTGCGAAACAAAGGCTTTATCGAAAGTTATATTGCATAAAAAGCAATTATTTTTAATCGATTCCCATCAAACAGTTTCCCATTTAAGGAAAATTTATGATTGGTTCTTTGAAGCAGTGTTGCGCTATAGTCCGTTTACTGTTTTGGATTATCTATTCAGGTTGTCAATTGCGATGCTGACGCTGCACAGTCTTTCTGACGATATTTGGCATTCTGACGATATTTGGCATTCTGACGATATTTGGCTTTCTCAGCAATATCATGTTGCTCAAAACTGTCTTGTAGTAATGAAAAAGAATCTATCTATCCATATATATATATATATATATATATATATATATATATATATATTCAATTTATCGATCTATCTATCTATCTATCTATCTATCTATCTATGTTAGTATTTTCATTCTATCTAGCAGTGTTAATATATATCTATATCTCGTAGGCTAACATCTATCTGTCTATCTATGTTAGTATATTCATTCTATCTATCTATCTATCTATCTATCTATCTATCTTAGTACTTTTATTCTATCTATGTTAGTATTTTCATTCTATCAATCTATTTATCTATATTCATATCTACCTATATTAGTATGTTCATTCTATTTATCTAGCTATGTATGTTAGTATTTTCATTCTATTTATCTATTTATCTATCTATCTGTCTATGTTAGTATTTTCATTCTATTCATCTAGCTATCTGTGTATGTTAGTATTTTCATTCTATCTATCTATCTATGTTAGATTTTTCATTCGATCTATGTATGTACATATCTGTTCATCTCTCACTGTCTATTCATATCTAACTGTTACGGGACTATCACTGGACAATTCAAACCAGCCCGTTAATGGACGCACCTCCTATGATTATGACAGTTTCGCTATTGATCCCTTCACCTGGACGCACTTATCTGATTTCTAGCCATGACGACAACCAAATCAAATAAAAGAACCAAACCGGCACGCAGACCCCAGGTTCACCATCTCCTACATTAATGTTAATGATCTACATTTAAACTTTTTAGAGGTGGAACGCCATCTTCTCAACGTAACTTCTGACCTTCCATTCCTGACTAGAACTGGTGTCGGTCTCCCTAAAGCAGTGAATGAACTCGCAATCCCTGGTTTCTCGAGTGAGTAAAATATGACAATCAAAATTGCCACGTCTACAAAATCGGCGCCTACATTAAAGACGGGTCCCCATGTGTCAAGGACCCCCGAAATGAGAAACCTGTTCTCCCGTATATGTACTCCTGCGTGTTTACAGTACCTCTTTCATCTTCACTCTCTATCGTCATCCCTGTAACGGAATTGTAATTCATATTTGCGGCGACATTAATATTCACTACAGATGTAGTGAATATTGATTCACTTCATTTTTGTAGAAATAATATGTCATAATGTGAATAAAGAGAATTAAAAATACCTGCGAAATAAAAGCTTTATCGAAAGTCAGGATGCAAAAAAAAAAAAAAAAAAGTAAAAAAAGCAATTACTTTTAATCGATTGTCATCAAACAGTTTCCCATTTGAGAAAAATTTATGATTGGTTCTTTAATTAGTGTTGCGCTATAGTCCGTTTACTGTTTTGGATTATCTATTCAGCTTGTCAATTGCGACGCTGACGCAGCACATTCTTTCTGATGATATTTGGCTTTCTCGGCAATATCATGTTGCTCAAAACTGTCATTTAGTAATGAAAAAGAATCTATCTATCTATCTATCTATCTATCTATCTCTCTATCTCTCTCTCTCTCTCTCTCTATATATATATATATATATATATATATATATATATATATATAATTATTTATTTAAAAATATGATTCCAACACGCTACATAAGAGTTCTCATCTTTCAAAACAAGAGCCGAAAACTTCAATATAATTATTTGAATTAAATTGTATTAAAGTAAGCTCTGTTCCATCTTCAAGCGAATTTTTTTTTTTTTTTTGGAATAACTTATTTCTGAAATTTACGTGTTTTAATAGCGGATTCATTATTGAAATCAAAATTTCCATGGTAACGGCTAGTGCGATTGTTCAAATAGAAAGGGGTGTAGGGTGTTAATAATTTGTATTAGTATAGAGTTACATTCATAGATGTCAAGTCAGGGTAATGTTGGGGTGTCTAAATTTAAAAGGGAAGATGATTTCGTCTAGTCTGGTTTACGTGTCTATGGAGATTTATTTATTTTTTTATTTTATTTTTTTCTGAAAGGGCTTTGTGTATATAAAAAAACTGCCATAACCTTTGTTTTTGACGACTTCATAAAGGGCTATCTTTTTTTGTAGGGTATTTAAGCTGTTTTTTAGGACTATGGATTTTAAAAATTATTTTATTGTTTGTTTGTTTTTATGCTAATTATTCAATGCAAAAATTTGATGATGTCGGCAAAAAACCGTAAACTCATGTCTATTGTTTAATAGATTTTTATTATTTAGAAACTTAGATGAGAAACTACACATTATTAAGTTTCTACCTGAGAAACTACACATTATTAAGTTTAAATACCGTACAAAAAAGATAACCCTTTATGAAGTCGTCAAAAAACAAATGTTACGGCAGTTTTTTTTATATACACAAAACCCTTTCAGAAAAAAATAAAATAAAAAAATAAATAAATCTCCATAGACACGTAAACCAGACTAGGCGAAATCATCTTCCCTTTTAAATTTAGACACCCCAACCTTACCCTGACTTGACATCTATGAATGTAACTCTATACTGATACAAATTATTAACACCCTACATCCCTTCTATTTAAACAATCGCACTAGCCGTTACCATGGGAATTTTGATTTCAATAATGAATATGCTATTAAAACACGTAAATTTCAGAAATAAGTTATTCCAAAAAAAAATTTCGCTTGAAAATGGAACAGAGCTTACTTTAATTCAATTTAATTCAAATAATTATATTGAAGTTTTCGGCTCTTGTTTTGAAAGATGAGAACTCTTATGTAGCGTGTTGGAATCATATTTTTAAATAAATAATTATATTTATGCTCTACTTTTGTATCGAGCACTATTTTTTTAAAAATAATAACAAAAATACTAAACAACTTTGGATTATTTACCTAACGAGTTCTTTCCTATTTTCTATATATTTGCACACACACACACACACACACACACACACACACACACACACACACACACACACACACACACACACATATATATATATATATATATATATATATATATATATATATGTTTGTGTGTGTGTGTGTGCGTGTGTATGTGTGTGTGTTAGTATTTTCAATCTATCTATCTATCTATCTACCATTGTTAATATTTTCATTCTATGTAGCAGTGTTAATATCTATCTATATCTCGTATGCTAACATGTATCTGTCTATCTAGCTATCTGGCTTTCTGGCTGATGAAAGTCTCATCGATATCAGTACTTCTTTCAAAGCTCATTAAAGAACACACACTTGTTCTTGACGCCTGATGTAATGGAATAACCAGTCACCCCCACGAATGATTACACTATAAAGTACCTATAAAGTCAACTGCCTACGAGAGACTTGAAGGAAGAGTGAGAACGAGACGACGCAAGCACGTCCGACCTTCCAGTTAGTGGCACTTACTACTAGACTGACCTATGTGTATAACTGTACCGTATTTCATATTTGTACTGGTTGTGTACAATAAACCTTTCTTCTATTATCCTCCTGATGTTAAGTATTTCTTCCCTTAGCACGGAATGTAACAATGCAATAGCATAGTCGAACCTCCTAGAGTTCCTCCTCACACCGTTCACTCAATAATTCTCAGCTAAATTGTTACCCCGCAGATGAGTGATTCAGCATTAAAGTCGGTATCAAACAAACCGCCCTCACCTCTAAATTGATTCTTTCTGGAATGAAGAGGTTTTATACCCCCAGAAAAAAATCCAGTAGGCAACTGAACAGCCAGTCTTACATCAACCGTTAATGTGCGTCAATAGGCTATCGTAAATATTACTACAATATCTATCACAAGGAACGGTGTAGTGTGACATTTGCACTCAGAATCGCTTGCAATCATTGCAAGAGATTTCTAGAATATGCTAAGTGCACCTATGTGTAGTCTAGTCGAAGGTTCAATGCCAACAACGCCGGGAGTTCAGAAAAGTCTCCAACCAAATTCTCAATAGAAGCAAATGGCCTTGGGGTCATCTCATCCTCGTCAGATGAAGTAAAGCTTTTCACTATGATCTTTGCCTCTAACTTCACGTTAGATGGCAGAAGCCGTCCCCGTCTGGACTCACTTAGTCGTATTTTTATTAAAGCCTGAGTCGTTTCAAGATTTATTAAAAGTCAGGGCCTTAGGGAACCAGAGAAAATTACACTGGTTATCCTGTAGCGCAGAAAACGGCGAATTACCTCGTCAAACCAAGTGACAGCGGGTCGAGTGTATTCTACGACGGAAAATTTGGCGAAAAAGAAATGTACTTACTGAGAAAAAAGGGCACGTATACTGCATGAGATGCCGAAGACGGAATGTCCAAAGTAGAAAAAAGTCAGTCGTAGGTGACGACATAAAAATATCACAGATATGCTAATATTGTGTGTTCTCTTCCGCTTGTCGACGAATGAAAAAAATGTTCTGTCGATAAAAGCAATTAGTGTTCTCGAATTGAGTGGAAAAATCATTTATTTTGCTACCGAGCTCGTCATCCAGTGGTGATTTACTTGAGCCCCGACTCCCCACTGAATCATGTTGTGACACAAGGTCAGATTTTAACGTGGGGACCCAAGTGTCTTCACACGGGCCGCTGGTCTTAGCAGGACATTTCTTGACCAAGCTTATCAGAGCTGATCTAAGCTAGACATAGCTGGTCTTAGTTGGTCATAGCTGGTCAGAGCCGGTCCAAGCTAGTCCTAGTCGTAATACTACCAGCGCAGGGACAAATCTCTGTTCCCGGTAAGTATCAGAGTGTGTATACCACACGAGAGAGCGGTTTACACACTCGAGTTCCTTGGTTAGTGTGTTATTTTTCTGCCTGTTACGTGTATTGGGATCTGTGACAGAGGAACTGGGAATCGAGAATCCGACATTTCTTTCAACTCTGATATTCGAATTTGGACTTGCGATTTGTTTTCTTCGTTGTGGAAATAATCTATGACATCAATTTATGGACTGGAATTTTAGTTCAAGCACGATGACACTGACTACGTGTGCTTGTTTAACCGCTGCTTGAAGGATAAATCTTTCCCAAGTGTATGGAAGGTGTCAAGTGTATACCCTGTTTCCAAGAATGCCGGTGAGCGCTCATGCCCGTCTCAGTACCGATCCATGAGCATCTTCAATATCGTAAGCAAACGTTTTCATGTTTTAATCAACAAGAAATTTGTTGATCACCTTAACAGGGACAGCCTCTAGAGCAACGAGCAGTATGGATTTTGACCAGCTCAATCCACTGCTGATATCATAACTGTCATTCCTGACAGTATTAGTAGGGCACTAGACAATAAATAAACCCCACAAATTTGCGCCACAAATTCTCTTAATTCCTCTAAGTCTCAAGCGATCAAAGCTGGGGTCCTCCAAGTGTCGCTTCTCGGCCCAAATCTCTTTCTACTTTACATAAATGAACTGCCTAAGAGTATACGCTGATCTTTTGTGATATCTATACATCAACCGTATATAGATGCACCTCCAAAATTCTAGATCAGAGAATTGCAGCAGATCTCTCATCTGATCTACACATTTGTGCAGATCAATTGAAACGACCGCTTTAGTTTCCTTTCTTTCACCATACGGTCAGTTTTAGACCCACTGGAGTGACAGGGTGAAATCGATTTGTATTTTTTCCTCAGATTGGGTCATTTGCAGTGGTGTACAGTAACATGAATCTATTTTGGGGGTGTATGATGAAATTTGGTTGGGCTTGAAAAATATTGCGTCATCCGTGATTGCATCAGATTTTCATTACGCCCAAACACTATTGTCTCAACTGTCAATTAGTTGTCCTATGGCCATTGTCTGTGATGGGCATTACTCCAAGAAAGAGTACGAAAATTGTAACGCAGCACGAATACAATGTTTTCTGATAGTGTTTTGAGTATACATTATAGTCTGTAGGAAGTGCCATACCAATAAGAATGTACTATTATTATTATTATTATTGAACAAAAACTGATCGATGTAATTCCAATAGTTTTCAACATTTAAAAAACACGATTTAAGAAAAGAAACGACACTCTGACAATGTTTAGCAATATTTCGACAGTATGTCTGTCTTCTTCAAGTAATCTATCTACACACTTATGCAAATTAATTGAAACAACTGCTTAGAGTTTCCTTTCTTTCACCATACGGTCAGTTCTAGACCCACTGGAGTGACAGGGTGTAATCTATTTCTGTTTTTTCCTCAGATTAGGTCATTTGCAGTGGTGTGCAGTAAAATGAATCTTTTTCGGGGTGCAAGATGAAATTTGTTTGGCCTTGAAAAATATTGTGTCATCACTGATTGCGTCGACTATCGTGTCATCACTGATTGTCTCGACTATCGATTAGTTGTCCTACGTCAATTGTCTGCGATGAACGTCACTCCAAGGAAACGTACGAAAATTGTAACGCTGCACGAACAGAATGGCAAGCCTTACTAATGAGTAAATCAAAGTACTATAGACTGGCTGGGAAACTTGTGACGTTCCATTACCAACGTCCAGATTCTGGATTTTATACCAAGCACGATGAACGTGTTCTCCCTCAGAGAGACTCCGTGCTTTCAGCGCCTAATGGGACTTAATCTCAACCCAAACATCAAGTGGAACTCGAACATACGACCTCATCGTTAAAGGTGCTGGAAAAATGGTCGGACTGTATAACTTGTAGAATAAGTATGGATGTAAATCAATTTATCTGATACTATTACTAGTGTTATATATATGCAAAAAGCATTTTAAGAATCATATATAGGGTGTCCATAAAGTTTGTGTGCACTTGTAAATAAATTTTTCAAGTGCACACGAATTTTATGGACACACGGTGGAGTAATGGATAGCGGCTTGGATTGAGGAATCGGAAAGACGAGTTCGAATTCCAGTCGAATCCATTACATTCTCTTACGGGATAAAACCATTGGTGTCAATCCTCTTCTTCTCCCTCCAACTATCGGTAAATAGTAGGACAGATTGGGTTCTATAGCCTTGGATGGCAACTGGTCTAGGAGGACAACTCTGAATTCAAAACCTGCGGAGGGTCGTTTGGGGACCTTGTGGCATGTAGTGCACCAGGTCCCTTCAATAAGTGTGGATGGTCCTGTACGAAACCTTCACCATTTTAATCAAATCTCATGTGCTGTTGTCGGGCGATCGGTTTTCTAGGAACTGATCTGCTTGATCCCCATACGTCGAATTCGACGGGATATATATATATATATATATATATATATATATATATATATATATATATATATATATATCAGGAAAATATATAACAAAAATAAAAATGAAGTATTTATTCATATGACACGTTTCAACCTTTTAGGACTTCATCAGACTAAAAGCATGTTTACAGTGATGTGATTACACATGTATATTAAGTATAAGTCACGCTAAAATTTTATAAATATGTCTAAACGCCCCACACGGAAACTTTGTCATAGATTTTCTTAAAATTGTTCTTGATATATAAAAAATTATTTATTTTTCCCTGAGATATACAGTGAGCCCCCGCCTATTCGCGTTTCAGCATTCGCGGCTTCACACATTCGCGGATTTTTCTTTAGAACATATGTACTTGTTATTTGCGAGAACCTTGGATATTGGCGTGTTTTTCTGAAGAACATATGTACAAATTATTCGCTGAGAACTCCCTCGATTCGCGTAGTTTTTCTCGATACAACATATTTAAAATATTCTTGCGTTATTTTCCTTTTATTTTAAGTGACTTAAAACATATAACAGTCCATTTTTATGGTCAAAATTGGCAGAATTGTACATCTTCATTGTAAAGAAACAAACGCAAAAGCGTGAGTGCTTGGGCTTTGTTCTTTGTTACGGGCTACGGCTGGGGTATTAAAAGTGGTTTATGCTAAGACTGGAGGCATCATCACAGTTATGTTTTTAGAAAATGTTTTAAACTTTATATTTTATGTCTACACATATTTTATAGAGTATTTTCAAAGGTTGTATCGATCTATGCTTTATTAAAAACGGTTATTGTACGTATGAAAGAAAACTTACGTTTCAAAATGGGTCTGAAATGTTTTTAAAGTGTTTATGATGAAAGTTTATGTCATACGGGGTTTTGACTATCAAAATAGGTGCTTATAAGCACTTTTCTATCAAGTATTCCCGGATTCTAACTATTCGTGGCCGATTCTGATCTCTAACTGCCGCGAATACGGGAGACTCACTGTATACACCTGTCTCTAACTCTGTTTCTCTCTCTCTCTGTTTCTCTCTCTCTCTCTCTCTCTCTATATATATATATATATATATATATATATATATATATATATATATATATAAATGAAAGTGAACATAGAAGTCAACACTTAGAGGCGACAGTCTGTTTCATGATAGACACAATCGTCAGGCCATATATATATATATATATATATATATATATATATATATACAGTGGTGGAAATAAGTATTAGGTTGGTGCAAAAATAATGACGTAATAATGTCGTTTTTTGACGTTAAAAAGTACGTCAAAAAACGACATTATTACGTCATTATCTATGCACAAACCTAATATAAGACACCCCATGATCAGAGGCCTTGCTGCTGGGATGTAGTTTATCGTCATGCCTAGGACTGTCGTTCGCATGTTCCTGCCACACTGCAAACATCAGAGTGCTTTAGAGAGCTACCGAAACCGTAGGACTCAACACCAGTGACGTCGACCGCTTCCTCGATACTGCCCTATAATTTCGGCTTTGTATATGCCATATCCTTTTACAACCTCGGTGATTATGCCTCTCCACATCTTCCTCTCACTTGATATCCCTTTTGCAACGTCTATTTATCTTTGTGATTTTTGTTTTTCAAGATATTAATAAATAATTCATTAAGTGTGTATATATAGATCCAGAGGCGGATATGCAATATAATTGGCCCTGATCTGGCATCTCGTCTAAAGTAGCTCTCTCACAGACGCGCCGTTGCCTCTCTCTGTCTTTTTTACAAATACTTTCATGATAATTGCTTCGAGGAGCTGCTTTTGCTGGTTCCCAGACTTCATGAATTCAAGCGCCCTACGAGGCTGGCATCCCGCTCTCACCCTTTCACTGTCGAAACTATTAAATGTAGCCGTCTCTTCTACTCAAATAGCTTCACATCTCGCACCTCTAGCCTGTGGAACTCCCTTCCCTATTACTGTTTCGCTGATAGCTATATCTCCAACTATTCAAATGTAATGTCAATCGACATATCCAGTTGCCTTGATCTATCCACTATCCTTCTCCTCATCCTTTCCTCTATTACTCCTACCTGCTCTTGCTTCAAATCTTCTGTAACCCCTTGCGTCCTAGTGGCTTCTCTCCTTGCTTGGGGTGAACCGCTTAAATATATATATATATATATATATATATATATATATATATATATATATATATATATATGTATATATATATATATATATATATATATATATATACACACACACACACACACACACACACACACACACACACACACACACTTAATGTATAACTGTAAAAGTCATAACATAATTTACCTCCTAGAATGCACACTATGCCAGAAACAATATGTAGGAAAATCTGAATGGCCCTTTCACTACAGAATTAATAATTATCATAATCGAATTAAGTCGACTCCCCATGAAAAATTATTACCTGTAGAACAACATTTCCACCTAGAAAAAACGATTTTAAAACCCATGCCAAATTCACTATAATTGAGAGAATACCAAAGTTCAAAGCAGGTAACATTAAAAAAAAACAAAAAAAACGCATATTACAAATGTACTATCCAGCCAGGCTTAACTATAAATTTAACAATATAGATAGTATTAATATATAACCCTACAAATCAAAACCTACCCACATTTCTCACCTACACAAGACAGACATGTTTACGGAGGTGTTGAGGCCTCACACTTATACACACACCCACACGAATATACACACATCATACTCACACATTCCCTAATGAGCCAAATGATAACACACACCCATAGTAATATACACGCTTACACACATCATACGCACTCACTCCCTAAGAACCAAATAACATATACAAACTTAAAAGAGACACATCCCTTTTCCAGGAATCAATAAAACTGTCAAAATGACCAAGTGAATTCAGAGCAGCATGAATCCATCCAACTCTTATCTTAAATAACGACTTAAAAGAGACTGTTTTACCAACACAAGGGCTGACCAAAATTCATGTTATAAAAAATTAAAAACAAATGAAAACTACAGACAAAAGTTCATTTTCTCCATAAAGACATTCATTTCTGCAGTTCACTGCTACCAACAAGCAGAAAATTATTTTTCTCCTGATGATGGCCATGTTGGCCGAAACTAGTCGAGGAATCTAAATGAAATAATTATAAAAACGAAGGAATATTAATATACAACCCAGTGTGTCTGAAGATTTTAACTTTTTAATATTTTTTATTGCGTTTTTTCTTTCTAGGTTTTTAGATAAGACCTTTAGCGATTTGTCTTAAGAATCACTGAAAAAGCCTTTGAGTTATTCGGCTCAAAAGGGAACAGTTTAAAATCGTTTTGTGTCAGTCCCACTGTCAGTCCTTCTCAACTGCGCAATGGTGAAACCTTCAGTAATGGTAGCAACATTCATACTCTGGCTTCCATCTTCAAAGTCCATTCAGGAACCATCAAGAGAACGGTGAATAAGTTTTAAAAAAGAGGGAGCAGTCGAAATGAAAAACTATTTTAGGAGGTCAGGATAAGAAGAGTGATCATCATTTCAACTTCGAGCTAAATACGTTCGTATTGTTCAAAGTAGAATCCAATAGTTTTATAAAAACCTCGGGGTATTCCAGTAAGATATCTTTAGTCACTTCTATTTATGTATGAATGGTCGAAAGAACAAAGACAAAAATAGATTGTAAAGGAAATAGCAAGTGAGAGGAAGATGTGAGAGGAAATATTCTGAAAGGATATGAAACATAAACGACTATATACACCTTCACTTATACAGAGTGCGGCAGAAAAAGTTCCCACAAAATCGTATGACATTAGTGGCTTCATCTAGCTAATGTCTTACCATTTCGTTGATTTTCTAAGCGAAGGTTGAATATGACACAAAGCCGAAAGTATAGGGCACACAGTGAAGATCAAATTCACTATACAATTGTAATTCATCTAACGACGCATATTTGGTTACCATTGCATCACGCCGAAGTGCCCAGTGATTTTCTGAGCGTAGCGTAGATATGGCACACGTTCGAGACTATAGTGAGGATCGAACTGACTGCTCAGTCGTAATCGTTCTAGCGAGGCAAGCTTGCTAACCATTACACCACATCGACGTGTCCCCTGTCTTACTATTATGGTGATTTTTTTCTAAGCGTAGCGTAGATGTGGCCCACGGTCGAGAGTATAGGACGCCTAGTGAGGATCGAACTCACTGCTCAGTCGTAATCGTTCTAGCCATGCAAGCTTGCTAACCATTACACTACTGTCTTGCCATTATCTGTGAGTTATTTCTGTCGCAGATTTTATATGAAATAAAAAATAGTAAAACAAAAAAATAAAAAAAAAATAAAAATAAGTAAATAAAATGGTAAGGTATCAGGAAATCTCTTATATTTTTGCCGTTATTTATTGATGAAGCCAATTGAAATAAATCAAATATTCAATAAGTTCGGAGATGTATTTTTTCCTGTCTTGTGTCTACTTGAAAACGAGGTTATATTTCAGACGACATTTTGAGATTTTTTTTCTGGACACTAAATGGCGCCATTATTTTGATTAGTTTTTCTGTTCATTCGTCATATTTTTCTTCTTCTTTCAATGTCATTCACCCATTTTTCTATTGACTTTTCTGCTAATTTTTTTTCTTTCCGTAATTTTCCAAAAAAAAAAAAAAAAAAGAACTTCTATTCAAACTGAACCGTTTGTCATGATCGTTTTTCCGGTTTGTTTCTGTAATTTCGTTACATTTCTTCGGCATTCATTTTTTTTTTTTTTTAAGCTTTCCAGTTTGATTTCTTCCTTATTCCAGCCTATAACGATCGGCGTAAAATTTACCAATTCATACTATTCTTCACTTAATACCCTTTACGATGAATCTTTTTTTAACATTTCAAACGCCTTTTTCATTAGTTTACTGTATTCTTCCCCTTTTTTGTCTTTTTATATCTTTTCTATCATACAGTAACTCTTGATATTAAATAATATAGAAATATAAAACTTTGTATATAAGAATTTGCGGTTTAGAAAGAGGAATCGGCTTTCCGAGTCGTGTCTTATATCTTTTAAAAATCATTACGTTGGAGCCTTGGTTGCCAGCACCTTTGACCAGCTGACCTACAGCTCCCTTACAAGTATATTTTAAATGATTTTCACATGGAGAAAAACTGAAAATATAGAACAACGAGTTTATTACAATACTAGCAGAATAACCCATCTTTGACAGGATCTTTCATGACTGGGAATTTTTGCCTTTCAATTGGATCAGTTTAAGTTTAAAGTCAGCCCACCCGAAAATTAATATAATTAACAACAATTGGGTGCAACTGAGACACATCTCCAAATGCGGGGGTGGTTAACAATTTGAATCGGGGGTGGTCCTGAAAAGGGCCGTTTTTGTGTTCTCAATCTTGCAAGGTGGGAACCTCTTCCATGGAACGTCATAATAATATACGATAATTTTTATTTATAATATAATTTTTTTTTATAATTCTAAAAATCTTTTGCGTTAGATTTCAACTCTTTAAATTGATTGTACGCTTTTTTTTTTTTACAGATATTAAATTTTTGCCTTTGATTTTTGTGCAAAGTGTAAAAAATCAGTTTTTTCGATTTTTCACCTTCAAGGTTGTAATTTTTTCAGCCAATTTGGATTTAAAACCGGCACTGAAGTATTTTCTATCAAACATAAAATTTAATCGGAATCGGATGAAAACTGTGCAAACGCATAAACAACATCTGATCACATACACACACACACACGAATACATGCACACACACATTTGGAGAATTATAGATATGGATACAATTTAATACAAGCTAAAGTAAACATTCATTATTCTACGTGTTCTGGGTATGACGATAAACTACCTCCAACAGCAAGGCCTCTGATGGTGTTTTTGAAAAATAATGTTGCCAGCTATACGTTTAAAAAAATTAATGTTGCCAGCCATAGGTTTTTGGAAAAATAATATTACCAGCTATACAATTTAAAAAAAAATAATATTGCCAGCTATACGTTTTTTGAAAAAATAATATTACCAGCTATTCATTTCTGAGGAAAAAATATTAACAGAAATAGATTTTGGACAAAACAAAAATATTACCAGGGAAAAAATGTTGTCGGTATTAAATGAGCCATTGATACGCCGTAAACCAAACCAAACCAAACCCTTATACCTAAAACATTTTATTTTCTCGTCTTTAGATCTGCAAATCTTTTCATGGCACTTTCTACAGCTATCTTCTTTACAAGATCAATCTCTATTGCCAAAGAATTTAACCTGTCTCGAGTCATGGACGACCGCAAGCATTTTCTTTTTATAAGCTTTAGTTATGGAAGATCCCAAACATGGGAAATGGCAGTATGATGGCGCCCCGGTAGACTGCCCGAGCTGCCAGTACCTTGAGCCGGCTCTGTTCACAGATGCAAATGTGGGCTTGTCTATGCTTCTGTCTTTCTTTTTTTTTTAATGCTTTTCACAATGAACTGCCAAACATAAATAAATATTTCTTACATAAATCTACTTAATAAAGGTAAGGAAAAAAATGCCAATCGTAAGTCGCCGTTATCAACGGCCAATACATAAATCATTTAAGTACAGTGACCTTTTTCCAAATTATGTCTGTAAAATTGCAAGAGATGTTGATGGTCGTATCTCGCCTACTGAGAATGACTTTCTTACATTGCCTTTTCAAACTGTGTCTGTAAACACACCAAAGTCTCTGACAATTGCGCACTTTTAATATAACCTTTGATATATTATAGATACATACATACATACATTCATGCGTACATATATATGTTTCTTTTCTTACCGCCCCAACTGATTTATACACTGGGAATTTTGCTTAGCTGCGACAGTTTTATACAATTCATATAAGATCTCTCACATTGACACACAGAAAGGAAGACAGAAGCAGAAAGATGAATGCTTACCCACACGTGTGAATCTTATTATAATTCTGCTTGCCCCCACTCTTAGCACGGCCGTTACGCCCTGCCAATCCCTTATAAATAATTCACTTCATACAGGCTAAAGAAAACATTCATTATTCTATCTAAAACATTTTATTTTCTAAACTTTAGATCTGCAAATCTTTTCATGGCAATTTCTACACCTATCTTCTTCACAAGACCAATCACTATTGCCAAAATAGCCAAAGTCACGGACAACGGCAAGTATGTTTTTATAAGCTTTAGTTTCGGAAGATCCCAAACATATGACATGGCGCAACGATGGCATCCTCGGCCTCGGAGTTGCCAGTTATCTTCAGCGATTCTGCGTTGGGCTAAGTTACATACAGTATCTCATACACTTATGTATAGTACGAGTTTTTCTTTTTTTATGATCCGTTGTTTACGCAAAATATAGGGTGTTTCAATATACACAGGCATTTTTTTTTTTTTGAAGAGGGTAAATATAATGCATTATTTTTTTTAGCGGGGTGATTAAAATTAATGCAAAATAAATCAGCGGTGGCACTATGAATTCGGCTTATACACGAGTCTATACGGTAAAAAAGAATAATCCGCCCGAGTGCGAAATCCGGTCACGTTGATACATTCGCGTTTTCATAAATGCCTTCATGAAATATATAGTGATTCTCAAAACGTGGCTTAGATGTGGCACAAGGAGGAACGTAGGGGGCACCCAGTGAGGATCGATCTCACTATTGTCGTAATTAGATCTAGCGAGGCAACCCTGCTAACCATTACACCACATCCCAAATATTCAGGAGATATATGAATCCAACACTTCTAACATAACTGATTATACTTGATTGACAATCTAGAAGGACACTTTAGAGCAGTGGTTCCCAAACGGTGCGTGGCGCCTCATAAGTGCGGCATAAGAGGATTGCAGGTGAGGCGGAATAATTGAAAGACAATCAAAAAAGTCGAAGTATAAACGGTCAATTGCTGATACCACTGACGAGTGGACGGACAGGTCCGTCTACGAAACTCAGGAGTCCGGATGGTGAATCAACTAAGTGATAAATATTTTACTTGGATTAATTATATATATATATATATATATATATATATATATATATATATATATATATATGTCGTAATTATTATAAATATTATTTTTAATGGGTACACTAATTTGAGCTGCTATCTAGGTTTTCTTTTTAATTTCTTAAATAGTGAAATTAGTAACTACCGGCCTAAGTCCGAAGTCCTACTAAAGAAAACCAGCCGATGAAGAGGGCTACGCCTGAGGGATATGCTACAGAAGGCGCCACTCGAAATTAAAACAGAATCAGCGGCAGTCCGAACGAATGACATTCCTTGGTTCCGCCAGGTATTAAATTTACGACTAGGACCTGTCATGCGACTTACATAGTAACAAACCACTCACATTCCCTCTGTATTCAATCAGTGAGAAGTAAGTTCCACTCTAAAAGTTTCTTCCTGCGAACCACTTCCACCTCCATATATGACGCCCTTTGCAACATATAAAATATAGGTATATATACATTATATACATCATTATGTGTTTAATATTTTTTGTTTTAATATACGAGTGAAAGTCAAGATTTATCAGCACACATCAAACATATGTTATGGCGAAATTGTGGAAGCGATTCCCAAGGGGATATTTTCCCGATCGCTAATATCCTGTTCAAGGCTCGAGTTAACCGTTATCTTCCTCTCCTATCCCCATAAACAACCCCTTAACGTAGCCCTCTATCTCGAGTGGCCTCCAGGCCTTACTGCAAAAAGAAATAAAAGAGGGGCATAGATAAAACGGTTATAAAACTACCTAAGGAGATTGTGTGAACAGATGGACAGAAAAGGGGATGGCAGTGAGAGTAAAAAGAGAAACACTGCTAATCTATCTATCTATCTATCTATGATTGGTTTAGACGGATTAAATTCTAATAACCAAAAATACCATTCTTAAAAGAGTGCTCAATACAGAGTAGAGCAAATATTATTTATTCAAAAATTATAAGATAAACCCCTTATAACATCACCAAAAAAATAGCCATTTTGTTTTCACACTTTTTCTCAAGTGATGGTGTTGAAACACCATCACTTGAGAAAACACCAGAAGTGTTGAAACAACATGGTTATTTTTGTAGTGATGATATAACATGTTTATATTATGATTTTTTAATAAATAATATCTATCTATCTATCTATCTATCTATCTATCTATCTATCTATCTATCTATCTATCTATCTCAGTCCTTTTAATATCTATCTATCTACTATCTATCTACCTATCTCAGTCTATCCTATCTATCTATCTATCTATCTATCAAGGTTCATATAGGAAGTTGTGGAGCGTAATGATTGCCAACGTCATAAAGGGATACGACACGTACGAAGAAGAAGAAGAAGAAGAAGAAGAAGAAGAAGAAGAAGAAGAAGAATGGAAATGAGTTCTTTAAAAAAATTCAAAACGTTTTTTGTGACGTTGGAGTGACGTCCGCATTTGCAGATCGCCGAAGTTTTCGTCATTACCGATGTGAAATCAACAGGAGTCGTGGGGCATTATGGGAACACTGACGGTGAAAAACTCAATCGATTTGAAAGTAAAAACATACTGTCAATCAAAAATAGCGGAAGTTATTGTTCGCAGCCATTCATTTCTAAATTCTTGCATTTGATTGTCAGTCAATGTCATTGAATGGATACAATTAGTTAATTTTTTTTTTCATTTTACCTATCTCTCCGTCGTACCATTTTCTTGTCAGAATGAATAACATTTTCTGATATATAGCAGGCAGCGTTTTTCCATATGTGGGGAAAAAGCGCCGGCTGCATGTGTAGGCAACCATTAAGATTAAATGGCGGATAGGTTTGAATTGAAACGAACACAGAGAAAATGTTCGTATCGAGTTCTTTTTTTGTTGTTGTTGTGCCAGCCGGTAGATGGCAAACTGGCTGAATCAATGCATATTTTGGGGTCATGACATTTATTATTTTCTATCTATCTATCTATCTATCTATCTATCTATCTATCTATGATTCGGTTCATATCTATTTATCTACCTCTAATTCGGCTCATATCTATCTATCTATCTATTGCATTAGCGCCTGAAAAATTATTCTCATTTGAGCACTTTGCAGATTTTTTTATCACAACATTCAATTCTGCTATTATATTTTCTAAAAACAAAACAAAAGAACTATCTTACATCAATATGGAATCCACACGTCTTAACTACTCCTTAAAAATATACCCACATCAAACCTACATGACTATAAAAAAAAAACAGAAAAACAGAACACTTTATAAAACGCATAAAATGGAAAGTATTGTATTTTCCCGACAATGACAATGGTGACAATTACATCAATACCGATAATACTAATAATATATTAACAAATATAGATTTACATCAATGAAATGCACACCGCATCAAAACGAGGCTCACTGATTTTGAAAATGATTGAACAAACATAATAATTTTGATAATGATTTGGAAAAAAGAAAATTCAACAATAATTTCCAAAAAAGACTTGGAAAAGATTTAAAAAAATGATAGACAACTACAAAAACTATTTTTAACAGCAGATACATTCAAGATAATCTATAAAATGGAAACCAATTATTACAATAAACTAATTGATAAAGAAGTCACAAAATTTTACAAAACCACTAATAACGAAACAGAAAAACATAGCAACTAAAATAAAATTAGTTAAAACTATAAAACAATTAGCAAAAGTAGAACCATTTATTAAATTAAAACACCATAATGACAACATCACGATCAAACCAAAATGGAGATTACTAAAACCGTCGCAAAATGCAAGATTAGGTAAATAAGCAAACATATATTGGAAAAAATATATTCAAAAGTAAGAAGCACACTAGAGCATGAACCAATGAAAAAGTACAAAAGCAACAATCAATTGCTTTAGTAACATTAGTCATAAAGAAAACTGCTCCTTCAATAATTAAGCATAAAATATTTCTACTCATCTATTAATGAACATACACTAAACAATGCATCAATATCACAAATGAGGACATAAATATAATTAAACACTACCGAAAATTAATATTATACCACAATAAAAAAATATGGACAAAAAGGGCCCAAATAATAACACTAATAATAATAATAATAATAATAAAAATTTTTACGCAATAATAGGTAGCTATGATGGTGCTTAATATGCGGCAGGAATACTTAAAAAAACAAGACAAGAAATAATAATAAAAAAACCTTCATAACTATAGGCTATACAATAGATATAAAATCAAATAAAAAATAGTAAATATCTTAGATATAACATTCAGCCTAAACAACGGAATCAACAAGCCATACAGAATACTAAAAAAAAAACAAAAAACAACTTAATATACATTAACAAAACATTTAAACACGCCCTAACGTATTTAAGCGAATATCTATATCTATAAATAAATGAATTTCAACAAATACTAGTAGCCTAAAAAGCTCAATGAAAATAAAATAAAGATATGTATCAGCCGTAAGAAGAAACGGATACTCAGTCAAACTAGAATATAAAAACGAAAACAATTCATATAAAAACAACAGAAAAAGCAACAAAATGTTGCCCCTAGAAGAATACAATAAAAAGAATAGGTAAAATATTCATCAAAATATTTGACAAACATTCCCCTAAAAACAGCAAATTTTCAAAATTTATTAATAAAAATATCAATCAAAATTTGTTACTGCTGCATGGATAATAATGAGAAAATAATAACTAAACACAATAAAAAAAATTATCAACAGAAGCAATAACAATTACAACAAAATAGCACCATTAAATGTAACTGCAGGAACACAGAAAAATTCCCACTTAGCAATAAATGTTTAACTAATAATATAATATACAAAGCTATCGTAAATAATAACATTAACACAGACAAAAAAATTATATAGGGCCACAGAAAAAAGAACCTTTAAAGAAATATATTATAACAAAAAAATTACACAAAACGATACAATGCTATCGAAAAAATAGAGAAGCAATATCCCCAGGAAAATCAAGTGGGGAATTTTTAAAAAAAAATATTACCAGCTATACGTTTTAACAGAAATAGATTACCAAAAAAAAAAAAATGTCGGCATTAAATAACCCATTGAAGTTGATGTGCCGTAAAAACAAACCAAACCAGCATGCCCGGCCGCTATAGCACACAGGAATAACTATTTCCGGCTATACCAGTGTGACTATTTGCCACTGCATGTGATAAATGTAAGCAAGCCCTTGAAGGAGCTAAGTCCATGTTTACTGAGCGAATTAAGCACTGCAGAGAGTCTAAAATCTTTGGCTCTTGGGACTACTGGCATATCTGTAAAAGGGTACAAAACAAGTGTAAGGTCTTTATCCCTCCCTCTTCAATTGATTTGAAGTGTTATCCTCCTCTGTTGATAAAGTAGAAAGCTTTGTATGTAAATTCTCATCAAACTCTACTCTTGAATCATTTCAAACTTCCCAATTCGAACTGATTCTCTGTTTAGTGATATACTTATAATTACTTCTATGTTTTCTGTAATTATCTCTTTGATACACACAAAGTATGTGTTAATAATCCTTGCCTTCAGTTCACCTTTGGTGTTACAGGGAGATTTGCTAGTCTCTCGCTCAGCTTTACCCCACACATAATAATCAATGGGATTGCAGTCTGGGGAGTTAAGTGACAAGATGTAAGGCGTAATGTGGTTGCAGAAATTGCCTGACAGCCATGACTGGGTTCTCCTGCTTTCATCCCTTCACAGAAATACCAAAATGCAATCTTCTCCATGGTTCATACCAGTATGCTTTGCCGCCATAGCAAGAAGGAACCACTATTTCCGACTATACCAGAGTGACAGCTCTCGTCATAATAAGTGCCTATTTGCTACTGCTCATAACAAATATAAGCGAATCCTCGAAAAAGCTAAATTCCTGTTTGCTGAGAGAATGAGGAACCCCGTTGCCTCTAAAACCGTTGGCTCTCGTAACTACTGGTGTCACTGTAATAGGGTGCTAAAAAAGTGGAAGGTTTTTATCCCTCCCTTCTTCAATTGATTTGCGGTGTTATCCTCCTCTGTTGATAAAATAAAAAGCTTTGTATGTAAATTCTCCGTAAACTCTACTCTTGACTCATTTGGAGTAACCCTGGCGAACTTCATAATCATTCATTTTTCCATTGCCCAATCCCTCACTAAAACTGTAAATTTCCCTAGTCATTTCTCTAGCCAAGCTGAGCAACAGGCTTTTCTATTGGATTTATTTCTTACCTCCTCTCCTTGCCCCAGCCAAATTTCACAATATTGCCGTCTTGGTAACTCAGACCACTCTGTGGTAGCCATTGTTATCTCCTTTCAAGCAGCCATTAAACAGGAATTTACCAGCGCGGCGATTGGGACTCCTCCGAGATTTTCTTTGTGACACCCCTTGTCTGACATCTTGAATCTCCCAACTGAAAATTGTGCCACTGAGGTTTCTTCTTGGGTCAAAACTGACATGGACCCTTTCATTCATTCTCGGAAATAGCAGGCGAAACTTCAATCCTCTCCATTGTTCACACCATAATTCACAGACACTATAGCACATATCAACCACTATTTTCGGCTGTACCAGCATAACAGCTCTCATCATAACAGGCGCTTATTCAATGTTGTTCGTAATAAATGTAAGGGAGTCCTTGAAGGACAAAGTCCTTATATGCCGAGAGAATGAAGTACTGCATAACTCTAATAACTTTGACTTCCATGATTACTGGTAGCTCTGTAATAGGGCATTATATATGTGTAAGGTGTTTATTCTTCCAATCTTCAATGAATTTCAGGTGTTATCATCGTCTGTTGATAAAGCTGAATGCCTTGTCAGTAAATTCTCCTCAAATTCTACTCTTGACTCATCTGGAGTATACCTGCCTAACTTCCCATCCAGAACTGAGTCTCCGTTGAGTGATATGCATATATACCATTCCATGATTTCTGCTATCATCTCTAACCTAGATCCCCACAAAACATGTGGACCCGCTTGCGTCCTTGTAATAGTCATTAAGAAGTGTGCTCCCGAACTGGCCTCTGTTCTCTCTAAAGTGTTTAATAAATGCTTAACTGCTTCTTGCTTCCTTGTCTGCTCGAAGTCATTATCCGTTGTTTCAGTTTTTAAGTCTATTAGGCTTCTACCTCTCTTTAGGAAACCCCTACAGGCCCTAATCAATGATGAATTGGTTCATCATCGCTCATCCCAGGGCTTTTTTCTCAGACAA
>OZ010592.1:97401299-97428799 GCA_963932145.1 Acanthosepion lycidas | reverse complement strand
GACGATATCCAATAGTTCATTTTCAAAAGAAGATAATTGCTTAATAATTGGTGCAGTTATATATATATATATATATATATATATATATATATATATATATATATATATATAAGATTTGAAATTTAAGAATGTCATATTTCAAAAGTAATGCAGATATTTTCATTTAGTGGTCAATATTAAAAATATTAAAATTATGTTAATATTAAAAATAGAGCATTTATAATATTATATACAGAAAGACTACTTAACTGTAATTATCAATTTTAGATTTTGTTTCCCCGAATTCGAAGTTTCTTCGAATTGTCTATTCTTCAAGAGCTCTGTTGTTTGAATAAATTTAAAAAACAACAAATAAAATTGAAAACAAAAATTAAAAAAAAATTGGAAATAACAGACCCCTTCAAGTATCGACAATTCCAAGAAACTTCGAAGTCGGGAAAACAACATCAAAAATTGATATTTACATTTAAATAATTTATATATATACATATATATATATATATATATATATATATATATATATATATATATATGAACTAGCTTCCGTTTATCTTGCTAGATAAAGGTAGGGCCTTGTTTGTTCAAAATTCAATCCTTTGGTGTTGATACTAGGGTGACCTCTTCAGAACGCTGCCTACACTCGCCGGTACGGAAAGATGCAGAGGACTACAAGCCATTATATTTGGGTTCGGCTTGACGGCAGAAGTTGTCAGATGGTTGTGATTGTTGACAGTCAACCGCTTTCGGGGCTTCAAATCGAATTTACAGTTTTGATTAATTCCCATAGGTTTTTCCGTGTTTGGTTATCGACGAAAGGCAGTAGCGATATGAGAAAAAGAAGAAAATTATTAAGCAGATAATAATAATAATAATAATAATAATAATAATAATAATAATAATAATAATAATAAACAGGAATTAAGAAAACCGAAATATAACTTACCCATCACTTCTCAAAAATACTTTCTTCTATGGTATCTAAACTATGAATTTAAGCACGGTACTAGATTGGCTGTTAGGTCTCATCATTTTAAAATTGATATAGCTAGATATAACAGTTCTATGTGAAGAGTTTCTTATGTCGCATTTCTCGTTTGTGGTAATCTCTCCCAGTCGACTTTGACCTTAATATGTGTACGTTTATTGTCCTTGCCCTTTGATAATTTTTTCTTATATTCTTTCATACTAAGTGGCTTCATTACTTATTGTAATGATGATCGTATAAGTCCGTAGTTCTGATTGATATCATTTTAAGTAAAAATTTTTTTAAGTATTTCATCCCAAGCAAAGCGGGAGTGCGACTAGTGTGCATAGGATTACAGAGAGTGAGAGTAAGAGTAAAGAGGAAAATCTACAGAAAGGGACGGAGGTCAGGATCAAGGCACCAGAAGATGTTGATTGACATTACATTTAGATATTTGAAGATTATATCCTTGAGGGAAGCAAGTAGGAGGAAGGAAGTTCCACTGTCGGGAAGTGCAAGAAAAGAAGCTTTTGGAGTAGAACAGGCGGTTACATTTAATTGTTTTGACAGTGAAAGGGTGGGAGCGAGATGCCAACGCTTAAATTTATGCAGTCGGGGCGCCAGTGAAAATAGCTCGTCAGAGCCGATGCCATGAAAATATTTGTAGAAAAGAGAGATGGAAGCCACATTAGGTCGGTAAGAAAGTGACTTGAGTCGAGTCACCAAATCAGAACCGATCACATTGCATATCCGTTTTTGGATTTTCTCGGGAGCCTTGAGATGAGCAGCTGGAACACCAGACCATATAAGGCAACAGTATTCCATGTATGGACAAATGGTAGATTTGTAGATGTGGAGGGTGGACTCAGACGAGAAAAGTGGCCAAACAGAGTAATTCGTTTACAATTACATCTGATGGCCAAAACACAAGAATGTTATTTAGCTTAGGTTTGGCATAAGAAACCAAACAGACTAACTAGCTAATTATTACTTAATTTCCTAGTAACCAAAATAAAAAATGATAATTTAGTTTTAGCACAAGGCCATTAATATGGAGCGCTCAGTGAATATCCAAGTCAATGCTTAGTCGCCAAACAGTAGAGCAGTTTCAATGAAAATATCATTATTTCCATGGAAAATACCGTAGTTACACCAGTTCTTTTTTTAATCATTCCCCCCCTCCAAGAAAAAGGCGGTAGTGACACGAGCAAGCAAGGCGTTACAGAGAATGAAAGCAAGAGTAAAGAGGGTTGTTTGAAGAAAGGATATAAAGAAAGACGGGGATCAGGGTCAGGGCATCAGAAGATGTCGATTGATATTACATTTGAATATATGAAGATTACAGCTATCAGGGAAGCAAGTAAGAGGAAGGTAGTTCCACTGTCGGGAAGGGCGAAAGAAGAAACTGCTGGAGTAGAAGAGATGGCTAGATTTGACCATTTCAACAGTGAAAGTGTGGAACCGAGATGCTAAGCTAGTAGCACGCGTAAATTCATGCAATTTGGGCATCATTGAAAATAGCTTGTTATAGCAGTTGCCATGAAAATATTTGATGGGAACAAAAATAAGTATTTGTGTAGTGGAGATTGATTGGGAAGGAGAGGAAGTCTGCTTTATTATTTCCCCAGACGTATAGGTGTAGATAGAAGAAGGCAGGGTTTTATCTCGACGACGCGTCCTTTTGGCCGATGTGGTTGTTGGTGAACCTGGGACAAGTTTCAAAGTTAATCATATCGATTGTTGAAATATTTTTTTGTCAAAAAAGTGAAATGTGAAAGCAACTGTTTATCTTGCGAAAAACACACACACACACACAAAACGACAAAAATAGAAACAATAAAGGCAGCAAAGAAAAAGGATAGAAGTAAGTCAAAGAGAGAGAAAGAGAGAGAGAAAGAGTGTGTGAAAGAAAGAGAGAAAGAAAGAAAGGTTAAGGTGGTAAATAAAGAAACATCGTTAAAAAGGAAGAAAGAAAGAATGAATGAATGAATGAATGAATGAAAGAAAAAAAAAGGTTAAAGTTGTGAAGAAAGAAAGAAAGAAAGAATACATGAAGGAAAAGAAAGGTTAATTTCGTAAAGAAAGATCGCTACAAACAAAAAGAAAGAAAGAAAGAATGAATGAATGAATGAATGAATGAATGAATGAAAAAAGTTTAATGTCGTAAAGAAAAAAATGATCGTTATAAAGAAAAAAAGAAAGAAGGAAATAAAAGAAAGTTTAAGGTGGCAAATAAAGAATGAAAGAAAAAAAAGAACGAGAGGATAAGGGCGGGGGGAGAATAAAATCCAGACGAAGAAGAAATTAGAAGAATGGGGGAAAAAAATGCCTTGAGGAAAAAAAGTTTGGACCTGATGGAAAAGGGGGAGAGACGGAGAATGTGGAGAATGGGTTTTAAATATCAAAAGAATGAAAATGTAAAAAGAAATTAAAAATATATATATATACCAGAAAAACACAAAATATCGAAAAGAGAATGTAAAGAAAACAGTGAAAGAGAACGGAAATCACGGAGTGAAAGAAAAAGAGAAAGAAAGAGAAAGAGAGAGAGAAAGACTCAGGAAACTAAAAGTCAGAAAAAAAGAGAGGACGAAAGCGCGTAAGTAAATAAAACTCAGACGAGGAAGAATGAAAAAATGGAAAGGAAGAGAATAAGACAGAGAGAGAGAGAGAGAGAGAGAGAATGTGTGTGTGCGTGTGTCAGGAAAGTGAAAAAAGAAAGAAAGAAAGAAAAAAGAAAGAAAGAAAGAAAGAAAGAAAGAAAGAAAGAAAGAAAGAAAGAAAGAAAGAAAGAAAAAGCGGGAAATTAAATAAAAGACAAACGGGGAAAAATAATAAAAATGGAAAAGAAGAAAAGAAGACACACAGAGGAAGACAGAGAGAGAGAGAGAGAGAGAGTCAGGAAAGTGAAAAAAAAGTAAGAAAAAATAAACAAAGAAAGAAAGAAATAGAGTGCAAAGGCGGGAAAAAAGAAAGAAGACAGAGAAAGAGGGATAAAAAGAAGAGAACGGGTTTTTAATGTCAAAATGAAAAAATCTAAAAAGAAGAAAATTTTGTCGAGCGAAACACAAAGTACAGAAAAGAGAATATAATAAAAGAAAAACAAAGAAATTATTCTAGCAAAATGAAAAAAAAAATCGGACATGAGAGAATGAACGAATGAGAGTTATTTCGATGCACAGCAGCCATTTGAAGTCATGGCGTCAATCTGACCTTTCGCCTTGTTACCACATGAGTGGTTCTAACCAAAATGAATGGATAAGTGATGCAGTGAACAGCGAATTGCGCGGTGATCCCGCCTTCGTTGAAATCAATAGAATTTGGTAAAATTCCAGCCAGGAATGAGCTCAGGGCCAACGGCTATAAATAGCGGATGGAACTCTTTTGCTTCGGAAATTAATAAAAAGCAAACGAAAGATGGCGTAAAAGTAGGAGTTGGAGGAGGAAGAAAATGAAAGCAGATAAGAAAGAAATATATAAACAGAGAGGGGATGGGTGAATAATGAGAAAGTGAAGGTGAGAAAAAAATAGGAAGGATGGGGAGGAGTTGAAGAAAGAAGAATGTATAAAAAGAAGAAGAGTGTTGGAAAATGGGTGAAGAAGATGTAGATGAAAGATGGGGTAAAAGCAGGAGGTGGAGGAGAATGAAAAGGAGAAAGAAATGAGTAGAAAGAAAGAGAGAGAGGAGAATGGGGGAGGAGAAAGAAGAAAAATACGTGAAAAGAGGGAATGTGGGGGATAAGGAGAAGAAGTATATATAGGAGAAAGAGGAAGAGGAAATGTGAAGACAGAAAGAAAGTGAGAAGAAGAGAGAGAAGATGTAGGTGAAATACCGGGTAAAAACAAGAGGAAGAGGGTAGAGGAAATGTGTATAAAGAACTGTTTAAAGAGTGGGGAGAAGGTGTAGGAGAAAGAGGAAGAAGAAAGAAGAGGGAGAAAAGGAGAGAGAGAAGCGAAGTAGAAGAAAGAGAAAGAAATGTATAGAAAGATGCAGATTGGGGGGAAAGGTAAGAGAATTAGGTGTAGGGGGGGGGACGAATAGGAGAAAGAAGAGTTAGAAATGGGCAGAAAGAGGGGACGTAGGGGGAAAAGGAAGGAGTAAATGTAATAAAGTGGAAGAATTTAAGTGGGAGAGAGGAAGGAAAAGATGGTAAAGGAAAAGAAGAAGAGGAGGAAAATGCAAGAGAAAAAAAAGGAGGAGCAATCAAAACAAGAAGAAGAAGAACGTTGGAGAAAAAAGAAGTAGAAGGCGAAGCGGAAGAATAAAGTGAGAAGGAAGGGGAGAGAGAGAGGTGTAATGAAGGTCTTGGTAGAAGAACAAGGAAAGCGCAAGAAGAAAATCAAGAATCAAAAGAGAAGAGAAAAAAGGAGAACGAAGCAGAAGAAAAAGAAGAATGGAGAGAACGAGGCGGTTGACAAAAAAAAAAAAAAAAGATGGAAAGATAAAATATCAGGAAAGATAAGAAAAGAGTAAAGAAGAAAACGACTCAGAAGAAGAAGAAGAAGAAGAAGTAGAAGAAGAAATATGGAGAGAAGGAGACGGTAGAAGAAGAAAAATGTAGGGAGAAAAAGGATGAGGAAGAAAAAGAAAACAAAAAAGAGGAAAACGAAGTGGGAAAAGAAAGTTCAGGAAGAGAAAGAGAACAACAGAGAAGAAGAAGAAGAAGAAGAAGAAATATGGAGAGAAGGAGACGGTAGAAGAAGAAAAATGTAGGGAGAAAAAGGATGAGGAAGAAAAAGAAAACAAAAAAGAGGAAAACGAAGTGGGAAAAGAAAGTTCAGGAAGAGAAAGAGAACAACAGAGAAGAAGAAGAAGAAGAAGAAGAAGAAGCAGAAGAAGAAATATGGAGAGAAGGAGACGGTAGAAGAAGAAAAATGTAGGGAGAAAAAGGATGAGGAAGAAAAAGAAAACAAAAAAGAGGAAAACGAAGTGGGAAAAGAAAGTTCAGGAAGAGAAAGAGAACAACAGAGAAGAAGAAGAAGAAGAAGAAGAAGCAGAAGAAGAAATATGGAGAGAAGGAGACGGTAGAAGAAGAAAAATGTAGGGAGAAAAAGGATGAGGAAGAAAAAGAAAACAAAAAAGAGGAAAACGAAGTGGGAAAAGAAAGTTCAGGAAGAGAAAGAGAACAACAGAGAAGAAGAAGAAGAAGAAGAAGAAGAAGAAATATGGAGAGAAGGAGACGATAGAAGAAGAAAAATGTAGGGAGAAAAAGGATGAGGAAGAAAAAGAAAACAAAAAAGAGGAAAACGAAGTGGGAAAAGAAAGTTCAGGAAGAGAAAGAGAACAACAGAGAAGAAGAAGAAGAAGAAGAAGAAGAAGAAGAAGAAGAAGAAATATGGAGAGAAGGAGACGGTAGAAGAAGAAAAATGTAGGGAGAAAAAGGATGAGGAAGAAAAAGAAAACAAAAAAGAGGAAAACGAAGTGGGAAAAGAAAGTTCAGGAAGAGAAAGAGAACAACAGAGAAGAAGAAGAAGAAGAAGAAGAAGAAGAAGAAGAGGAAGAAGCAGAAGAAGAAATATGGAGAGAAGGAGACGGTAGAAGAAGAAAAATGTAGGGAGAAAAAGGATGAGGAAGAAAAAGAAAACAAAAAAGAGGAAAACGAAGTGGGAAAAGAAAGTTCAGGAAGAGAAAGAGAACAACAGAGAAGAAGAAGAAGAAGAAGAAGAAGAAGAAGCAGAAGAAGAAATATGGAGAGAAGGAGACGGTAGAAGAAGAAAAATGTAGGGAGAAAAAGGATGAGGAAGAAAAAGAAAACAAAAAAGAGGAAAACGAAGTGGGAAAAGAAAGTTCAGGAAGAGAAAGAGAACAACAGAGAAGAAGAAGAAGAAGAAGAAGAAGAAGAAGAAGAAGAAGAAGAAGAAGAAGATATGGAGAGAAGGAGACGGTAGAAGAAGAAAAATGTAGGGAGAAAAAGGATGAGGAAGAAAAAGAAAACAAAAAAGAGGAAAACGAAGTGGGAAAAGAAAGTTCAGGAAGAGAAAGAGAACAACAGAGAAGAAGAAGAAGAAGAAGAAGTAGAAGAAGAAATATGGAGAGAAGGAGACGGTAGAAGAAGAAAAATGTAGGGAGAAAAAGGATGAGGAAGAAAAAGAAAACAAAAAAGAGGAAAACGAAGTGGGAAAAGAAAGTTCAGGAAGAGAAAGAGAACAACAGAGAAGAAGAAGAAGAAGAAGAAGAAGAAGAAGCAGAAGAAATATGGAGAGAAGGAGACGGTAGAAGAAGAAAAATGTAGGGAGAAAAAGGATGAGGAAGAAAAAGAAAACAAAAAAGAGGAAAACGAAGTGGGAAAAGAAAGTTCAGGAAGAGAAAGAGAAGAACAGAGAAGAAGAAGAAGAAGAAGAAGACTGGAGAGAAGAAGATGGCAGAAAAAGAAAAAAAGTAGGAAGTAAAAATCAGACAAAAAAGAAAACAAAAAAGAGGAAAACGAAGTGGAAAAAGAAAGTTCAAAAGAAGAAGAAGAAGAAGAAGAAGAATATAAGAAAAGGATGAGGGATAAGAAGAAGAAAGTGATTACAAGAAGGAAGGATAAGAAGAAAAAGACTGGAGAGAAGAAGATGACAGAAAAAGAAAAAAGTAGGAAGTAAAAATCAGACAAAAAAGAGGAAAACGAAGTGGAAAAAGAAAGTTCAGGAAGTGAAGAAGAAGAAGAAGAAGAAGAAGAAGAAGAAGAAGAAGAAGAAAAAGAATATAAAAAAGGAGCAGGGAGAAGAAGAAGAAGAGAAGGGGTACGAAGAAGAAGGAGACTGGAGAGAAGAAGACGGTAGAAGAAGAAAAAAGTAGGAAAAAAAAAAGAAACCAAAAAAGAGGAAAACGAAGTGGAAAAAGGAAAATCAGGATCATAAAGAGATTAAAGAGAAAAACTGACAAGAAGAAGAAAAGGAAAATCAGGAAGAAGAAGAATCTAGAAAAGCTCTTAATAAAAGAGCAAGACAAGAGAGGGAAAATCGGCAAGAAGAAAAAAATGAATGAATACATCAACAGAATAAGTAAAAAGAAGTGATATTCAACGTTCGTTCGTCTGCAAGACTCTGCTCCACATCTGCCGTTTATTGATTCGGCAATTACTCCAGACTATTGGTTATTACCCAATTTTGATTTCATAAACCGATGTAGAACTCTTTGGCATAAGACGGATAGAATTCAGCCAACTGAGCAGGGCTATTTTTTTATTCTATGATATTGATTAAAAAAAAAGCTTCTCTTTTCTTCAGAGGTCAATAATTGAAAAGAGTATGGATTTAATTCTTTAGAGATTACACACTTACTGAGAATAGATTGTCTAAGGTTTGATCGAATCAAAATAATAAAAAATATATTAGATTGTTTTCTCACCGTAGGTATCTCTCCAGAAAATACTCATTAGTCTTCTAGGGCGGCATGCCAATCGCTACTCAGGTACAATGGTGTTTATTCAACACCAACGGAGACCACAATTTGTTTATACTGCTTAGAAGATATTAATTACTGTTTCTGGGAGGGAGAACATCATCGGGCGTGACTAACAGTTTGAACCTGGCCAGTGCATTGAAACACTCCGTCACGATGACTTGCAACTTCTTTTCTAGGAAAACCATCTACGGCCTCCTAAAAGATCCAGCTGCGTAGCTACACTCGCAAGACGTGGGTCAAACAGCGCTATGGTGATTGCATCGCATCCTTGAAATCAATAACATCAAAAATTCATCTTCTTAAATCGACTAAGGTGAAATTTGAACTGAGTTCTTATTGTCGGAAAGTAAATGTTCTAGGGGTCGGCAACCTTTTGCTATTTTGACTTTTAATACCATTCAGTGTGCCAAGAGCATACGTATTTTTTTTACAAGTCAAGGTCAATATACCAGTTCTACAATATATTTTAGATAGTAATATATAATATATATACTTTAGTATATATCAACATTGAAACAGCTATATATTTTCTTTGTGTTGTAGTAGTTGGTTCGTACTTCGTGAAGTCATTTGTGGCTGCGTGCCATTGGAAATTACTTGGAGTGCCAAGTGCGGCACACGTGCCGTAGTCTGCCGACCCCTGATTTACCTGATACTCATTGATTTACATTGGAAGTGTACATTGGATGTGTATCGCTTATGAAAATGCCAAAATGAAACTAAGCCATTTTTCTGTGACAACATTAACGCTTCGATTAATGCTTCCCGGCGATCAATGATAAACAGTGAGATTTTCGGAGGATAAAATGTCTTCTATTTGAAATGTAAGGAATTAACCAATGCATAATCATGTTATCCCGTATTCCTCAATTAGAAATTGGATGTACCTTTGGAATCTAGTCATATCCAACAAACCAGGAACTTGTTAATTTGGATCCTGGATCCAAGGTTGGAGGATTTCCTTCCTACCGTTTTGCTTCAGACAGTGAGGAACGTCAACATCTTGATTATGGCTTGGTTTTCTATTAGAGTAAGATGTGCTATCCATTTTAGTTGTTACTGCTGGAGAAAGTCCTCAGTTGAAGTCGATATTGTTATTTATTGCATGATTGATTGATTCGTTTTTTACTGTTTATCAACCCATTCGCAGATTATTTAAAACCATAAAAGATTTTAAGATTGTAAAAATATTTTGGAGATGATAGTGTTTTAGTGATACAAGTCTTACTAATTTACCCATAGCTGGGGAGAGAAGAGGTGCATTCCTAAACTTCCCAACAGTATTTGCGAACACAACCGGAATTGGGACACGGCTCTCTGATTAACAATTCCGATTTATTACCGATTAAACCACCTGCAATCACAGCACTTGGTATTTCAAAATGGTCACTTATTTAGGTACAGACCGGGCTTGGCATTGGTTAACTTTGGTGATCGTACGGAAATTGGTGTTTAATGTATTTTGGTCATAAGCCTATTTGGTACACTTGTTTATATTCCCGGGTACAAAGATAAACGTAATTCGGCAGCATGGCTCCTGATCGGAAGTTTGAAAGCTTTGAGGAACATGGAAACATTTCTCAGTTGCTGTTGTTGCCAGATCTAGTTCAACCCTGTGTGAAAGCACCTGTTAGGGTCCCAATTATGGGCAAAAAGTGACCCCCTCCCAAAAAAAACAAACAAAAAAACCTATGAAAGTATACAAATACATTTTATAGTAAACATACTAGCAATAACTATTCATAGTCAAATTACCAACAAGAGCTATTTATAGCAAAATGATCAACAAAACATTTTTATAGCAAATTCAGCAACAATACATTTTATTGACAGTTGAAGACATTTCAATTCAACCAGACAACCATCGTGAAAGAACTCTTTCATGACACGAATCCATATAATATTCTACAATTTCTTAAACTTCAACAAAACTACAACATAAACACACATATCACTGTCCCTAGTAATTATGTCCACACAAACATGTATATGCACAAAAGCTAAGTATTATCTACCATGTATTCAGTTGTGAAAGCAGAATGAAACATGTAATTTTATTAATTCCAAACTCCCAACAAAATTAAATTTCGGCATTAAATCAGCTATAAAGGAGTTGATATGCCGTTATACTAACAAATCAAATAAAATCAAATATATTTATTTTTTCGTGATTTTGTTCGCAAGTCAATAAGGTTCTACTATTGTTTCTGCAACAGGCCGAATATCTGGTTCCTTTGTAGTAAATTTGGAATATTCCTTGTTTCGATAATAAAAACTTTTGATCTTTATTACGATAGGATGAATAGTCGGACATAATATGCCACAATCAAAGTCACTAATATATCAGTTAATTATTATTATTAATTATTAGGATAGGATGGATATTATTATTAATTATTAGGATAGGATGGATATTATTATTAATTATTAGGATAGGATGGATAGTCAGACATAATATGCCACAATCAAAGTCACTAATATATCACAGTTACTTATATCGTAATCTAAGTCATTAATATATCACAATCATATCACAAAGTCACTAATATATCACTGCCACTTATATCACAAAGTCACTAATTTATCACAGTAACTTAGTTTAAAATCAATCGCTTACAGTAATAATGAGTAGTACATATATATATATATATATATATATATATATCTATATATATATATATATATGTGTGTGTGTGTGTGTGTGTGCGTATATATATATATATATATATTGAACAATAAAAAATATTAAAAAATTAAAATCTTCAGACACACTGGGTTGTAGATTAATATTCTTTCGTTTTTATTATTATTATTTCATTTAGATTCCTCGACTAGTTTCGGCCGAAATGGCCATCATCATGTAGCAGTGAACTACAGAATATATATATATATATATATATATATATATATATATATATATATATATATATATATATATATATATATGACAAAGTGGAAAAAAGTTTTCTTGTGATGCGTCTCGTCCTTTAGGTCTTCATCGAACTGTATTTGTTTCCGTTGGTGTGACTACACATGCACCCGAACGAGGCATTCTGAGTATTGTAAATTATTTTTAATTATTTTTTTCATTTTCGTTTTTGGGATATAATCTAGCCAATTTCATTTAGGTTCTATTTGTTGTTTTTTTTACATCCGTTTTGTTATTAAAAGGTCCCACATTGTAATAATAGACGATCTGCAGAAAAAAGCGAAATATTGTCTGTAATCATAATCAAGTTGTTTTTTAACATTTTCATTTTAGTTTTATATTTACTATGGTTACATTTTTCAATTAATCCCTCGTTGTAAATGTCATTGGCTATACAACAAACAAGTGTTATATAACGAACAGCAAAACAATGAAATGAAATGCGTATGACAAAACCATCGTGATGGTGTGGCCTGTGGCTGTGTGGGAATCAAATCTAAAGATACCAAATGGACATTTTCATGGTCATATATTTCTCGAGAGTACCCAGGAAAAAGCGGTAAATTCTGAAAGAAATTTATTTAGCTATCATGATTTATGCAAAAACTGAACAATCATCGTAGATGTTCGAAATGTTTGTCTGAATGTTTAACACAAAGTTGTAAGCAGGAAGCAGTAACTTTGTTCAGGATCATGAATATTTAAGAAATTTATTCACGTATTTCTGAAAGATAAAACAGTGATAATTCCCTGCTTTTTACTGGGCCCCCTGTAGATTCAACATTTCATCTTAAACTTTTTTTTCGTGAAATTCTACTGAAAAGGTATCAAAGAGAATAAAGTTAATTTTAAAACTAGATCGGCGACAGGAACCGTAATTTCTATTCTGATAGAATTCTATAATGTGGCCTCTCTCTGTCTTTTCTATAAACATTTTCATGGCACTTGTTCTAATCAGCTCTCCGCCTAAACGCATGGATTTAAGTATAAGTCTAGATTGGTGACTAAGTTTCATTGTTTTACTATTGAATTAGATAAAACCGTAAATTCTTTTTTAGTAGTTTTCGCTCGTGAAACTCTCTTCCAGTTTATTACTTTCTCGACACTTAACAAAAATTGAAGACAAACGTCACTCACCATCTTCTGTCTTTCTGAATTTCTTTTATTGTCCTTTCTCCTCACAAAAAGTCTGCTCATTCTACAGAGTAACCAGTAAAAAATACGGTAAATTCAGAAAAATATTTATTTACCGTATATATTGACGTTTCATACGACTTTTGAAGACCTAATTTTGAAGCTAATTTTTAAAGGGGTCGCATCATACACGAGATATAAAATTAACGTATGTTCGGCTGGTCCTGGCTACGCTGTTGACTAAACTATATATCCATTTAATGTAGTAAAATTAGCTTCAAAATTACGTCTTCAAAGGTTACATGGTACGCGCGTATATACGATAGGTATCATGATTCATGCACAAATTGAACAATCATCGTAGATGTTCGAAATGCGACAATTCTGCTTATTAACGAATCTACCAAGATAAAAATGTGCTTCATCACTAAAGAGGATTTTTTGCGAAAAATCTTCATCGGCGCTCCAAATGGTCAGCGGATTTCAGTTCTTGTGTCAATTGAATTTTGTAAGCTTGTAGAGACAAATCTTTTGTCAAAATTTGATGTAACGTAGTGGAGGGGTTCATTTCCTGCGCGCGATGACGAATAGAGGTGTCTGGATTTTCGGCCACATTCTCGTGCACAATGTTTTCAGATGAACGGAGTAAGCGAGAACGTAATGGTGTTTTCACATCTGCCACCGACCTAGTTTGTTTGAATTTACGAAGAATTTTTCCAATTCTACTCTCGGTTGGTCGATTATGTTGACCAAAAATATCGTGAAGCGCGCGAAATGCATTTATGTTAGAACGTCCATTTTCGTAATAGGCTTCGTTGTTTGATTGTTAGTCTTTCCACGGTTGAAATCGCCAAAGACTTAAGTTTTTAAATCTGAAAGAAAAAGAAAGAAAAATTCATTAGATGCTTAAACTTAATTCAGATTTTAAATCGGTCCAAGTTATTGAAACGCCCTATATTGTTAGATTGTAATTTTTTTTTTTTTTTTTGTGGTGATAATGATTTAGTGATGTCAGTCATTACATTATACTATGCTCTTTTTCAGTGGAATTATTGGTGGTGCCTATAGAAATGTAGTCTTCCTAAAAATCTGAATCAACCATGTACAGAAATATAATTATGGGTGAGTGCGAAACGACGGGAGATATGTCACCAAAATCTTAAGGTGAATTGGAACAGGGAAAAAGGCTTTTCAAAACCTAATCAAAATATAAAGAAACAAGAAAATTTCTTCAAAAACAAAGACACTCTGAACGGTAGTACCAATAAAAAAAAACACCCAATGAAATATTGATCGCTATATGTTACATTGTAATTTGCAGTATGCGATAGGTAAATTGTCTCCATTTTATAATTATAATTTCGCGCATGCGTGTTGTTTCTTTTTGATTTTGTCGACGACACTGTATAGTAGGGTCAGTTGGGCACCGTATGTTACAAAAGAGCATCTGGACGCAATTCACTCTGCCAGAAATTTAGAAAAAAACATGCAGTACTCCTTAGCATTCGCGTCAATACCAACATTTCAGAATGTTTGGTGTCAATCTGAGGGTTGTGCAGAAGATTCTGAAAGTGTTGGAAGTGTATAATCGTGATAACGAAGGTATTTGGAGTGATCACTGGTGATGGCGACGTTATGCCCCCATTCATCTTCCCACGGGGCTTCAGAATCAACACTTTGGCCTACATCAAGTGCCTTGAGGTGGCAGGGATCTAGATAAATTGCTCGAAATCAATTGCTCGAAAAATAATTTCTCGAACTATCAATTGCTCAAAAGGCAGATTGCTCGAAGTAATGTTGAAGATTATTTAAGAAGTGTTGCATATAATATTTCCTACTAATAGAGTAAATATTAGCAACGGTCGTTATATATTTTTTATTTTTTTTAATCACGAAGAAAAACAATAATAATAAAAATATACTCTTTATTTTAAATTATGACAAAAGAGAAATGTAGAAAAAAATAAGACCTGTTATATAAATGCACTCGTTCTTTAATTTTAACTGTTCAGTTAACAACAATAAAGTTGGAATTATTCTTCAAAATAAAGACCATCATTTTCCAAGACTTTCTGCCATCGATCTGCAAGCTTTCGGATCTGGTGAAAGTACCATTCAGCCGGCTTCGAATCAAAGAATTCTTGACACGCTTCCTCGACTTCATCAAACGAGTCGAATCGGCGGCCCTTCAGAAAGTGTTGCATTGAGCGGAAAAGGCCGTAATCTGATGGAGCACAGTCAGGACTGTAGGCTGGATGTGGCAGAGCCTCAACGGCGTCCAGCTCTTCAAACTTGTCTTTGGTCTTCCTGGCGGTGTGTGGCTTGGCATTGTCCTGCTGCATCAAAGCGCGCTTTCGTTTGATCAGAGCCGGGTACTTTTGCTTCAACTTTTCGTCGACCCGCTCCAGTTGCTGACAGTAAAGTTCGGCACTGATGGCATGACCATTCGGAACCAACTCAAAATGCACGATTCCTTCAAAGTTCCACCAAACGCACAACATGACTTACTTGCCGAATCGATCTTGTTTTGGAACCGACGGTGTCTCTTGCCCTTTCTGAACCCATCGCTTGTCACGATTGTGCTGGATTGTGTTGCATAATAATTCAATTTTTCGCAAGTGTTTACGAACTTTTGGGACAACCTAATATTATAACAATGTAGTTTTATTTTTTTTTTAACCACAGGTTTCGAGCAAACTGGCTTTCGAGAAATTGATAGTTCGAGAAATTATTTTTGAGCAATTGATTTCAAACAATTTACTGTCGAGCAATTTACCGGGATACCAAGAGGGGGGTAGTGAGCCTTGCTGTCAGATAATTTCTGTTACTATATCACCCCTTACATTAACTTAACTCTCTAAACTGCAATCCCCTTGATTATTCTGTGTGGGGCGCAGTTGAGAGAGAAACCAATAATACTCCTTGTAATACTGAACTGAAGGCAAAGATTATGGAAGTATTCAGTAACTTAAACAGGAGGACTGTCCAGAAGAGTTACAGGAGATTACGAAAACGTCTGGGCGCCGTGCTTGAAGGCAACGGCGGTTTTATTGAATAAATTTACTTTTCAGCATTTCAAGATATTTTTGTGAATATGTGAATATATCTGTTAAAATGTCAGTTTTATTTTCATTTTTGTGTCATTTAGACGATAATTTATCCGTCGCACCCTGTATTACTAGACATAGCAGAAGGTGGAATATACCATACATGACTTGCAGCAAAGGAAGTTCTCTGTGATGAACACATTTCATTATTTACATTATTCGGATTATTGTCCTCATCTTTGTCGTCATATATATTACAACGTTTCGCTCGTTGTACGCTCCGGCTTTTTTAAGGTGGTTGGAATGTCGAACTGAACCCTTTACTTCGCTCACTGAGGAACTGTTCTGGTTCCACGTGCCATGTTTAATGAATGTCAGTTATCAGTTATCTCCTGTTAATTTTCCCTCTGAAAGTTCTCCACTGCCTTAACCGGGTATTGAACTCACACTCTTTGGGTTCTGTCACTGGATCTAATCAACGCCTTTATCCACAGTGCCATGTGTCCTTGAGGACATCTCTGTATGAATTTCTGAGTATTATAAAACTTAATGTCTTCAGCAACCATTTTTACCAGTGCTCATATTGCAATTTTTGCTGTTATCATATCATGTTTTTACCAGAGCTCATATTGCAACTTTGTTGTTATTATCGCTTTTCTCTGGCACTACCATATTGTATTTATTTCTATGCTTGATCGGCTCAGGAGATTTTTTGTGGCCTAGCATATGTGCTGATTCCTTAAGTTTACGAATTTTTCACTGGTGTTCCTTGTCTATGATCTCAACTTGATCCCACAGAAGAAGGCCGAAGCGTAAAACGGCCGAAACGTTGTAATAAATATGGCGACAAAGATGAGGACAATAGTCCGAATACTGTAAATAATGTACATATTACCTCATCTTAGAAATATAGACAGATATTGAAGACAGTTCAGTGTTAAGCATTTGCCTATCCAACGCCCTGACGATAATATAAACGAACATATCTAGAAAATGTTGAAAACCCGGGTGTTTCACAGAAAATCAAATCAGGTGTATAACAGAAAGACAAAGAACTTGCGTGAGGACAAAGGTTTATTCTCAAGAGGAACGATAAAGAATTCCTGATGATATAATTCTTCAGTTCTATGCTTCCATCCAGTCTTGTGTTGTGGCTGCAGTTTGTGCCAATGGGTTTCTTACTAAATACTGATTGCGTCTAAAAGTCTCTACATATAAAAATTTTACCATCAACGTTTCTGCTAGTGACGCATGATGTTTGCGTGTTTTATTTTTAGTATTACGACGCGTTGAGGCCTGTATCTCTCTTAATCCTGGGTCGATGTGCAGACGACAACTTGGCTAACAAAACTGAACAACAGACACTGCTCCCAAAGAACAGGAGACAAAAAGAGAAAATGGTAGAATAATATGAAGATACGAAAAATATATTAACCGCCATTAACATTTTTGTTATCCAAATTGGAACTTACAGCTTCAAAATAATGAATAGGACGCTTGAATTAAATTTGAAAAATATAGCAACGGCCATTATTATGTTCTGGTTTGGTTTACGGCATACAGACGACAATGGGTTATTTAATGCCGATAAGATTTTATATTGCTCGTTATATTTTTTCAAATAATGTATTACTGGTAATATTGTTTCTAAATATATATTGCTGGTATTTTTTTAAATATATTGTTGGTATTTTTTCCCAAAAATATAGCGTCCTGGGTAAGACGATAAACTACATCCAGCAGCAAGGCCTCTGATCAGGAGGTTTTGAGGAGTGTGAAACTACCTCTTAATTACTGGTGTTCCCAGGTCCACCCTGACCCAGGGTGGTAGCACTTGTTATGGGCAAATAGTTAACACCCAACCTTGTGTCAAAATACCAGAAATACTTTGTAATAAAAAAATTATTACTAGCAATAATTTTTGAAGGAAAATTATTATCACCAATACATTACAAACAGCTATACATTCTTTGAAAAAAATATGAACAGCTCTAGATTTCTTCAAGGAAAATATTCCCAGAAATATATTTTTGAAGAAAAACATTACCAGCAATAAACATTTTGTCGGGATTAAATAACCCTTTGAGATCGATATGCCGTAAAACAAAACAAACGAAACCAATATATACTGAGATAGATAGATAGATAGATAGATAGATAGATAGATAGATAGAAAATATAGCTAGCAATAAAAATCTTGTTAGCATTAAATAACCCATTGAGGTTGATATGCCGTAAAACAGAACAAACCAAACCAAAAATATATTGCTGTCATTTTTTTTTTTTTTTAAATATGTACTGCTGGTAATAATTTTTCAAAAATGTACTACTGGTATTCAAATCTATTTTTATACGTTCATAGTGTTTTGACACCTTTTGGAGGTTAACTATTTGCCCATAACTGGGGCCTTGAGAGGTGCTACCACCCCGGGTCAGGATGGACCTGGGAACACCAGCAATTAAGAGATCGTTTCATGCTCCTCAAAACTTCCAGATCAGCGGCCTTGCTGCTGGATGTAGTTTATCGTCTTACCCAGGACGCAGAACGGCTATTAATATTCTTGTTATGCTAGTTGGAACTTATAGCTTTTTATAATGAATTGGAACTTTTAAATGAATTCGATGAATACAATAATGACCATTCACATATTTGTTATCCGAATTGGAACTTAGAACTTTAACATAATGAACTTCCAGTTCCAAGACACTCAAGAAAATTGATGCAAAAATTCGTAAGCACATCACATGCAACAGAATGCACCACGCTACGGTAGATGTTGGCCTCTGTATCTTCCAAAGTGCACTGCGTGTAACTGGAATCGTCTTGGAAAATTTCAACAAACTTACTTTATAAATATCTTGCAGTTATGCAAGATTCCATATTACAAGTCGTAATTAAAATGCTTTTTCTGTATCAAAAGAAACCCGTAAATATGTAAGCGGTTCCGGATTAAATGTTGAAAAATGGCGTGGATGAAACTGCCCCACGATCAGCAAGAAGAATGAAACAGAAAAAAAAGCCACTCCAAAATCAAATAGGAAAATAAAAAGTGCCAAAAATCAGAAAGATTTTTCACCTCTCTTCCTATTCCAGTTGTAATTTATAGGTTCGATATAATAAATTGCAACTTCATGAACTCAAGAAAATTGGGGTGCCGCTCATTTGGTGTGACTGATTCGACGTCAGAAAAATAATCGGATTATTCGGCACAGCTATTTAGGCGTCACATTTTTCGACGTCACTGTCTTTGACTGGAGGTAACCGCCACCCCCACAAAAAAAATAAGGAGAAAAGCATTGAAAACACCCAACTTTCAATAATACTTCTTATTAATTTAGGGAATTAAGGATCCTATAAAAACACTTATGGAATAATGTAAATTAAAAACTTAAATTAAAAATATTAAAAAACTTAATAAAGCTATTTAATCTTAGAAAATTACTTCATTTCGTAATTATGAGCAACACTCTTCAGAAATAAAGGATCTAATGATTCAACTTCCATTATGAATTTTTGATTCGTTCGTCAGCATCTCTCTCTATATTTTTTTAGCTTATGTTGGGTAGATATCCAGTGACAACTTTTTGAGAAATGCACCATGTCCTTTCTGAAATTTCCGTAAGGCATCAATAAATTTCCAAATTGAAGAATGATGCATTCCTAGATCGAATTGCAAATGTCGATTGGCAGTTCCGGTCTGATTGTTGGTGAGATCTTCATTATTTAGAGTTCGTTTATAAAAGTTCCATATCTAGAGAGCAAAAAATAGGGGTCATCCTCGTATTTCGACGCCTATTCAGTCGTTCAGAATAAGTATCGTCAAACCAATGGAAGAAGGTTATTAGTTCATCAGCAAGAACTGTTGCTAGTGTATCCATGTATTCCTCCATCTTTACTAATGGAACAAAGGCGAGTGCTATAATTTGACGCGTAATGGTCCTCTGCCGAATAATTCCTTTGTCGAATCGGCTACGCCAAATCGGCTACGCAGGAACGTTCCATTTTCAGAAAATTCATGCAAAATTCTTAAACAACGCACATGCAGTAGGTTGCACAATTCTAAGTCAGATGTTGACCGTCTTTATCTGTCATGGCGCAATGTCGGTGGAACATGATTTAACTGGAATCGTTTGACAAAATTTCAACAATTCGACTTTATAATTATCTTGCAGCTACAAAAGATCGGATTCTACAACTCGTAATTCCACATTATAAAAGTAAAACGCTTTATTTTTCATCAAAAGAAGCCCATAGATATACAAGAGAATTCAGGTTAAATATTGAAAGTAACGCTGAAGTAGACACTACAGTCACAATATCAGCAAAGCAACTAAAACAAAAAGCGAAAATTTTGTTTCTAACCACACTCGTTAGTAGAACCACATCTGTGTCGCTTTAAGTATCTTCTTCATCTGTGAAGAGATTTTCCAACATTCACTGTCTTATGGGAGGACTGATATTACAAAGTTGCTATGTAACAATTTCTGTTAGTTGTTTAGTGGCTATGTGTCATTCTTTTTATCAGTTAGTTGCTTAGTGGCTATTTGACATTTCACCTCATCTGTTAGTTGTTTAGTTGCTGTGTGTCATTTTTTCATCAGTTAGTTGCTTAGTTGCTATTTGACATTTCCCCTCATCTGTTAGTTGTTTAGTTGCTATGTGTCATTTTTTCCTCAGTTAGTTGCTTAGTTGCTATTTGACATTTCCCCTCATCTGTTAGTTGTTTAGTTGCTATGTGTCATTTTTTCATCAGTTAGTTGCTTAGTTGCTATTTGACATTTCCCCTCATCTGTTAGTTGTTTAGTTGCTATGTGTCATTTTTTCATCAGTTAGTTGCTTAGTTGCTATTTGACATTTCCCCTCATCTGTTAGTTGTTTAGTTGCTATGTGTCATTTTTTCATCAGTTAGTTGCTTAGTTGCTATTTGACATTTCCCCTCATCTGTTAGTTGGTTAGTTGCTATGTGTCATTTTTTCATCAGTTAGTTGCTTAGTTGCTATTTGACATTTCCCCTCATCTGTTAGTTGTTTAGTTGCTATGTGTCATTCTTTTTATCAGTTAGTTGCTTAGTTGCTACTTGGCATTTCCGTCATCGGTTAGTTATTTAGTTGCTGTGTATCTTTTTTTTTTTATCAGTTAGTTCCTTAGTTGCGATTTAACATTTCCCGTCATCGTTTAGTTTTTTAGTTGTTATATGTCATTTTCTGTCATTGGCTAGTTGTTTAGTTGCTATGTGACAGATTTCTATACCTGGCCGAATTTGACGTGCGAATCTTTCTTTGTGTCCACACGACAGTATCTTATCGGGTAAAACCATTTTGGATTCGATAAATGGCAACTGGACTCAGACCTCCTCTCATCCCGGTTAAATTTTCTAATTGATGAAACAACAAACGTCTCGACTATTACTACTTCTACTCGGCGACACAACAATAAAAGTAATTGCAGCCTTCGCCATTTCAATGCAATGGACGGCCGTTCACGTTTGAATTCTAAGCGGGCCTCGACTGATCACGCCAACTGGTACCACAATCGGATTGCAATCAAACCGATGCAATCATTCATCGGATCAACAAGAAAATCTGACGCTGAGCCCGTTGTCAGTTGAGCAAGTGGGTTTCAACCAAGTCCGGCCGATCGCTAGCTGTCCAGTCGGGAAACGAAGTGACCATTGATTACTTAGCGAAATATTCTAGGTTGGGAAAAAAAGTAAAAAGAGAGACTGCTTGAGTATAAAAAAAGAAATATTTTCTGTCGAGACAGAGTTTAATCTGTCGGATTAATGGTAAACCAACCTTTATAAAGTTAGGAATACTAAAATAAACTAAAAATACACCCCCGCCCATAAAAGAGCAAGTGATTGAGATGCACTTGTTGGCAAGAGAGTCTCGCAGTGACTAGTGTATTCGATCCACACAAAGAACTTGATATTTATGGTCTTTTGCCAGACTTAGATACGCTTAGTCTGTAACAAAACGATTATAATCATGGTTTAACAGCCAGTAAATTGAAATTATAGAATATTAGTAATAAGTTAGATTCTCACTGAGTGCGCCATACTGACGGCCTTGTGCTAAAACTAAGCTAAATAGTATTTTTGTATTTTGGTCACCAGGAGGTTGGTTAATGTTTAGCGAGTTAGTCTGTCCATTAAGTAGTGAGATCGATCCTCAGTGAGAGCTCTATATTCATGGCCTTGTGCCAAAACTTAATAAAATAACCTTTTTGTATTTTGAACACTAGTTGATTGGGTTATAGTTAGCGAGTTAGTCTGCTTGTCCTCTAAGTATTAAGTTGGGTGTTCACTCAGCGCACGATATTCATGGCCTTGTGCTAAAACTAAATTAGCATTTTTGGATTTTGGTTACTAGGAAATTAGGCAATAATTAGCGAGTTAGTCTGTTTGGCCACGAAGTAGTGATTTCGATCCTCACTGAGAGCTCGATAATCATGGCCTTATGCCAAACCTAAGCTAAATAACATTCTTGTATTTTGGCCACCAGATTTATAGGTAATGGTGAACGATTAACTCTGTTTGGCCACTTTTCTCGTCTGGGTCGATCCTCCACATCTACAAATCTACCATTCGTCCATACATGGAATATTGTTGCCTTATATGGTCTGGTGACACCGCTGTTCATCTCGAGGTTGTTGACAAAATCCAGAGAAGGATATGCAATGGGATAGGTCCTGATTTGGGGTCTCACTTTCTCATCGACGTAATGTGGCTTCCCTCTGTCTTTTCTACAAATATTTTCATGACATCTGCTCTAACGAGCTACTTTCACTGGTACCCCAACTGCATGAATTTAAGCGTGTTACTTGATTGACATCTCGTCCCACCCTTTTACTGTCGAAACAGTTAAATGTTACTGCCTCTTCTATTCCATCAGCTTCTCTCGCACTTCCCGACAGTGGAACTTCCTTCCTCTTACTCCCTTCCCTGATAGCTATAATCTTCAAAAATCTCAATCGACATCTTCTGTGGCCTTGATCCTCGTTCTTTTTTTTTCTCTCGTCCGTTCTTCTTATCTTTTCCTCAATCCCCTACCTAATATTCAATGGACAAATAAATTTTTTAAAATACCCCCCTCTCTATACGCAGTATTTTCCTTTACTTACACTCTCTGTAGCCCCTTGCATATTAGTGCCACTCCTGTTTTGCATGGTATGAATTGCTTAATAAAAGTAGTTATTGCGATCCTCACTGAGTGCTCATTATTCATGGCCCTGTGACAAAACTAACCTAAATATCATATATGCATTTTATTCACCAGGAAGCTAGGTAATGTTTAACATGCAAGTCTGGGTGACTATTACAATCGAGTGACAGGCCATTATTTCACATCTGGTTTAACATCCGAGAATTATTCAACATCTGGTTTAGGAATCTGACCATTTTTTCACATCTTGTTTTGCAAGCCGACCATAATTTAACATCTAGTTTAGCACACCCACCATTATTTAACATCTGGTTTAGCAATACAACCATTATTTGACATCTGGTTTAGCATTACAATCATTATTTGACATCTGGTTTAGCAATCCGACCATAATTTAACATCTGGTTTAGCAATTCGACCATTATTTCACATCTGGTTTAGCAATCCAACCATTACTTTACATCTGGTTTATAAAACTGACCTTCGTTTAACATCTGGTTTCCTAATCCCACCATAACATCTGATTTAACCCCCTCCCCCATTTAAACATTTGATTTAGCATCACGCACATTTTTAACATTTTATATCAGAACCTACAATTTTATCATCCGGCTCATACCGCCATTTTTAACATACGATTTCGCACCCCACGCTTAACATCTGATTTGGCACTCCCAGTTTAATATCTGACTTAGCACACACCCCTTTTTAACTTCATTGGTAATCTCTTCCCCAAATTTTAAGATAACATTTAACGATTTCCTCGTTTTTATTTTGTGTTGCGTGCTTTTATAGATGCGCGAATAATCAGATCACAGTAATTCTCATCGAAACCGACTTCACAACGTCAGCTTTTAGGAATTCTTAAATGGTTAGGAGGTCATATGCAAAGTGTCATTATGAGATAGAGAAGTAATTTGTTTCCTGGAAGAACTGAACCTGTTTGTCATATTATGTAAGGCATCTGTCGTATGCGACAGCAGAATTGTTACATTCTCTTATCAAGTTTTTTTGCAATTAGAAAAACCATTTAATTTGCAATTATCTCCATAATAACTTCCCGGCAAAGACGAAATGTTCAGTCACGGAATCTCATTGGTAAACACAACTAATTTTAACACTAATGCTGCTATTAATTCAAGAAAACTGACAACCTTATTACCAATTTTCAATACATTTTTATCGTGAAATCATTCGTTATGCATATTAATAAATACAATCCTATGGCGAGAAGCGCAGGCATTTGAATATTTTTATATTTTATTTTAAAAGCCGAGCATTTTCAGCAAACTTGACATTTTCCTATTATAATTGTGTTTTTCCCACCCTTCGTTAGTTCAGCCGACCGTTAAGATCTTCCAGTACAGAATAAATAATGCACAATTTCGTTTTGATTAAGTGGAAAGATGGAAAAAAAAAAAAAACCAACTTGGTTTCCTTGAGAAAAAGATAGGACAGAAAGAAAGAAGGGACGATAGAAATGTTTAACGTCTCCTGCCAATACCTCATAAATAATGGACTACAGTGAGTCCCCCGTATCCGCGGGGGTTAGGGACCAGAACCGGCCGCGAATAGTTAAAATCCGCGAATACTTATAACCCCACTAAAAGTGCTTATAAATACCTATTTTGATTGTTAAAAACTCCATATGTCTTAACCTTTCATTCTAAACACTTTCAGATCCCTTTAAAAACATTTTTAAAAAATAGTATTGGCGACCATAAATTTTCTTTTATACGTACAATAATGCCTAGAGCGATAGAACCTTTGAAAATACTGTCTAAAATATGTGTAACAAGACATAAAATATAAAGTTTAAAACATTTTCTAGAAGAGAACTGTAATGATGCCCCGAGACTTAGTATATGCCACTTTTAAGACCCCAGACGCAGCCCCTAACAAAGAAGAAAGCCCAAGCACGACACACATTTTTGCGTTTGTTTGTTACAATGAAGATGTACAATTCTGCCAATTTTAATCATAAGAATGGACCGTTATAAGCTTTGAGTCACTTAAATAACAAAAAAATAATACTAGAATATTTTGAATATATCCGACCTAAAAACTACGCTAATCGAGGGAGTTCTCAGCGAATAACTTGTCCATGCATTCTTTAGAAAAACACGCGAATATTCGAATAGCATGTATGTATCTTCTAGAGAAAAATCCGCGAATGTGGGAATCCGCGAATGCTGAAACGCGAATAGGCGGGGTCTCTATTAGAGACACTATTTGGTTTCATTGTAAAAATGGACGAATGAAGTAAAGAAAAGACAGAAAGAAAGAATGGACGATAGAAGTGTTTAACGTCTCATAAATAATAGAGCATATTTTGACTGCGTGGATAGATAGGAAAATAAATTACTTGGTTTCAGTGAGAAAACAGATGAATGAAAGGAAAAAAGAAATGAAAAAAAAACGAAGATAAAAGTATTTATCGACTGTTTCAGACAAATGGTAAAAGTTGTCAATTTCAAATATTTTCATTTGTACCCCCTTACTTCTTAAAATAACTAGCAGCATTTGTATTTATAATTTCTATTGCAATATTTTGTTAAAGTTGTTAAGCTTAAATAATCAAAAATGCGATAGGGGAATTTCTACGGATATTTTATTGTCGTAGAACTTGCCATGAGCTTATTCAGTCATTAACTACGAATGAAGATTCACCAGAAAATTAAAACATTGTGAAATTTTAAAATGACATTCCAGTATCATTTAAATAGACGAAGCGTTATTTTATATTGAACACTTTCACAGCAGCATTGTGATTACATTGTTGCCTGGCTGTACAGGCAAATCCAGGTAAAATAATCTTTGTTTAAAGCCATATTTTTAGGGCATTGTTAAAAACATTTAAATTTAAATTTAAATACACACACATACACACAAACAATATATATATATATATATATATATATATATATATATATATATATATATATATATATATATATATATATATATATATGTGTATATTTAGGCAGCCATTTTTCATTGATGCATGTTTCATTAAATAATGTAGACAAGTTTTGTCTATTTTAAGTAAGTTCCTTTCATATAGTCTGATAAGCTTAATAGCATTATCATTGAAAGACGAAAGGAAACATCTTTAGGCATTTAAAACATGCCTGGCCGCGTACACAATTCCGGAAAATCTATATTTAACTATACTTAAACATGAAAACAATAAACAAAAACTAAAAATTCTTGAAGTTATATACATAAAACAGTTGAAACCTAACCGAAACAAAATAAACTATGAAATCTCCACAAACATTCTTAAATGCTTATAATTGATAACAGAAGCCATTGGTTTATACCAATGGCTTCCCATACTTAATACTTCTCGTTTTCACTCTCGCGTGGTCGTGTGTGACGTCACGAGCTGCGATGTGATATTCGCACGAGATTATCGTTTTCACGCAACAAAAACAGACTATCATTATTGTTTTGTCCGTGTATTGTTTGATATATTGAAATGTAATTGTCATCTTTGATAATGGCTTATGTAAGCCGAAAGCTTAGATTGGATTTAAACATGTATCAATATGGTGATTTCCTTTCGTCTTTCAATGATAATGTTATTAATCTTATCAAACAATATGAAAAGAACTTAAAATAAATAGATAAAACTTGTCTATACTATTTAACGAAACATACATCAATATATATATATATATATATATATATATATATATATATATATATATATATATATATATTAATCCTCTCAAATTCACGGATCAATTTCTTAATGTTGTTATTGAACTCATTAAGTAAGGCGCAGTAGTTTTTTTTATTTCTTTTATTTTCCGAAGAACTTTCAATCTCATCCAAAATTATCTTCAGGGATGAATCGCTAAGACAAAACTATTAAGACATTGATCGGTGAATTTGAGAGGATTAAAATAAAAATAAACAGATATAATATGCTTGAATGAAGATATGCTGCCTAAACACACACACGCATGCACACACACGCACACACACACGCGCAGACACACACGCACGCACACACACACACGCACACACACACGCACGCACGCACACACACACGCACACGCAGACACACACGCACACGCACACACACACGCGTACACACACGCACACACACACATGTACACGCACACACACATATACATATATATTATCTTTAATTTTTGTCCATGTATCATTACTCTGGAGTGTAAATAACGGAAATGGATGCAATTTTGACGCAATGTAAATAAAGAAATCTTAAACAAACTGATGAAACTGAATTCATAAATAATTCCATCGACCACACGACAACATGCCTATCCAGACGCCTTATGTTACCCCTATCCGAACACAGCTCGATTAGAATCCATTTAAAAACCCACACAAACTTACCAGACTCCATCCGAAACATACTAGTAGAAAATACAAACATAATAACCTGATCCACATGTAAAAAAAAAAAGATTAAAAGTAATGGAAGTCTTAACAATAAAAAAACAAAAGCTAACACTCGATAATATTAACTACGAACACGGCCACAATGTGCTGACTGTGTTCGGAAAATCAAACATCCATTCAACTCGAAAAACATCCACACAAACCATACCCCCAATTAAAAAGCAAAAATAAAATTATCCTTGATAATGGCTAAACGTATAGCCGAAAGCGCTCGGAATTATAGACCAGTTTCTACAGACTGTGTGTAGAAAAGAAAACACTTGTTCAAACACAGCAAAAGCTTAATCGTAGTAATTTTCTGTTGTCTTTAATTAAAAATGTATAAATGAAACATTGCTACCTAATTACACAATATATATATATATATATATATATATATATATATATATATATATATATATATATATATATATATATACACACACATACATA
>OZ010592.1:97343799-97396299 GCA_963932145.1 Acanthosepion lycidas | reverse complement strand
TATATATGTATGTATTTCAACAAAAAATGTAAGGATCGCTAAAGTCGTCTTTCAACACATCCTCATTTTTTTGAAAAATTATAAAATAAAAACAAAGCCCTGAGAGATTTCCCTGATTAACGAATCGAATATAATCTACGTTAAATTCAAACTAAGCGAAAAAGAAAACATTAGAAATTATTATCTTATAAATACGTCAAGGCAAAGATCTGACATTTAGTGCCAGCCAGACATTAACTTAAAGACTGATACAAATGGTACAATAAATGTACACATGCCAGACAGTCAACTCTCATAGAAAATAAAAGCGGTGGCAATTTAACCGAATGCCCAACACAAAAGCTTTGTGGATTTCCGACATAAGAAATTTCTTTTGTAATTAATAAACAAGAGGCACCGCTAAGAAACTAGTAAATAATTTAAATATATAGAATTATTTGGTAAAAAATATGCAACTGCTAAATAAATATCATCGCTATAAGATGTTAATAATATCAACCAATTAATGTAAACTGCAAAAAATACTAACTAAATACCAATACATCCATATAAAATGTTAATAATTCTACTAGATCAATACAGAACTAAATTAAACTTAAAATTATTCATACAAATAGAAAGATAATCCATATATGCTGCAAAACAGTTCAACTAAAATCTAAGAAAAAAACATTGTCAAATTAAAAAGTCTAACTGTATTGTCAGGTAAAAGGTAGACTGTGTTTATAATTTACCGTTAATTCGGATCTTTGATTTAATAAAGGATTCTTGTCGAAGAATCTGATATTTTCCAATTTTTCATGTAAACAAACAATGAAAATTATAAATAATATTGCTTTGCTATGTATTGATCCCTGTTTTCAATTAAAGCTTACGGACGCAGGAAGCATACTCTATTCGTTCTCATCGTAACAGTATATATATATATATATATATATATATATATATATATATATATATTATCGGACTGAATCGAAGTCTATCCCAGCGTGCTGCAATTTTGGAATATGCCTGAAAACCATACCACGGGTTAGCCCGAGCCTAGTGAGGGAAAATGGGTAGACGGAACTCTTGTGGGCTGTCGATAGCTGTGCTAGTACGACGCCACAAGTCATCGTGGCCGAGGGCTTCAGCGTGCTGGCGTTGTTCAGATTATTGATGACGCTAGATAACACGCTCTCTCCCAGAAACTGCAACTAAAGTCTGCTCAGCATAGTTGCAGTATAAACCACAGGTGGGCTCTGTAAGTGTTGAGCAAACACAAATGTACCTGAGCGAACGTCAGCGATAGGGATTAACTTGCCTCCGTAATAGACGTGTATTCTTGAATACGAGTGGCCAGGCCAGCCATTATATATATATATAAATTTTGCTGTTACACCCGGTATATATATATATATATATATATATATATATATATATATATATATATATGATGAAACAGTTGTCTTATGTTGCGCTATGGTAATACAGACTGCAGACCTCATTCTTTACAAGCCACCTGGCAAAAATTGATGTCGTTAAATGTTGAGGTCTAACTATTTCTATTCAGATAACTGTTTAGCGACCGAATATTATATTTTCCGAGATAACAGGCGAACATCAATATGGGTTAGTTTGAAAGTTCCCCCGGCATTTTGTCAACTTCCATGACGCCATGATTTCATCGGAATTTGATAAACTATCTGTCAGATCTTTGACAACATTATGTCGATTCAAATGGCGTTTACCCTGACGCACGCAAATGTATGCCGTGCTTTAAAATGTCTGCTTCAATACGGTTCCTTATCTTCTTCAGGCTGACTTTAAGTTGCTTTTAACATTAAAAAAAATTGTCCATTTCCCAAAAGTTACTTACTACATAAAAAAAAACTATTTTAAATCACTTGCTTTCAACATTAAAAAAATTGTCTGTTTCAATAAAAATACTTACTATAGAAACAAATCCAATTTTAAATTATATATATATATATATATATATATATATATATATATATTACCCTAGATCCGTTCAGTCACTGAAGGATCAGATTATAAAATATTGAAGTTGCTTTCAACATTAAAAAGAATTGTCTGTTTGAAGAAGGTTAAAATAAAAATATTTAAAATATTGTTTGTTTAAAGAAAACTGAAATATTGTCAACTGCCCACCGCCGTATGGTAAGCATTTTAAAGACAATTGTCCTGATGAATTCTTTGCTAGGGTAGCTGGAATTTACGAATTGAAGTGCAGTACTGGATTGGTGACTATGTCTCAACAATTCAGAATTTAATTGGATAGATGTAACCGTAATTTCTATGCTAACAGTTTCTTCTCTCGCACTCTTAACTTGTGGAACTCTCTTCCGCTTCCATGCTTTTCAACCAACTTTGATATTAAAAAAATTAAATGTCATTATCTGTCGTTCTCTATTGTCTTCTTGATTACTCTTCTATTCTTCTCGCTCCTTAATAATGTTTCTCTTTTTTCTAATTCTTTCACACTCAGTAACCCCTTGTGCCTTAATGACTTTACTGCCTTGAATGGGGTGAAATGATTATAAAACAAATTTAAATGCAATATCAATCGTTATCTACCGTCTTCTTGGTTACTCTTCTATTGTTCTCGCTCCTTTATAATGTTTCTTCTTTTTTCTAATTCTTTCACACTCAGTAACCCCTTGTGTCTTAGTGACTTTACTGCCTTGAATGGGGTGAAATGATTAGAAAACAAATTTAAATGCAATATCAATCGTTATCTACTGTCTTCTTGATTACTCTTCTATTCTTCTCGCTCCTTAATAATGTTTCTCTTTTTTCTAATTCTTTCACACTCAGTAACCCCTTGTGCCTTAGTGACTTTACTGCCTTGAATGGGGTGAAATGATTATAAAACAAATTTAAATGCAATATCAATCGTTATCTACTGTCTTCTTGATTACTCTTCTATTGTTCTCGCTCCTTAGTAATGTTTCTCTTTTTTCTTTATTCTTTCATAGTAACTCCTTTGGGTTTTAGTGGCTTTATTACCTTGCATGGAGTGATACGATTCTTTTTAACAGTACTTGTTTATATGATAACGGCAGCAATCGTTGACGTACTGGATATAAACATCGATATAAATTTGTCAAAAAAAACAAACTATTTTCTCGGCTCTGTCGTGAATGTTTGGTAAGTCAATCTGTTACCTTTCTTCCCGCCAGGGTGAGAGGTCGGCTTCCAAGTCGTTTTTAAAGATAGACTCGGGAAGATTGTTTCATCTATTTTTTATCTATTTATGTACGTAGTGTATTTGCTTTCTTTCCGACCTACCTACACAATTGTGTTTTCTGTAAGAAATCTCAAACGCTTCTTCTTTTTAAAGAGCGTTAACATCAAAATTGCATTAACTGTCAACAACCACCCCCTTACACCGTGCAGGAGTTCATCTTTACCATTGGAAAAACTCACAAGTAAAATTTCGAAAATGAAGTAAATTACGCTAAGGTAGTTCAATATTTTTATCATTTTATTTTATTTTTTTTTTTCGCCAAAATATTTCAAAGGTTGCTTCCGGATACAAAACCGACATTCATGCTCATTGTTTCACTCCCACGATTGACTTCTGGAACAAAAACACTTGATGCTAAAAATATCTGGAAAAAAGCAAATAAGGAAAAAAATTATTTTATTAAAAATTTGGTTAAAATAAATGCCATCCATGTTGGTAAATGTGGCATTTGCCTATTCTGAAGTGATGAATTTTTATTTTGGGCAAACGAGCAACTGCTTCGTGGCTAAGTTGGTATCGTATTTTTATCTATTGTAGTCATTTAATTTCTATCTCTATCTTCTCAGATCTATCTATCTATCTATCTATCTATCTATCTATCTATCTATCTATGCCTGTTAATCTTTCTCTCTCTCTCTGTTTATCTATCTGTCTCTCTATCTATCTATATATCTATCTTATACATATATATATATATATATATATATATATATATATATATATGGTGGCCTCTCCGGTCGTATTCGACGTATGAATGTCAAGCAGCTCAGTACCTAGGAACCGACAGCCCAGGCACCAGCACATATGATTTGACTCTAGTGTTGAAAGCTTTGTGCCGAATACAGAGTGGTGAACACTTTGTGCAGAACTAACCACACTTTTTGAAGGGCCGAATACAGAGACCTGGTGCACTATGTTCCACAAGGTCCCCAAACGAACCCTTTTTTTTTTAATTCATAGTTGTCCCTCTCCTAGACCAGTTGCTATCTAAGACTATAGAACCCAGTCTGTCCTATTTACCCATAGCTGGAAGGAGCAGAAGAGGATTAATACCTTTCCCAAGGATATTAGCACGTAAAAGAAAGTAATGGATCCGACTGGAATTAGAACCCGACTCTCCGATTCCTCAATCCGAGCCGCTATATATAAATAATAAAACACAAAACCCTGATAATGAAACCATGTCCAAATTAGAGATAGTATTGGTATAATTATAAGAAATATATTCAATAATCCATCTCTCCGTTCATTAAAAATTTGAACATATTACGGAAACTGTTTTTAACTTTTGTACTTATTAAATTCCATTCTTTGATCATAAAAGCAATAAATATGTACAACGTGAAGGTTTTTTTATAGGTTCTTTTCTGGGTCCAATTTTTAGTAACTTTTATTATATGTCTATCCTCAAAAATATATTTAATATTTTAAAATTTCCTTTCCTTGATATACTGAGAGACACCAATAATAATACATTCACTACCTCCCCTTAGAAAAAGCCTAGTAGTATAAATTGATGCATTCTTAATTATAAGAGCGAATGTCCTAACTACTACAAAATAGCAATTATACAAAATTTAATAAACCGTACAAAAGTCAACTCATCCACAAAAATGATTTTCTACACTGTCTAAAAAATATTAAAGAAACTCTCATTAATAATGACTTTCCTAACTACATTCTTGATGAAAAAATAAGGCGATCTATTAGTAATTTTAATAAAAATCAAATAGAACATAATCCTTCTTCAAATAACCCTAAACATATCAATCTTTTATATTGTAATCAGATGCATTCTAATATATAAACAGGGCGAAAAAATCCTTTAAAAAATTATAAATACGAATATATCCCCCACAGATCCCAGTAAAAAAATAAAATTAATTATATACTATATTCAGTACTACTAACTTAACCATCCACAATAACTCCTCCCCCTCAAATTAATGTACTGCAAAATACTAACATTATATATCAACTTAAATGTCTTTTGGCAGATTTCATAATATATATATTGGTTGTACCACAATCACGTTATGAAGAAGGCTTACTCTACACATGAATTATTCTTCGTCCATTGCTCAACATTTACGAAAACATTCCTGTCCAGATTTACAGTTTAGAAGAATATTAGTGAACAATACCCGTATACTTCGCTAAGAAAGTAATAAGCAGAAACTACAAATTCTTGAAGCTATCTTTATTAAAAGATGAAAAGTAACACTTAAAAAATGCATGAATATACTGCAAATGTTCTGAAACACTTATAGTATCTACTTATTAAAAATATCTAAGTTACAACTAAACAGTTTAAAAATAAGTAAATTATAACCTATTAATATTTCATTTATTAACAATGTTACCTCCCTTACATTAAGATTTAAAAAATTATGAAATTGTTATATTCACGGGCATATTCACAATTGCAATACACAATTATTTGTCTTAAACCTGATGAGGATATTGGAAAATAACGAAAGTACTTGGGGGGGAAAATAAAAATGAATAAATATAACCACAGAACCTTTCTTGTTGTCTTTAATCATGAAACAAGAAAGTTTACACTTGATTACGTAAAACGTGTAGCTGGTAATATGTTTTCAAAGAAGTACAACTGGCAACATTATTTTTTGAAAAACGTATTATCAGAGGCCCTTCTGTTGGACGTAGTTTATCGTCATACCCAGGACGTGGATGTAGTTTATCATCCTACCCAGGATGAGATATGGATTTGGGGTGCTGTTGGACGTAGTTTATCGTCTTACTCAGGACACGGATGTAGTTTATCGTCATACCCAGGACACGATGGAGTTTATCGTCATACCCAGGATGCGGATATAGCCTGGGTGTTAACTATTTGCCCACAGCTGGGACCCTAACATGTGCTACCACTCCGGGTCAGGGTGGACCTAGGAACACCAACAATTAAGAGGTGGTTCCACGCTCCTCAAAACCTCGTGATCAGAGGCCTTGCTGTTGGACGTAGTTTATCGTCTTACCCACGACGCGGATGTCGTTTATCGTTATACCCAGGACGCGCTTTACGCTTGGATGTACGGGTGGGATAATGGATAATGGTTCGAAATTTTGGAGTCGAGTTTCAATTCCAGCCTGGTTCGTTATATTCACTTCCACATCAATACAGTTGGGAAAGGTATGAATCCACCTATTCTCCCCCTACTTATGGATTAATTAGTGGTACTTGTATCAGTAAATCATTCTTATATCCATATGGTTCTTACGACTTCTAAAAAATATTTTCTGGTTAAAAATAACCTGCAAGATGTTGATAAGCTATGAAAAAACAAAATCAATCTTATTTCTTTATTTTTCAGTAATTAGTGAGTATAAAACACACATACGCAAAAAAATTGTACTCACGACCGACTTTCTGCCTTCACAAAGTTGGTCTTGGGATGAACAGCTTATAAAAAATGTAATTGTTTAGTTGATGTTTAGAATGCTTCTCCAAATCGCATCGTCGGTTGTTCACCAAATGTAGTCGGTGTACATTTTTTGTACACTTCTTCTACAGTTTCTTGTTATTTCTGCAGTTCCATCTAGCTTTAAAAGAGTTTTATTTTTCGACATTTTTCTCTTGATTTACTATTAATTTTTTTTCTTTTCTGAAAATCTTCGCGCCACTTTTTTTTTATTTTGTGCATTTCCTTTTCGTTTTCGTACAGTTCTTTCTTATCTACATACCTTTATTTATTTATTTTTTAGAATTTCTTCACATCTATTTCATCGACCGACTTTGTGCAAGGGAGAAAAAAGAATTTTTTTCGTTTTCTGTGTCGCATGGCTGGGTTGTGACTACAATTTTTTCTGTTTTATACTCACGAGGGATTTTTTTAAGCATTTCACCCGAAGCAAGGCGGGAGGCCACAAGCACGCAAGGGGTTACAGAGGATTTGGAGCGAAAGCAAATAGGAGTGATAGAGGAAAGTATGAAGAGAAGGATAGTGGATAGATCAAGGCAACTGGAGATGTCTATTAACATTATATTTGAATAGTTGGACATTATAGCTATCAGGGAAACAGGCAAAGTGAAGGCAGTTCCACAGGCGAGAGGTGCGAGATATGAAGCGATTGGAGTAGAAGAGACGGCTGCATTTCGACAGTGACAGGGTGAGAGCGAGATGCCAGCGTAGTAGAACGCTTAAATTCATGAAGTCTGGGAACCAGCGAAAGCAGCCCATCGGAGCAATCACCATGAAAGTATTTGTAAAAACGACAGAGGAAGGCGACGACACGTCTGTGAGAGAGCGACTCCAGACGAGATGCCAGATCAGGGCCAATTACATTGCATATCCGTCTCTGGATCTTATCAAGGACCTTGAGATAAACAGAAGGGGCACCAGGCCATATATGGCAGCAATACTCCATGCAAAGGCGAATGGTTGATTTGTAGATTTGAAGTATCAACTCCGGCGAGAAAAATTTCTTGGCGCGACACAGGGAGCCAATATTCCTTGAGGTGAACGAAGCTATTGACTCAATGTATTTGTTCCATCTTAGGTCAGCTGACAATGTGAGACCGAGCAGTCGCTAGGAGGTGTTCTCGTAGAGTTGAGCGTCAGACATTCTAATAGGAGGCAGGGATGGTTGTCTGTGGTGATTAATAGAGAGCAGTTTTGTTTTTGAGGCGTTAAACTTAACCAGCCAATTCCTGCCCCAATCCACAACCGATTAGAGGTCTTTTTCGAGATTAACAGCCAGGTTAGTTTTATCAGCGACACTAGATTTGTTTTTTGTTGTTTGTTTTTTGTTTTTTTGAGGCAGGAGTAAATAGTAGTGTCGTCCGCGTAAATGTCTACTTGGGAACCTATAATATCAGGAAGATCGTTAATGAAGAACATTTACATCGATTTATTATTTTAGTAATACATTTATTTTAGTGATGGCTCCTTATTTACCCCCCCCCAATGCTCTTCTCAGTTTCAACATTTCTGTTTAATATTTGTTTTTATAAATTAATTTTTCTGAAAATTTGTTGGACGAAAAAAAACTTCCTTTTAAAGAAAAAGAGTGCGTTCAGTCATTTTTTTCAAAACAATATATAAATTCTGTAGTTAGGGCACCTCGAGGTGGTGTAATGGTTTACAAGCTTGTTTCGCGAGAACAATTACAACTGACTAGTGAGTTCGATCCTCACTGGGTGCCCATTACATTCGGCCTTGTGCTATATCCAAGCTATGCCTGGAAAAACACTTTGGGCACCTCGGCGTAGTGTAATGGTTAGCAAGCTTGTCTGGCTAGAACAATTACGACTAAGTAGTGAGTTCGATCCTCACTGTGTGCTCAATACATTCAGTCTTGTGCTACATCTAAGCAGCGCTTAGAAAATCACTATAAATTCTGTAGCATAAAATTATTGCTCAAATATTATATATATATATATATATATATATATATATATATATATATATATATATATATATATATATATAGAGAGAGAGAGAGAGAGAGAGAGAGAGAGAGAGAGAGAGAGAGAGAGAGAAGGTAACAAATCCTTTGGTATATAATCGAAGTGGATCTTAGTAATATAAAATATTAAAACTGATTCACAAAAGAACTCAATGTATTTATTATTACAGAGCAAAACTTAAATAAAATCCAGCAGAAGGAAGCGAGAAGTTCGCGCCGCACTGCTTTCCCCGCGACACTTCTCCCTACAGCGTATGAGAGTCATGCTACTCAGTTCCTAGGAACCAACAGCCAGACGTAATTCATATTTATCTGTATCTCACTCATTTAAACTGTTATTTAACTCCTCTCTGTTAAATCTTAATTCCCACCTTCACCTTTAGGCTTTCCTCCTCTTCTCTTGTTTGAGGCTTTTTTTATTATATTCTTACTCTGTCCTGGACATTCAGTTCTACCTGGATTCTATCCTCTTGGAAATTTATATATATATATATATATATATATATATATATATATATATATATATATATATATATATATATATAACGTTTCTTCTGTCATAAGAAATCATATGTGTCTAATGTATAGCAGAAAATTTACATTTGTATCGAATATGACGTCTAGATGTTTACGATTCTAAATCTGTGGGTCATAACCTCTTACGCATGATTGCTTCTTATCTTCCGTTTTTTTCCCTTACTCTGAACTTAGCGTAGGCCATTCTGATTGGTTGATCTGAATAAAAACAAAACAAATCCTGCTGCTATCTCCTCCCTCTTCTTTCTTACTCTTTTTTCTTTATTCTTCCTTTCCTCGGGAAATGAGAGTGTATCTTGTCTCTTTCTTTCATATTCTTTTTTCTTTTCTTACTTTTTTTTCATGAAAAGAGCTTGTATGTTGTTTTTAGATCTCAATAAATTGTCTACCTACCAGTTATTTACTAATGCCTGATGAGCTGTGTTTAAACGCATAGAAACATGATTGCATCTGTGTAGCGTTTTTACATGTTTCTTATGTAATATCCTAAAATAAATTACACCCCCCACACACACACATATATATATATATATACAAATATAGATAACTAGACTCGTTTCGAAAAACCCTCGAATTTTTGATTTGCCAATAATCAAATCAATCTCGAGAGAAAAAAAGGTTTTAAAAAAAGAAAGAGCTACAAACATGAACTTCTGCCGAAAAAAAATCGCACAGATGCAGGTCTGAAGCCCAAAGAAAAAACCCCGATACGAGTAAACAACTAACAAAAGAGCTCAATACAACCGTAGAGCAGACCTAGATACACCTAGTGAGCCAGACAAACCTACCTAGGTTTCACCTAAACGGATCATCAGGGAAGGTTCGGCCGAACTTTCCCTGACGATCCGTTTAGGTGAAACCTAGGTTGGTTTGTCTGGCTCACTAGGTGTGTATGTTTATATATATATATATATATATATATATATATATATATATAACTGCACATATTTTGTACACTCCTTCTACAGTTCTTTCTGCAGTTCCTTCTATCTTTAGAAAAGTTGTATTTTTCTACATTTTTTCTTGCTTTAATTTACTTTCTTTTCTGAAAGTCTACGCGCCATGTTTTTTTTTCATTTCTTTTTCGTTTTCGTACAGTTTTTTCTTATCTACATTTCTTTTTTTTTACTAGAATTTCATTTCTTATTACATTTTTTCCTTTTTTTTTCCTTGAATTTTACTTATTGCTTCTCTATAATTTCTTTCTTTCTTCATTTCTTCATTTATTAGTTTTCTGAAAGATTATTTCTATATCTTTAGTTCTATTTTCTCGTTATTACAGTTCTCGTGTTTTAATTTTCAATTAATTTTATTTCTTCTTCTAAGTTTTCCATTTTCTTTTTCTTTCTTTTTTCTGTTATTCCTGAATGTTTATCTCTACAGTTTTTCTTTCGTGCTGTTAACTCTTTCTCCAGTCCTTTTGCATTAGCTTGATTTTGATTTTCTTTCTTTCTTTAATGTCTTCTCTTCTGAATGTTTATCCATCTCTCTATCTACGCTTATTTTCCTTCTCTTTTCTTTCTTTCTAAAATTCTTTTGTTTTATTTTTGCATCAATACTTTCTTTATTTCTTTCTTTCTTTTCTTTCTTTCTTTCTTTCTTTCTTTCTTTCTTTCTTTGATCTTTTCTTTTTTGAATGTTTATCGATCTATCTACATTTATTTTTCCCTCTTTTTCTTTCTTTCTAAAATTCTTTTGTTTTACTTTTCCATTAATTTTCTTTCTTTCTTTCTTTCTTTCTTTCTTTCTTTTCTGAATGTTTATCCTTCTCTCTATCTACGTTCATTTTACCTCCTCTTTTCTTTCTTTCTAAAATTCTATTGTTTTACCTTTCCATTAATTTTCATTCCTTCATTCTTTCTTTCTTTCTTTCTTTTCTGAATGTTTACCCATCTATCTATCTAAGTTTATTTTCCCCTCTCTTTTCTTTCTTTCTAAAATTCTTTTGTTTTACCTTTCCATCAATTGTTTTTCTTTCCTTCCCAGCAGAAATCTCATCAAATCACGCGAGAACATACCAACTGTACCAATCCACACGGATATCAATGGATCGAATGTTTCCCCGTCAGCTAAGAACATTAATTTAATGGACCAACGTTTGCTGTGTAATAAAATCGCAAAACTAAACTAAAGAACAAAAATAACAATGGAAGAAACAAGGCAGGTACTAAAAAATTAAAAAAAATCTTATTCGAAGAATTCACACGATCAACTCAACGGGTGTCTTCTTTTAAAAGCCATGTCACCGTTTTCATGAATTGGAAAGACTATTGGGAATGGTTTCTCTTCGATTTCTCTACGGCTTCGAATTGAAAGTTGGTTTTTATTAAGTGGTTGTCTTACCAAGGCTAAAGAACACAGTTTACTTTACAATATTACCCATAATTCTGGGAAGAGGTTGATATACATACCTCTTCTCAAAGCAAAACAGAATTTGAACTCAGCTTTTAATTTTTCTTTTTTCCGCGCTAATCAAAATCTTGCCATCCTTGAATCATATACAGATATTTTTTAAGTATTTCACCCCAAGCAAGGCGGGAAGCCACTAGCACGCAAGGGGTTACAGAGGATTTGGAGCGAAAGCAGATAGGAGTGATAGATGAAAGTATGAGGAGAAGGATAGTGGATAGATCAAGGCAACTGGAGATGTCGATTGACATTACATTTCAATAGTTGGAGATTAAAGCTATCAGGGAAACAGGCAAAGTGAAGGCAATTCCACAGGCGAGAGGTGCGAGATATGAAGCGATTCGAGTAGAAGAGACGGCTGCATTTAACAGTTTCAACAGTGAAAGGGTGTGAGCGACATGCCAGCCTAGTAGAACGTTTAAATTCATGAAGTCTGTGAACCAGCGAAAGCAGCTCATCAGAGCAATTACCATGAAAGTATTTGTAAAAAAGACAGAGAGAGGCGACGGCACGTCTGTGAGAGAGCGACTCCAGACGAGATGCCAGATCAGGGCCAATTACATTGCATATCCGTCTGTGGATCTTATTAAGAACCCCATGGCAAATAGAAGGGGCACCAGACCATATATGGCAGCAATACTCCATGCAAAAGCGAATGGTTGATTTGTAGATTTGAAGGATCGATTCCGGGGAGAAAAATTTCCTGGCGCGGCACAGGGAGCCAACTTTCCTTGCGGTGGACTCAATGTATTTGTTCCATCTCAGGTCAGCAGACAATGTGAGACCGAGCAGCAGCAGAGAGGTGCTCTCGAGAAATTGAGCATCAGACATTCTAATGGGTGGTGCAGGGAAGGATCTCTGTGGTGATTAATAGAGAGCAGTTTTGTTTTTGAGGCATTAAAGTTAACCATCCATTTCCTGCCCCAGTTCACAACCGATTGGAGGTCCTTTTCGAGACAAACGTCCAGGTTAGTTTTGTCACCGACACTAGATTTATTTTTGAGGCAGGAGTAAATTTTAGTGTCGTCCGCGTAGATGCCTACTTGGGAATCTATGACGTCCCGAAGATCTTATACTCTTCTTCATCCATCTACCGTGGTCCTTCAAGACATAGTCGATTAAGGCTCTCCACAACTTTCTATCTCGTATTACTGTTAGCATTTTTACTCCTTTTGCTAAGGATCCGACCCCGGTTCTATCGACCATTCACCAAGCTCGTTAGGCAAAAAGCTCGCTACGTCCCCCCTATCTTTTTTGCTTCTAATATTCTCCGTGAGGGTGAAGTTTTCCAGACCCCCAACTCCGTACTTCCTTGTTATATATATGCAAGTCTTTTTTTCTGATTTCATGATAAGTGTTCTTTTTTATTTCATTTTCTTTAAGACCTCCTTGTTGCTTATTCACTTCGTCCTTGGGATTCTCAGCATCCTTCTGTAGAATCACATTTTTGCTACCTCTAGTGTTTGTCCTCATGCGTGGGGAAATTGTTCCACATTAGCTTTCCATATATGAAGATGGATATCACATGACAATTCAGCACTCTTTTTTTATTTCTAACAATTTTTTTCCTATCTTTCATCTTCCGCTTGTCCAATGCATACTTCGGATCACGGTGTCACATTTTCCAATCTCTGTTAAAACGCTTCCCAAATATTTTAACTCCTGAACTTGCTTCATGTTTATATCCCGAATTCTTAACGCGCGTCTTGGGATTTTTCTCTTGCTGATGACCATACTTTCTGTTTTCTTGCATTTGATAGTCCTTTTTTCACTCTATCACCTTACTACCTTGTCGAGGTGGTCCTCTTGTTTACTTTCCGAATCGGCCATGAACACAGTATCCACACATATTGTTAAGATTACACCCACTTGTAATAAATCCAGATGGGGTTCCAGTTACCTTAGGGGAGCGTCGCTGTAGAAGTTGAACAAATCTAGAGAGAAGAAGCATCCTTGTCCCACGCCCCCATCTATTTTTTATGTAGCTAATAAATTTATTTTCAGTCCCTATTCAGGCGAATTACGCCCAGTATAAATCTGAATTATTCTAACATCTTTTCCAAATAGATCGAGTATCCCTATAAGTTCAAATAGATAACTGTATTATAATTTGTCAAATGATTTTGCGTAATAACGTCCTTTAAAAGTGTAAAAGAGTCAGGTTATAGCTATTTTTGCTTTAAATATCTCTGTGAATTGATTGGTTATAATAAATTTAGTATGTAGTATGCATGAAAGATTTAGTATATAGTATACAATATTTAATATATAAAATATGAGGAAATTGTAGACTGCGATAGGTGTACTTTTGCTCAGCACTGTAAGACTTCACAAATCCACAATATTAATCTGAGAAATTGAGTCATATTGTTAAAAAAAAAGCCTCGTTAGATATAGACTCTCATGCGGATGTCATTTATATCATCCAATTTGTTCAGAAATGACTAATAAACTATATACAATATTTTTATCTGATCAATGATTAAATATTGCTACAAAGAAATAAAAAACACGATCCTTTATAAGACACGATAATATGGCGCTACAGAATCACTTACCAGATGAGAGCTTTACCAAATTAAAAAAAACAATAACAAAAAAAACGCATCACTTGAATTTTCCACTCTGCAATACTTTATCCTCAAAAGTAAAGGTTTTTACGCTCTCACTATTCTATCACTATTTCTGTTTTTAATCCTTTCATCGCAAGCAAAGCGGGAAAACCAGAGGCACGCAGAGAGTTACAGCTGGTGAAAGTGAACGAGAAACACTCTTAATAGGGAGGATTGAGGAAAGGGCCAAAAAATAAACAGGGTTCAAGAAGACAGAAAATAGCGATTGACGTTGCATTTAAATTTTTGAAGATTGTAGTTATCAGAGAAGCAAGTAAACGGAAGGGAGTTCCACAAGCGGGAAGTGTGAGAAGAGAAACTTTTGGAGTAGATGTGGCGGTTAAATCTAGCTAATTCAACAGTAAAACGGTGAGACCTAACTGCCAATCTAGTAGCACGCTCAAATCCATGCAGTTGAAGGACAAAGAAGAACATCTCATGAAAACAATTACCAGGAAAATATTTGTATAAAAGACAGCGGGAAGTCAGATCGAGACGGTGGGAATGTGACTGGAGTCCAGATGCTACGTTAGTATCGATTACATTATAGATCCGTCTTTGAATTTTGCCAAGAATTTTGAGATATATAGCAGAAGCTACTGAGAATGGTGTTTTGCTTCCTTTTTTATTGTTTCACCCCAAGGAAGGCGATAATGCCAATAAAAGTCGGGGGTTACGGAGAGTGAAAGTTAATGAGCAGAAGAATACAGAAGATGTCGATTGACGTTGCATTGAAATTTTTGAAGGTTCTAAACCGGAAAGGAAGTAATCGGAAGAGAGTTCCACAGGAGGGAAGAGCGAGAAATGAAACTATTAGAGTGGAAATGGCGGTAGCATCTAGCTAGTTCAACAGTAAAAGAGTGGGACCTAGATGCGGTAGTCGGGGTACCAGGGAATAAAGGTGGTCAGAGCAGTTGTCATGAAAATATTTGTAGAAAAGACAGAGTGAAGCCACGGTGAGAAAGACAACATTGCTGTGTTCAACTGAAAGTTTACCTCACCTGAAGCATTAGACAAGCCCATAGATGCACTCATTCAGCGTAGTTCACTTCACAAGTAAAAAAAAAAATGAACACAGCAATTTTGTTATTGAAAATGATGAATACTATAATATTTGCCTCGAAATAAACAAAACCCTGATGATGGCATTGTGCTATGTCGAAAGTACTCGGAATAAAATAATATGTATCAACACGGCAATTGATACATATTATTTATTTCTTTAATAATTACACCAAAAGACTTGTCCGTGAATATGAAAGGATCCAATTGAAAATAAGTAGACAAAACTTGTCTAAATTATGCAATGAAACAAGTCCTAATGAAAAAATGCTGGCCAGACATGCGCAACACACACACACATACACACACACGCGCAAACACACATATATATTATTTATTATCGGAGTTTAAAAACATGCTAAAATCGCTACCGAATAGCTTTCGTGTTTCGGCATAAGTTGTGCCTCTTCAGGCGATGTTAAATAACTGGTGCCTGAAGAGGCACAACTTAATACTAAAACACGAAAGCTATTGTGTAGCGATTTTTAACATGTTTTTGTTTTAATCTCCTATAATAAATAATACAAAGCTCTAATATGTATTGAGCCCTTTTTAAAAATTGAATGCTACAGATAGTGCAATTATACTCCATTTGTTCTTATCATATACTTGCATATATATATATATATATATATATATATATATATATATATATATATTATACAACAAAAATGCTAAATTACCTCATGTGGATATAGTCTATTTCAAGCCGGCACAACCTTATGTTAGACTTCTTCAGCCCTAGACTGACTCATCAGTCTAGGGCTGAAGAAGTCTAGCATAAGGTTGTGCCGGTTAGAAATAGACTATATCCACATGAGGTAATTTAGAATTTTTGTTGTATAATATACGTGTTCTGTTATAATAAATATACTGAGTTCTCTTTGCGGATCAATTTTAATATTTGATATTACTAGGATCCACATGGATTATATACCAACGAATCTATTACCTGTGCTACACACACACACACACACACACACACACACACACACACACACACACACACACACACACACATATATATATATATATATATATATATATATATATATATATATAGAATGCAGGTATAAGCAGGTCGATGAAATATTAGGCGTTTCTTTATAAGGAAACATTCAGTATGTATTGATCGAGCAGTCAGTGTGACTCGCATTACGCTTTTAGTCACTCTTTATCGAACTGGCTGGGATCAAAGTGTAATATGTTTTCTCTTCATCTCCAATGGTAATGGTAAGTCTCGCCATTTCCTTATAAAGAAACATTCATTGATCGAAGGGCGAGTGAGACTTTCAGCTGAAATTCATGGTGTCTTAGCCGGTCGCTAACCTGGGTGTGGGAGGCATATCGACGCTTCAGAGATATTGCGGCTCTCCGTTGAATTCGCGCCGTTTTGGAATTATATCCCAAAACCAGATAAAAGCAATTCATCAGTGTCGGAATAACCCGCCCACGAAGCACTCCGGCCAGTCGCTAAATATTCTGTTTCTGGCTTTCTGAATCTGTAACATCAGCGAGGATTTATAGTGCGTGAAGTGGCGCTAGGTGTAGCTCAGTCCTCGTGGGAAGAAGACGCCAGGGGACTATCCATTTTCGGAAATCCGAGGTGACTAACGCAGAGTTAAGCCAATGACAGATAATGTTCTTGGCTGGATCAACATTCGTCATCGCTTGGGAATACCAAGTGTTTTAAGGCTGGCGGTTAATCAGGCAGCAGGGGTTCCAATTCCAGTCGGGTTCTTTATATTCACTTACGCGCAAACATACCTTTGGAAACGTATAAAGCCCCCTATTTACCCGCAGGTTGTGAGTTAAATAGTAGAACATTATTATCTCCAGGAAACTTTTACAAGAAAAATATATTTGCTGGCTTTAAATAAAAAGCTCTACTATGTACTGAGCCCTTTTTAAAAGTTGGATGCTACAGTTAGTGTAATTATACTACATTTGTTCTTATCTTATACTTGCATACAAACACACATACAAACACACACACACACACACACACACACACATATATATATATATATATATATATATATATATATATATATTATACAACAAAAATCCGATGAGTCAGTCTAGGACTGAAGAAGTCTGGCATAAGGTTGTGCCGGTTTGAAATAGACTATATCCACATGAGGTAATTTGGATTTTTGTTGTATAATTTAAATAAGTGTCAAGTACCTGTAATATATATCGTGGTAATATTAATTTATTCGGCAAAATATGATATATATAATTAATAAAATGATATATAAAATGAATAAAAGTTGACTATTTTTTATCTTCGATTTATTTTACAAAAAAATAATTCAATATCAAAACATAGTAATAAAAAAAAAATGGTAGTATATTAAAAGAACATCAAAATTGATATAACCTTAATCTTTACAAATGAATGCTTAGTCTGGCCTGGACACTAGCCGCGTACTGGCAGCTGATGGTTCGCGTACCAGCATCGATTCGCGAACCACCATTTTGGGTAGCACTGCTTTAAATAACTTTCAAAGAGTTGATAAACCGTAAAAAATAAACGAATCGGTGAACTCAGGCCCCAAAAGAAATCAGTATTCGGCTGAGTGATCATTGAAATATTGATTTTGGGAACTGTGTATTGCTAATAATTTTTTAGAGCCATTTCCTATGTCAAATGAAAAAGAAAAAGCCTAATATAATTGATGCAGACAGACAAAGCTGAATAGATAGGTATAAACAGACCTGAGTAGATAGATATGAACAGGTCGTGAAGAGAAGAAAATGGAGGTTACTGACATTATTGATTGCGCAATAGGAAAATCAATAGAGATGTACATTGATAGAAAGACTTTGAGTAAGTTGCTAAGTCAAAAGATGTGTTGCCGTATCTTGGGTTTTACTGCAGACATCCGATAATGTCCGAATTCCAGACCCGCTCGTGCCATTTCGATGTTTACCAATATGCCAATGTAAGAGAACGCTCGAAATTCTTATTAATCCGAAGGAGGATTTACGACTGCGGTGAGGGGCATTTGAAGGGTGAGGGGTGGCGTGAAGTGAAACGAATGTTCACATAGATGGGGAGATGAAGGGAGAAGCGGGGAGAGGAGTGACTGGGGAATAGTCGGATACTAAAGAGGAGAGAGTCGAAGAATAAGAGAGAAGAGAATTTGCGGAATGAGAAGAAAGAAAAAGAGAGAACGGAAAGAAAGAAAGAAAGGAACTGGGAAAAGAAAGAAAGAAAGAAAGAAAGAAAGAAAGAAAGAAAGAAAGAAAGAAAGAAGTCAAAGTAGAGAGAAAGATGAACGAAAAAGAAATATGTCCGATTAGAAAGAAAGAAATATGATAAAGAAAAAGAAAGAAATCTGATAGAAAGAAAAAAACAGGAAAGGAGCTTGATTAGGGAGAAGGATGAATGTGAAAGAAAGGAAGAAAGAAATCTGATTAGAGAAAACAATGGGAAAGAAAGAAAGAGGGATGATAAAGAAAGAAAGAAAGAAAGAAAGAAAGAAAGAAAGAAAAGAAGAAATAAAAAGGGAAGAAAAAAAAAATAAATAAATAAATAAATAAAGAAAGAAAGAAAGAAAGAATTCTAACTGGAAGGGAAGATTGAAAAAAAGAAGGATGGATTTATAAAGAAATTTGATTCGATAGAAAGAAATCAAGAAGTCTGATTCGAGAGAAGGATGATGAATAAAAAGTAAGGAAGAAATAAATGAATAAACAGCAAATCTAAGACGGATGTGAAGGAAAGAAAAACAGAAAACAGTGAGTCGATGAATGGTAAAGAAAGAAAGAAAGAAAGAAAGATGGATGATGAAGAAAGAAAGAAATCTAATTAGATACAAAGAAAAAAGAACTCTAATTAGAGAGAAAGATTAATGAGAAAGTAAGAAAGAAATCTGATAAGAAAGAAAAAATAGAAAAAACTCAGTCTAGTTAGAAAGAAAGAAAGAAAGAAAGAAAGAAAGAAAGAAAGAAAGAAAAAGGATGGTAAAAAAGAAAGAAAAAAGAGAAAAACAGATTAATAAAAACGATGGATGATGAAGAAAGAAACATTGATCATAACGAAAGACAAAAGTCCGGCTATAAATAAATAACACCAAGCAAGAACATTGTGAACAAGAGACATGAAAGAAAGAGATAGGTATGGAGAGACTGATATATATATATATATATATATATATATATATATATATATATATATATATATAGTCACCCACTGTTTCATTGTACCACAACTCATCAGTGTGGCTAGACGTACGGTTGCCTCTAGCTAAGATCGAAACCTGGATTTATTCGGCGCACGGCAGGGATGAAGGTGAATTTATTTTTAGATAAACACACAGTGACTGAGAGAATTCGACTCGTTTTAGCGAAGAGTCTTATATATATATATATATATATATATATATATATATATATAGAGAGAGAGAGAGAGAGAGAGAGAGAGAGAGAGAGGGTAAGCGACGGAGAGAAACATACAGTTATATGGAGAGATAGATAATGCCAGCCTGAGTTTGATAGGTAGATAGATAGATAGACAGAATAAATAGAAAACGTTTATAAATCTGTGTTTCGCTTTTATTAAAGCTACATCACATAATGAGATATTGGGAAAATAAATTGTGGTATATTTATATTTCTGTTGCTCTATTTTCATTGGTTGAGCAGACTTCATGTACATTTGACGTGTCAAGCAACGTTCGCGTGTATAATTTATGTGTGTAAGTATCCCATGATTCTAGTTTGTTTATGTGAGATTCGGATGATAATGTATATTCGTTAATGTTTGTCTGTGTATATTTGTCTCGAATGTATTATTTACATTCCGTTCTTATCCGTATGTTGATTTGGGGACGTTTTTATTACGTGAGTAACGATTGTGATAGATACGCCAGATACTTTAAGAAAGGAATTAATAAAGGTTGGTCATGTCATATACTGTTTTTGACGTGTGATTTATAGTTATATAATTATCAGGATTCTCTCCAAGTATTTTCAACGTAAAAGATTATGTTCTTTTTTAATTAGGGTGGCATTTGTAGAATCAAATTTATGGCCAGTTTTGTTCCCGTGTATTACGAGCGACTTTAAAGGGCAGTCCCAAATTAAGTTTCTCTTTTGCTTGTGTTTGCGATTTCAAGACGTCTCGCCAATGCACGTTTTTCTACATTGCAACTTTTTTTTTATGTGATAAAGCACGGTATCTGAAGGAGCGTGGAATTCATTTTTCTTCCTAACTATATCTCCGATTGTTTGGGAGATGGTCTTAAAGACCCTAGGGTTAGGAATATCTAATTTATTTTCAAATTTTGTAGACAGAATGTTAGAAAGTAGGATTATGAATTTTGTGTTGTTGAAATTAGAAATGCTATTGATGGTGTATAATGTGTCTGCTTTTTGAAATTGATATACACATTGAGATAGATAGATTTGAGTGATAATTTTTTTTATGTGGAATTTGTTCGTTGTCAGTTTAATGAAGAAATCGTCGCGTGTGCCGCGTTCGGATCCGTTTGGAAAGCCTTAATTATTTTTCATATATTACAGGATGAGTTGTGTTTCTTAATACAGACGCCAATAATCTGTATCTCCAGCAGTTAATCTCGCTATAGAATGATACCGGATGCTTGTTATTTCACTTCCGGTTCCTAGATATAGAAGATTCCATCAATAAAAACATTGTTTAGACTGAAGAGATCCTTTCGAATGATGAAACGCGTAACATAAGTTTAAAATGATTAAAGATATCTTACTGGAATTCGCCAAGGTTTTTATAACACTATTGGACTCTATTCTGAATAATAAGAATGTATTTAGCCCGAAGTTGAAATGATAATCCCTCTTGCTCTTCTGACCTCCTGATCCAGTGAGTGAAGAGGAGATGCCAGGTCTGGACCAATAACATTGCAGATTCTTCTATGGATTTTTATCAAGGATTTTTAATAATAAGCAGGATCACCAGACCAGATGTAGCAGCAATGAGCGAATGATGTACTTGTAACTATATAAGCATATCTACCACCTGAACCAACCTGTCTCGCGGCAAACCTAGCAATCGATTCCATACAATCTTTCCACTTCATATCAGTGGAATTATTCTCTTTCATATTCTGGCATATATTTTCCTTCCCGGAGCCGTATCGGTGAGTCTCCTTATTTCACAATAGAAATAATCCGTGAAACATTGAAATAGTCGAGAAAGACAATATTTTCGCGGGTTGAATTTGTAGTACATTTTTTCTGTGTTTAGTACAAAGGTTAATAAAAAGATGACGCTTCTTCTAATTTAATTCTAATAGAATTCGTCAGAATTCGTCTAATTTTTAAGATTATTTTTTTAACTTGCAGAAACAGTCATGTGATTCTACAGAAGCTTCTTGAGAATAGCATGGACCAAACATGTGAGCAACGATGAAGTTCTAGAGAAATTTTTACTTAACATCAGGAAGACACAGTAGATAGAAGAAGAAGAAGAAGAAGAAGAAGAAGAAGAAGAAGAAGAAGAAGAATGAACTTGCGTAATAGTTTCGCGGTACATGGTTTAGAAAAAATAACAAAATAACAAGGAGCTACAAATTTCCTTTGTAGGAGTGGAAATCGTGGAGAGCCATATTCGCCAAATCTATGAAAGGACACAGCACATAGAAGTAGAAGAATTAACTTGCGTAAAAGTTTCGCGTAACAAGGTTTAGAAGAGACAATAAAATGACAAAGGAGTGGAAATGGTGGAGAGTCACTATCGTCAACGTCTTGAAGTCGCATAGAAGAAGAAGAAGAAGAAGAAGAAGAAGAAACTTAATTTCCTTAACTATGAACTAAAAAATGTCGAAAAGACTAGAACAATTTTCATGAGTTGAAGTGTTTGTCTTCCGACAGGATATTTAGGATAGATTGGTTTATTTTGTATTACGGTATATCAACCTCAATGGCTTATTCAATACCGACAAAATTTTATTGCTGATAATTTTCTTTCTTCAAAAATGTATTGGTGGTAATATTTTGTTTAAAAATGTACTTTTTTCTTCAAAAATGTATTACTGGTAATATTTTATTGAAAAATGTACTTTTTTTTTCTTCAAAAGTGTATTGCTGGTAATATTTTTTCTTTAAAAATGTACTGCTGGCAATATTTTTCCTAAAAATGTACTGCTGGCAATATTTTTCCTAAAAATGTATTGCTGGTAATAATGTATACATTTTTAGGGAAAATATTACCAGAAATACTTTTGAAAAAATTATTACCGGCAAAAAAATCTTGCCGAAATTAAATAACCCATTGAGGTTGATATGCAGTAAAACAAAAAAAAAACAAAAAAAAAACAATATATACTGAGATAGATAGATAGATAGATAGATAAAAAAATATTATCAGCAATAAAAATCTTGACGGCATTAAATAACCTATTGAGGTTGATATGCCGTAAAATAAATCAAACCAAACGAAAGCAGACTCTCAACAAAATTCCTCTTTCCAAAAGTACATCAATGAAACCTGATCCACAAACTGATTTCTTACAAAGACATATTCATCCGGATCTATTGTAAAAAATAAATAAATAAATAAACCAATGAGGTTGATAAGCCGTAAAACAAAACAAACTAAACCAAGGAAATTAAATTTCGGCATAAAAAAACCCCATAAGGAGTTGATATGCTGTTAAATAAACAAACAATATAGAAAACTTAACAAACTATAAAACAAGGGGAAATTTTAAATTTTCTATTTTAAAATCATTATCTAAAATAAAATATCGATTTTAATGCATCAAATTTTATCCTAGATCAATCATTCTAGCTTGAACTATCGCAGGTATAGTTTTTAAGTCTGGATTGTTAACCATAACTCCAACGTCTGGCGTAAAAAATATCTGTAGTTCCATAAAGCATTCGATGTATATAAGTATTAACATTTTGCACAGAAGTTTACTTGAATCTATTTTTAGTTTAATGTTTTTCGTGTTCATTCTTGGTTGTTTGTTCAAGAGAAAACAACAGTAAGTGTTATTCGGTTCTTTATAGCAATTTGGTTCTTCGTACAAAGATGGAGGAAAAGCAAGTAAATCCATAAGCGACGAGGAGATTTTTAATTTTGCTGTCAATAATTGATCAAAATGAACGATTAGAAACAATATTTGGGTTGTATGCACGCAAATGGCGCTATTTGTCTCTTGAGCTGAGAGTCCTGACGTCAGAATGAAAACAGTCGCCCATTGGCAGATTCTGAAACGTAGGTGGGGAAGGAGTTTGGAATTCAACAAAGAGAGAAGTTCAGGAAGTAATGAAGACAGTGAGTAAACACACACACACACACACATACATATATATATATAGTTGGATTGATGTGAGTTAGTGACCTTGGGTTTCCTGCTATTTGCGATCGTCAGACAAACTGATTAATTTTTAAATCTTGAATTTATATATGGTTGCGTATATCGGTGTTTTTAAAGAAGTGGGAGGAAAAATTGTCGTCGGAGCGCCACTCATACTTACGCAAACTCACATTAATCCAACTAAATATGTTTGCTCTATCACTGATATTGAGCGCTTTCCAATAAGTACCGCGCATATATAATGTATAAATAATATATATAAAAAATTGAATATACATATATATATATATATATATATATATATATATATTATATACATACACATTTCACACACACACATACAAACACACACACACACACACACACACACACATATATATATATATATATATATATATATATTAGGGTTATGACTTTTAAAATAATTGATTTCTTTATCATAATTCGATGAACTTTTGTTTGAACAAAAATACAAAAGTTCGATTCGAAAGAAAGGTGGCTGAGAAAAGAATAAAAACACCATAGTTGGGGGTTCGAAAGACAGGAACTGAATAAGGCATTTATGGACAGGCCGGGCCCCGGATTAAAAATCCTACAACACAAAATGGCTCTGGTTAATTCAGTTTAATTTTTCGGGTTTAATTTGGTTCATTTTTTTAAAAATGTCACCCTCAACATAAAATTTCTAAATAAGAGTAAAATATCAATAATTATAGAAGTACTATGACTTTCGGGAGGCTTCTAGTTCTTTTGGGAAGCTTCTAGAACTTCCTGGAGTATTCTGGAAATTTATGGAACCTACTAAGATTTCTTTTTGTTTATTTGTAAGTTTTTAAGGCATGCTATAGCTATAAACTCTTAAATGCGTTAAAATACATAAGTACTATCCAATTACATCATTAGAAAATTGAAAAATGAAGTTTCTGAAATATTTTCATGTTATTGCGTATATGGTAAAATCGAATTTGTGATTTTGTGGTGATCTTTTTCAAGAAGTAAAACAAATTAATGCCTTTTTGATGACTTTGGATCAAAAGATTATGCATTTATAATACAGGATCATAGAGTTACAAAAGAGTAATATATATATATATATATATATATATATATATATATATATATATATATATTAAAGATCAAAAGAAGATCAAATATAGATCGGAATCCGATAGTATAATAATGAACACATGTCAATCTAACATGTTTCACTTTTATTAAAGCTTCATCGGAGGTTGAGAGATAAAAAGACAGAACTATGATATTTTCAAATTTGTTTGGTCGAATCTCATTGGTCAGTCCTGTATCACGTGCATTAAAACCGTGGGCAATTCTGTATGTATGTATGTTTGCAAAAATTCTTGTATGTCTAAGCGTGCATCGGATGGTAATATGTATTCGTAATTGTGTATGTGTGTCTGTCTAGTAGGAGGAGTTCTAATGTCTTTTACCTTTGTGCTGTCAGACGTCAACCGAATGCAACGCTTCAAATCGCTTAAAGTCTAGTTGCCATACAGAAAAGTTCATCAGGACAATTACCTTGAAATTGTTTACAGAAAATGTATAGAGAAGATACGTTAGGGCGGTGTGAAACTGGCTGAAGGACCGATAAGATTGGAGAATCTTTTTCGGATTTTATCAAGAAATTCTAAACAGCAGATTTCCCAATTCTTTATGAGCGGTCAAATTTAAGTAGTGTCAAAAAGAGTACTCAAGCAAAGAAAAAAAAAACAAAACAAAAAAACACGGAAGAATTGCAAGAACGTTTCATGCCTGTACGCGATTCTTTTTGATCGGATCGATAAGTTTTCAGCACCCCCTCTTCTATATAAAGGGAGCACTCCGGGCTTGTGGTTGATGCAATTTATCTTTCCACTCGCTTCGCATCGAGTACGTGTCTATAAGACTTTATGAGCCCACGAATCTCTCAACTAAAGACCTCGATCGATCTCTGACGGAATATCGACAGATGTTCAAATCGGATAAGGTCACCTGCTGCGCAGCGGAGGGTACGCTAAACTTTTCTACCGAGTTTACGACTGAAAGAATCCTATGGTAAACATCCGAATCAAACACTGATCGATAATAAAAAATAAAAAAACTTGAATTCTAGACAATCGAAGGAAATAAAACGTTAAAAACAGCTTGCCTTGTGGGTGAGTCAGTAATAAAAGCCGTTTCAAGAAATCTCCCGTAGTTTATGAGCAACATAAAGTTTTTATTACATTTGTTAGAAACAAAGAAAAAATGGTGAGCCACTCTGTGATATCAGTCCTTTTAAATCTGCAATATTATTCGTTTTGATCTGGCATCTTGGTATCAGTCACTCCCTTACTGCCGTAATGTAGCTTCCCAGTGCTTTTTTTCTATAAATACTTTCATGGCAATTGTTCTGATAAGTCTACCTTCTTGGTTACTTGACTTCACGAATTTAAGCACAGTACTAGATTGGCAGTTAGGTCTCTTCATTTTACATTTGAAATGGTTGGATGCAGCAATAAGTTCCTTTTTTTCTTCCTTGCTCGTGGAATACACTTTCAGCTTTTGCTTTCCAGTCAACTTCAAAAATTTAAATACATTAGATTGCTAAACCTTTCCTCTTTCTACTTTATCTTATCATTCATATATATATATATATATATATATATATATATATATATATATATATATATATTACCAATTTGTCACTGGTAGGGATAATTTCAAGAATTTAAATACATTTGATTGCTAAATCTTTCCTATTTCTTCTTCTTTATGTTATCATTCACACACACACACACACACACACAAATATATATATTACCAATTTTTGACTGGTAGGTAAAATTACAAGGAAGTTATTAACCCAGGGAGAGCTCAATGTAAACTACAGATAATAATAATAATAATAATAATAATAATAATAATAATAATAATAATAATAATAATAATCAAGAAGAAAACCTTAAAGATTCATTTCGGCTATAATTTATTTCGTGAATTTCTATATATTATATATATTTCTTCAGACCGAAATCTTTTAGTAAATGAACTCCATTTACCAAAACAATAAATACACATACGTCCAAATTATTTTATATATATATATATATATATATATATATATATATATATATATATATATATATATATTCACGCATGTTTAATTTATTAATCTGATCGACTTCTTAATGTTGATATTAAATTCATTAAGGATTTTTTTTTTAATTTTCCGAAGTACTTTCAATCTCATCGAAGGTCATCTTCGGGTTTGAGTTACTTAGACAAAAATCAATATAACTGATAATTATAACGTGTTCCTACGTGTTCATAATTATAACAGAGAGCGTTTCATGCGCATTTACAAAAAAATCACAGCTAAATTAAAAATTAATTAATAATTAAAATAACTAAAATAAAATTAAATAGACATAATATATACAAATTATTCCAACAAACATGCCTGAATGAATATATACTGCATATATATATATATATATATATATATATATATATATATATATATATATATATATATATATATGGTTAATGGTCAGAGTTGAATCAGACCAGGAAACAGTAGTATTAAAAAGTACTCAATACACACGCGAAAAATATAATAAAAATAAAAATAACATGTAAGCTTTTAACTTTCAAAAATCAGGAGGTCAGTTGAATTCGCTACCTTACGGTATTTCTTTTTTCTATCAAATGATCCCCTAACGGTTTTTTACTTTTTAAAACAAAAAACTAAACAACACTACATTATTGCTTTTCAAAAATAAATCAACAAACGCACGCCGTCAGATGTAAAAGGGAGGGGGATGTTGTGAAGAAGAAGAAGAAGAAGAAGAAGAAGAAGAAGAAGAAGAAGAAGAAGGAAAAGCAACTGTATTATAAATGTATCGATGCGAGGGGGTAAATTAATTTTTTTTTTTTCATCCTGCCTCATGCACTTTCTGATATGTAAGCCAGGACTTAAGACTACGGAGTTCTCCCCTTTACATCCAGATCCGTGTGTTAGTTATTTATTTTTGAAAACAATACTGTAGCGTTCTTTAGATTATTTTTAAAAAAATAAAAAACGCTATTCGATAAAAAAAAACAACCGAGGATATCGTAAGGTTGAAACTATGATAGCGAATTCAACTAGGCTCTTGATATATATATAAAGACATCCACAGAGAGATTGTTACACTGTATCACAGCTGATCGGTCTGGCTAGACGGCCGGTTGCCTTTAGCTAGTACCGAAACCCGACAGAATTGGCGTAAGTCGGAGGTTCTACCACTAATCCGTTGGCGCACGACAGGGATGTAGGTGAATTTAAGCGTATTTATTTTTAGATAAACACACTGACTGAGAGAACTAAATTCGATTTGACGAAGAGTCTATATTGTTTTCATTATTCAGAATAAGACAAAAATGAAGATATGGTGTCTAAATATATATATATATATATATATATATATATATATATATATATATATATATATATTATTTTCACTATTCAATGTAAGACAAGTTAATTTAAGAACCTGTAAATTTAAGGGGGATCGCAAACAAAATCATCAATAACAAAGTTTATTAACTCGAAATCAACACTAATAGAAAATTACTCTAAGTTTCACAGCACTCTCTGTTCTATAGATAAAAAATTAAGACAATGATTCTCAAATCGGAACCTTTTCTACTAATGTTTACCCAATGTAAGGCCCAAAAGCCACTCAAGTTATACGTTTACTGAATGAAGTGCGTGACATGAACGGAAGAGACGGAAAAATAGTATGGCATATTATGATATTTAGGATAGATAACCTTTGACCCATGACTTGGAGAGTTTAAAATCAAAGTGTTCGCAAAGGACCATATCTGGTGTCTGAACTGCTACTCTTGGGAAGGACATTTTTACAGTGGAACGACCTTCTTAACAGATGAATATGGCGGGGGATGAGGTCGATTCTCTTATGTGGAGGTAGAAAGTCTGGTCTTGGCTTTAAAGGATTGAAATGGTGTCAAGAAAGAAGGAATCTCATGGAAGTATCTATAGACTTGTCTTTAATAATAGGATATGAAACAAATAACCCTTTATGAGGCAACGTAAAAAACTTTTGAATACTCTCAAGGCGGGAAAGTGAGGTTTGGGCAGCTCCAGCCCTGACATAGCAGCAATGTTCCATTTTGGGTTTAATCTGACCCTTGTAAACCTAAAGAATAGCAGAAAGAGTGGGTTCTCGGACATTAGGCCGACGGACATTTAACCGAATGGACATTTAGCCGAAAATGTAGTGGCGTATTTAAATGTATATCACACCCTTTCCTATATATATATTTATATTTATATTTATTTACTCTATTGATTTATAATTTTTTGTTAAATTTTTTTTTGACAGGCTTTTTTAAAAAATATTTTGTATATATTATATTTTACTTCAAATATTACTGTAAGATGATAAATATTTTGAGAAAAAACACATTTTACTACAGCAAAAATCTTAAGCTTTTACGACATGAAAGATTTTTCAATTTCACCTTCAATGATCATTATCTTAAAGGCATGAACTAGAATTTATCTTAATTTTAAATACGAATTTAAATAATTATCTGCTACTTTTTACCTAAATACACTCAAATATTTAAAAGAAACAAAATAATTACAATAAACAAAGAAAACTTTTAACTTTAAATTTAGATTTAGTCATTTAATCACTTTAAATTCAGTGGTAATTATTAGTCCTATTCTACCTTATTATACTGCTAATTAAAATACTTAAAGTATTGCTTGTTACTATTTTTACTTTTTGTGAAATGCCTGTCGGCCAAATGTCCGGCCACGGAAGTAGTCACGTACTTTTTGGAGCCGTGCAGTGAGCCGACCATCGTATCTTGTATATAACTTCCACTTTGCTGTGAACTTGAGTCCCAATTGATGTACGAAGCAAGAATCCGCATTGAGATTGCAACAGTTGAAGGTGTTTGGAAAAAAAAAAAACTGTAGCCGGTTCTTTAGAAGTTCAGAGAGAAAATTTCCAAATTCCAGGTAGAAATCAAGAATAGATTCCAGACATTGTGGAAATGATGAAAATAGAACATAGGACATAAATAACTAAAGAAGTACCTGGCGACACGAACGGACAAATCGATAACAAAGGGGAAGTAACTCAAAGAAAATGCTTCAACTAATGAAAAATGTTCTCTTAGGATTCCCGACACTTTTTGGTTTATAGCTAATGACATTAAAATGAGAAATAAAAAAAAACTGAAGATTTCTGGTGAATTTTATTCAAATTAAATTAGAAAATGCGTTATTTTTTTACTTACTTTTGTACTGGGTCTAAATATGGCACGGATTCTCCAGTTAAGTGGGGGTCTTTTCTTGCATTTAGAACATGAGGAGATGAGGTTGATTTGACGACGTGGAAGTGGTAAAATATACACTATCTGTACAGGTTAAAGCTGATGGATTTCATCCGAACACTTGCCATGGAAATAGCGATTGAGTAACAACATGTTTGCAACATTGCCTCTGCGAGAAAGAGGTTGAGAACTGGGACAATAAGTCTTCCGCCACAAGACCGCGTAAACGCTCTTTCAAGGCTGAAAGACCGAATAGCCCCAGACCAAATATGGCATCGATTATCCATTTTTGTAACCTCATCTGACTCTTTTAAAGTTAAAACATTGCACAAGGAGATAGGTACTTGCTGGAGCGGTAGAATGAGCCGGCAATATTTACTGTTTATTTAGCAATGGATTGTGTATACGAGTTCCACTTAAGGTCTAGAGCAGTGGTTGTCGACTGGTGTGCCGTAAGAGGATCGTAAGTTTGCCGCAGAAATATTTAAAGGTCATTAATTATTTTCGAATGAAGTCCAAATCACAATAAGTGTGCATATTAAAATTAGAATATCAAAATTAGAAATTGATTATACGAAAATAAATTTATAGGAATAAATAAACGTATATATCATACAACCTTATGCAAATTAATTATACAGGAAAATGAGGAGGGCCATGTTCGCCTACACCCTTGTGCAAATTAATTGAAACAAAACGAATAATTTCGTTATTATTTACTTTTTTTGTATTTTTCCAATGAAACATGGCCCAGTGCACATGTTAGTACTTCATATGGCCATTCCACAAAGTCGTTCCTTACAGATTGACCATAGATTTTCAATTGGATTTAAATCAGGAGAGTTCCTCCGCCACTCTATAGTAATTTGATTTGCTCACTGGTAAGACTTGTCAGTGTGTTCGTGCAGTGTTACAATATTTGGAGTAACGTCCATCGCAGACAATGGCCGTAGGACAACTAATCGACAGTCGAGACAATAGTGCCTGGGCGTGATGAAAATCTGATGCAGTCGCGGATGACACAATATTTTTCAAGGGCAAGCAAATTTTATCATACACCCCGAAAACAGATTCATATAACTGCACACCACTGCAAATGACGTAATCTGAGGTAAAAATAGAAATCGATTCCACCAATGGCTCGAGTGGCTCTAAAAACTGACTGTATGGTGAAAGAAAAGAAACTAATGCGGTTGTTTCAATTAATTTGCACAAGGGTGTAGGTGATCATGGCCCTCCCCATCTTCCTGTATAATTAATTTACACAAGGGTGTATGTAAAGTGGGTTGTACGAAAAGAGGATACGAGACGCGCCCATAAATGGCGCGATTTGGCAAAGACTTTTCGACGAACACCGATATATGTCGAAATCGCCCGAAGTTGATTTCGAGAAGGTCTCACCAGTCTATCCCTGAAGTACTGAAGACGTGTAGTTTTTTAGTGGACGTATGTTTTGAAGAAGCAACAATTAGAAGTCGAAGCTTGTGATTATAATAATGTAATCCGGGCCGGGCCGGAGATGTTTAATTTAAGGTTCAAATTTGGCGTGAGATAAAAAGAAAATGGTTGAAAAAAACATTAGTGTGAAGTCAGAACGTTGCAGTCATGGAGGCGCATTGAAATCGCAAAGCGTTCATGAAAACTTAAGCTCGAATCGGTATTGATGAAAGTCTATTACCCGGCTCGTCAGAAATGCGAATTCCAGGTAGAAATCCAAAATAGATTCCAGACATTGTAGAAATTGTGGAAATAAAAGAGAGGCCATAAATAACTAAAGAACCAGCAGGCGACACGAACTGACAAATCGATAAGAAAGGGAGGTAACTCAAAGACAATGCAAACTAATTAATATTTTTCTCCTAGGTTTCTCGACACTTTTTCGTTTATAACTAAAAAAGTAAAAAAAAAAAAAATGAAGAATTCTGACGAATTTTATTAAAATTAAATTAGAAAAAGTTTTACTTTTTGACTGACTTTTGTACTAAGCTTAGATGACTCTACGATAAATTCAAACATCTAAAAAATTGTATTTCATCAATATATCTGATGGATGGGTTAAGATTGCTTGCTTTCAAATTAGCATTCGGAAAATCTCGTTCTCACTTGCCGATGAATACCGATCACTAGATTTTACGTAATTTAATTTTTTTTATTCACATGATGGGTTTTATTATTATTATTATTATTATTATTATTATTATTATTATTATTATTATTATTTGTGTATGTCATGTTTCCTGTTCTGTATCCCGTAAAGCCAGGTCCAAAAAATGGTCCTTAGGCCCTATAGAAGAATTGCCATTTAACTGATAGCACTTTTCTGTGTATATGTGATGTTCCTACTAAAGCGATCTTCTGGGCAACTTATATTTTGATGTTACCTGTGACACTGCTATTAAAATTGTCCATTCCTTTTCTGACGAGGCCCACAGCTCCAATTACTATTGATACAGTCCCAATCTTCATTCCCCACATCCTGTTAATCTCGATCTCCAGGTCCTTGTATTTGGACAACTTCTCGATAATTTTTATGGGGGTGTTTCTCTCAGATGGTACCGCTATGTTAATAAGCATAAACTTCCTGAATTTCTTGTATAATATTAGGTCTGTTAGCTTTTATTGCCCTGTTAGTTTGAATTGGCATGTCCCAGAGGATAGTTACATCGTTATTTTGGATAACTATGTTTGGTTGGTGGTCATGCCATCTCTCAGTGGTTTCGATTTTGTGTTTCTTGCATATCTTCCATTGCACATATATCGCTACCTTGTTACGTCTGTGAGTATATTCATTTTTTGATAGTTCCGGATATCGTGAGATAAAATGGTCGACAGTTTCATCATATTTTCCGCAGATCCTGCATTTCGGGTTAGTTCTATCCTTGATGATAGGATCTGGTTGCTTCTGTCTCAGCTTTCAATCCGGTGTTCCTCAGGCACTGATGTGTTTTTTGTTGATCCACATCTGCGTCTTTCGTTCTTTTTAGATATTTTCCACGTATCCTCTTCTCCTCCCAGTTATTTTTTATTTATTTAGTTTTGTATTTTCATGTCGTCAAGTTGTTTTGCTTTCGATTTTACTCGTTTAGCGTAGATGATATTCGGTTAGATGTTTGTTTTCGTTCATAGGATTTCAGGTATAGTAAGCTGATTCTTGAAGTGTGCAGCTTCTTTCTCGATGAAGTAGATTTGCTGTTTTACTAATTGTAGAAGAGGCTCATCGGTTTTTGTGAGCTTCAAATCCGATTGTTGTAGTTTTATATTTAGTTTAATTTGGATTAAACTTCGCTCTCCTATCAACATCTGATTTCACTAAACATTTTTCATTTATTATTATTATTATTATTATTATTATTATTATTAATGAATGAATGAATGAATTAATTAATGAGTCAGTCGAGAGAACAATGCGTCAAAAAGTGACACAGATGCAAATATATTATTATTATTATTATTATTAGAAAAATTGTTCAAAATTCTTTCCCTGACCTTGTGGGTGGTGAATTATTTTCCAATGAGCAACCCATTTCCCACAGACGAAATGTCGTTATGATCGTGCAGATTTGAAGGCGAAACACATGCCTTAGTTCCACTAGTTCAGGCCATCAAAACTAGGGCCCATCATACCGCATCCCCTTAGGTCGACTCTCCCCAATCCCATTTGTATTTTATTGGTAAGGGAGGAATTCCCACACCAACCGCTACTTGCCCAGAACAATTATATTGTGGAACAGACTCCCAAAAGACTATATTGTGGAACAGACTTCCAATTATATTGTGGAACAGACTTCCCATAACAGCAATATTCATCTTATTAAAAAGTAGAAAACAAGTCCAACTGTCCAAATATATTTATAAATGATTTTGACCAACACAAAACAAATTTAATTCACAAAGATTTTAGAATTTATTCATCTCAGATGACCAAAACAAATAACTTGCCTTCTCTAATGTGAAGGGTGATACTGAGATTTGGACTGCAGTATGTAGGCTAGATCTGGTTCAAAGGCAGGGATTTTAACAGTAAGAAGATATTAGCTTCTAAAAGAATTACAATTTAACATGGTATAAAAACACAGTATTTCCTACCATATAACATACACCAGGGATGTCGAAACTTTTTTCAAAGAAGGCCAGATTTGATGAAGTGAATGTATGTGAGGGTCAACCATTCTGCTTGGCATTCTTTGAACCATTAAAATTAAATCCAAATTAACTATGGCAAATGTCAAATTTTCATTTTTTCACATGGATGACAAATAAATTTAAACAGGTCTTACCAAAATCACTCAGCCTCTCATATTTGAAGTCCATATAAGATGAAGTAAAATATGTCTGAGAAAAAAGAACATCCAGGAAGCTATATCTCAGGTTAATCTTAAACATTACATAATATTGTCTGTAAACTTTTAAGTTAAAACCATATGAATATGAACATAACACCAACATTCATCTTATTAAAAGGTAGAAAATAAAGTGACACAAGTATCCAAATATATTTATAAATGATTTTGACCAACACAAAACAAATTTAATTCACAAAGATTTTAGAATTTATTCATCTCAGATGACCAAAACAAATAAATTTCCTGCACTAATGTGAAGGGTGATACTGAAATCTGGACTGCAGTATGTAGGCCAGGTCTGGTTCAAAGGCAGGGATTTTAGACAATAACTGGAAAAGGCCAGGGTCAGGGTCACACTGCTAGAGGGCAGCCACACAGTACGACTGCTATCTTTTGGTAAAACATCATATTGCATTTCTAAGGTGTGTACATTACATATTCTGATTGACAATACCGGCAGGCCGTATGTGATACATTCTATGACAAAGATGGGGGCCATATGGAATTTTACCGTGGGCCTTAACTGCCCCCCGGGCCTGAATATAGACATTACCGGTGAAGACTAAACTGGGCAACAGATCTAGGATGGCATAACTCTGAAATCAAAAGCGTGTAGAAGTAAACGAGAAAATAATACATTGTCTTTCTTCCTTAACCCTTATGTATGGTATCTAATTTAAAGTATAGGGCACCCTGTGAGGATCGAATTCACTACTCAGTTGTTTAGGATTGGGTTTCCAGTTCCTTCTAAAGTCTACTTCTCTGTACTTCTAACGCTTGTCCTTTCCTACGCTAATATAACTCCACACAGTAAAACTCTACCTTGAGTGGCTCTTGGTGCTTGTATTGGGTGAATATGAGTAAAAACAAAATTGTTCCAGTTCAACATGTTTGCTAAACATTGCACCACGTTTAAGTGCCCTTAATGATTTTCTAAACGTAGCTTAGATGTGGCATAAGGCCGAAGGTGTGGAGCATCCAATAAGGAGCGAACACAGAGGCTTGTCACCGGTTACTCCCCGTTGAAGTGCCCATGATGTGGCATTAGTTCGAAAGTGTGGCGCATCCAGTGAAGATAAAAGTCACTACCACTGAGACTTGTTAAACATTACACCACGTTGAGGTCGCTTATATGGGAGATATTTCTGCCTCACCTTGTATATGTAATAAAAAGTGAATAAAAGCAACAAAGATATCAGGAAGTCTCTTATACCCCCCCCCATATGTAGTGATGAAGCCAATTGAAATAAATGATTTCCTAAGCGTAGCTTAGATGTGGCACAAGGTTGAATTTTTGCGACTCTCTGTGAGGATCGAACTGACTACTCAATCGTAATTTCTGTCTATATCTCCGAGATAAGGTATTATGATTATTTACATTATTTACATTATTCGACTGTTATCCTCATTTTCATTTCCATATTCACAGCGTTTCGGCCGTTATACGCTCCGGCCTTCTTCAATATCTGTCTATATCTGTGAGATGAGATATTATGATTACTTGCATTCTTTACATTATTCGGAGTGTTATCCTCAGCTTCATTGCCATATTCACAGCGTTTCGGCCGTTGTACGCTCCGACCTTCTTCAATATCTGTCTATATCTCTAAGATGAGGCATTATGATTACTTGCATTATTTAAATTATTCCGACTGTTATCCTCATCTTCATTGTCATATTCACAACCATTGTACGCTCAGGCGTTCTTCAGGAAATTTTGAAGCAGACCGTTTATTTCATCCACCGGGGTAGAGTGTTCTAGTTTCACGAGCTATGCCTCTTCCAGATGTCTGCAGCAGTGATGAACCAAGAAACTTGAAGAGTTGAGTTAAAGGGAAATAACTGAGTCACCCGGAAGAGGAATGGCACGTGGAAGTGGAACAATCTAACCCGCTGGACAAAATAAAGGGTTCGATCGAAATTCTAATCACCTGAAAAAGTTCGGAGCGAATAACAACCGAAACGTTGGGAATATGGCAATGAAGATGAGGCTAACAGTCCGAACCAATATAAATAATAAGTCGTAATTGTTTTAGCGAGGCGAGGTTGCTAACCATTGCACCAGTCGTCCTACTGCAACTGTTATATCGTAACGGGTGGGAGCCGGCTTGATCCACCCTGGGTGAATTTCGAATTATCTCTTTCGGTTCGGGGTGGTTGAAATAATATTAAGCTCAATCCCGAGTCGGACTTTCAACCCATCGTGAGGGAGCTGAGTTTATTGCCGGGCGCCTGAGGCGTCCCCCAAAAGGGAAGTGCTCAGAGGACTTGGGAAAATTTTTCCACTGTCTTCCCGTTAAACCCATTTTAAACTCACCTTGTGTCACATTAAGTAACGACGTGGGCATATTGAAAAATAAGTCATGATAGAGAGAAATCATTATTTCAGCTCACTTGACGGTTGCTATTGCTACCATGTAAACCAATACTAGCTGGTATTCAAGATCATTGACAATTAAACCGGTTCCCCCATCAGGCTTTTCTGGTGAGAAGGGTGGTTAGACACACAACACGATTAAAATAAATAACATTTTGTAGGTTTTAGAAGAGATAACAAACAGAAAAAATATTAAGAGGTTCAAAAGATCGGAAATTCTGGTGAGTCACGTCATAAAGAAACAAGGTACACAGAAGAAAAGGGTCAGGCCATGTCTAGCCCAATAGGGTAGACTGGGTTCTATAGCTTTGATAACGGTGAACAGGGCGAAGGACATGTTTGACTAAAGTCAACGGCCAGGGCGTAGCGTTCAACGGCTTCGTGACAGTGACCAAAGCAGGACTTCAAGATGAGGTCAGATCTGGAGAGGGATGGGCTTCGACAGGTCTACTTCTCCAAGCGATGCCACGCTTGAATGAATAACGCTCCGGTTTTCTAACCCAGCTATGTAGGGGAAACTGGTCGGGTTTTCAGCGATGCTATAGCCACATCCGAGCATGGAACTGATGATGATGATGATGATGATGATGAATGCGGGAGTGGGGGGATTAATAATTGTGGCCGATTTCAAATGAAACGAAATCATTTGTTTGCAACGCGGTGTGTGACGAACTGGCAAAGTTTAAATGCGAAAAGGAAATGATTTTTCCATATTGTGCTTGCTGAACACGTTTTCGTAATTATTTCATCGTTGCCATGGTAGCTGCGCTGTAAGATTTTAATTAGCGTCCCATTAGCAATCATTGAAACTTTACTGCGGGAAATGGAGACACACTTTAATTTATTTATTTATTTATTTTAATTTTTCCTCCATGAAATAACAAATGAACACAAAGGCTCGTGAGAATAACGCGAGAAAAACGACAAAATGAAAACGTGGTTGAGAGATATTCGGAAAGGAAAAGAAAGAGGTGGTTTCCAGAGAGAGAGAGAGAGAGAGAGAAAGACAGAAAGAGAGGGAGATAGAAAGAGAGAGAAATGGAGAGAGGGAGAGTGAAGAAGAAGAAGAAGAAGAAGAAGAAGAAGAAGAAGAAGAAGAAGAATGATTTTGATAGGGAGAGGAAGAAGGATATCGGGAGAGGGTAAAGAAAAAAGCGTGACGGGTAGAGAAAAACATAGAGAGAATGGGGAACAGAAAGAAAGGGTGTACGGTTTAAGAGTGAGAGGGATGAAATAAATAAGTAGACAGACTCCCGAGAATAATGCGAGAAGAACGCTAAGGAATGTGTTATGAAAACGTGGTTGAGAAACATTCGTAAAGGAAAAGAAAGAGATGGTTTAAAGAGAGAGAGAGGGGGAGAGAAAAGAAGAAGAAGAAGAAGAAGAAGAAGAAAAAGAAGAAGAAGAAGATTTGGTTAGGGAGAGAAAGAGGTATATCGAGAGAGGAAAAAGAAAAAGAAAATCGTGGCAGGTAGAGAAAAACAGAGATAGAGAGAAAGGGGAAGAGGAAGAAAGGTTGTAGGGTTAGAGAGGGAGGGATGAAGGAGGAAGGATAGAAACAAGGAGATAAAAAGGAAGAGTACGGTGGTAGGGGTTGGAAGAGAGATAGAGAATGAAAGAAGAGGAGGAAGGAAGGTGACATAGAGATGAGATGGAGGAGAGAAGAGGAAGAAGACGGTGGCAGGAGATAGAGAAAAAAGGAAGTGGGAGAAAGTGTCAGCGAGAGAAGGAGGTGAAAAGGAGATTTTTAGAGACAAGAAGAATAGGAAGGGTGGCAAAAGTCGAAAAAGAATTAGACTGAGAGAGAAAGAGGAGACAGGGTGGTAGGAAGAGGGCGAGAGAAGAGCAAGAAGAGAAAATAACAAGGAAAGAGAGAGAGACAGAGAGAGACAGAGAAGAAAGGGGGGAATTGGAAGAAGATCTGTACGAAGAGGAAGGAAAATATAGATGTCGTGAGGAACATGAAAGAGGATAACAGGGAGAGAAAGAGTGAGATAAAGAGAGAAATAAAATAAGAGATAAGACGACGAACGAGAGAGTGGGGAGAGAAAGACATAGGGGGAAATATAAGTAGGCGGGTGATAGAGAGAGGAAGAAAGACAGAGCGAGAAAGAAAAGAATAGGAAAAAGAAAGGCATGGTGTGTGTGTGTGAGAGAGAGAGAGAGAGAGAGATAGAGAGAAAGAGATAGAGAGATAGCGGGGGAAGTGCAGAAAAAGAAAGCGTTAAAGAAAGAAAGAAAGAAAGAAGGGGAGAAAAGTAGAAAAAGACAGGTAAGGTGAGAAAGAGAGAAATAGCGAGGGAGAAAGAAAGAAAGAAAGAAAGAAAGAAAGAAAGAAAGAAAGAAAGAAAGAAAGAAAGAAGTAAAAGTAGAAAATTGAGAGTAACAGGGAGAGAAAGTGGGGGAGATAGAGAAGACATCGAACGAGGTGACAGGGAGAGAAAGACAGAGATAGAGATGAGAGGTCGATGAATATAGGAAGGTGGATGGTGGGGAGTGGAAGAAAGACAGAGGCAGAGAGAAAAGAAGAGGAAAAAGACATGCAGAGTGAGAAAGTCAGAGATATCGGTGGAGTAGATATAAAGGCTTCAAGGGGAGAGAGAAAAAAAGAAAGAAAGAAAAATGAAAGAAAGAAAGATATGGAGGAAGAAAGGGAGAAGTAGAAAATTGAGAGTAGCAGGGAGAGAAGGTGAAGGAGGTAAAAAAAGACGAATGAGGAGGCGGGGAAGAGAAAGACATGGCTAGAGACGAGAAGGAGAGAAATATAGAAAGAAAGACATACATAGTAAGAAAAGAATAGGAAAAAGGTGAGAGAGAGTAAGAGCGCGAGTGAGAAAAAAAAGACGAGTGACAAGGTAATAAAGGAAGAAATAAAGAGAGAGGGAGAGAAATATAAGAATGAGGGGAGTGAGAGAAAGAGAGATAGCGACGACGATACAAACGTGGTTGAAATATATATATATATATATATATATATATATATACATATTTATTTATTTAAATATATATATATTTATTTATTTATTTATTTAATATATATATATATATATATATATATATATATATATATATATATATATATATATATATATATATATATATATATGCAAATACAGACGAGAAGGAGGGAATGAGTGTAGGAGAAAGAGAGTGGAAGTGCGAGGCTTGCAAAGTAGAAGAATTAGTTGTAATTCTCCGAAGGAAATGCACGTCTCCCTTTTCTTTTCTTTTGTTATACTATACAAGGCCCAAGGGCTACTCGAAGTAGAGGGTTACGTTAGTATGCAGCTTATACGCAGAGGAGAGAAAGATAACGATTAACCCTAGACATAAACAAGTTAAGATTATAGTAAACGTGGAAACATCCTCTTCGGAGTCGTTTCCACAGGGCAGTACCTCGCGGAAAGAAGTTGTTTGAATCGAACATACTTCTCACCGATGAAATACGGAGGGAAGGTGGGTGATTTGCTTCTGTTTGAGTGTCATGGCGGGACTTTTCCGTGAAGGTTAGACCTGGCAAAACCAAGGAATGCACTTCGTCCGAGCACTTTACGTGAACGTAGTGAGAGAGCAGTGAGAGACTCGCTAAATCCCGCCTGGGAGAGAAAGAAGTTAGAGAATAGAAAGGAGTAGAGACGCTGTTGAACTCTAGCAAGACTGGAAAATGATGTTTGTTTTGTTTTACGCCATATCAACCTCAATGGGTCATTTAATGCCGACAACTTTCTTTTTCCTGGTAATATTTTGTTTTGTCAAAAATCTATTTCTGGTAATATTTTTTCCTCAAAAATATAGAGCTGGTAATATTATTTTAAAAATATATTACTGGTAATATTTTCTTTTTTTCATAAAGCGTATTGCTGGTAATAGTTTTTTTTTTTAAATTTGTTTCTTGTAATATTTTTTTTTCTGGTATTAAAATCTGTTTTTAGACTTTCATAATGCCTTTTACCTCAGTTTCGGGGTTAACTATTTGCCCATAGCTGGCACCCTAATTGGTGCTATCACCCCGGGTCAGGATGGACCTGGAAACACCAGCAATTAAGATGTGGTTCCACGCTCCCCAAAGCCTCCTGATCAGAGGCCTTCCTGTTGGACGTAGTTTATCGTCTTACCCTGGACTCAGATGTAGTTTCTCGTCTTACCCGGCACGCGGATGTAGTTTATCGTCATACCCAGGACAGGGAAAAGGATGACGGGACCGCTCCTGCCCAAATAAAATAAAGGTACACAATTTTTAGTCTGATCTGGCTCTTGTAAAGGTAAAGGATAACATGAGGGTTCAGGTACTTACTGGAGTTGTACAGAGAACCGGCCATTTTTCCCGCATCTTTAGCAATTCACGACTAAAACCCTAACCCTGCTCAGCACAGGGGTGAGATTCAAATTCCAACCTAGAAGCTTCTTTACCCGAATCGCTGCTTTATGGAGCCGACTCCCAAGAGGTTACAATATTGACCTATTCTTGTCTTCAGTTAGATTCCCCACACATCCCCATAAACTGTACGTACGAGTTCCACTTGAGATCCAGTGTGTGTTTAAAGCCCACTTTCGTATTTTAAAAGAAATTATGGGAAGGTTGGAAAAATAGAACAATAGAGAAAGATTCAATAATTCTTTATTAATAATAAAAGAATATTCTTTTTGCATTGAATACTTTCTCAGCTTGAGCAGGATATTCATCCTCTCAATGATTCCATAGGTTATATTTTGAAAGCATCATTTGTAAAAGATGTTAGGTAGGGGAGAAATGTCTCCATTTATTTATTATTTATGCCTCTTGATTATTTGGGGACCATAGGGCTGCAACAGCACATCTCCCACGGACCCATGTTGTTTGAATATACCGTTGCGGTTTCTGTAACAAACTAGTTTTTAAGTGAGTAGGTTTTTAGCAAAATGCACAGCCCCCAGCATGGAAGACCAGTGTGTGTCTTTCGTCTGACTACTACCCGACAGACCTGTTCAGTTTGGTTGGACCCGCTGAGGGCCAAACATCCCCATGCACATATCTTTTGGGGTCGTTGAAGCACGCAAGCCGTCCTACCACAACAAGGTGACACACCATCAGGACAGCGTCTCCATAGTTTTCATAAATACTGATTCCCCAGGAGTATCAGAGATTTTGAAAATCATCGAATATGCAAAGTTCACTCAGAAAGAGAACAGCTTCCATAAATGACAAAAATCCAATAAACACACGGTGCAAAAATATAACGCTGCATTGCAAACATTGTTAACGAACAGATCACTGGAAAACCGCACCCGTCCTGGCTATGACGATAAACTACATCCGGCAGCAAGGCCTTTGACCTGAAAGTTTTGAGGAGCATGGAACCACCTCTTAATTGCTGGTGTTCCCACGTCCACGCTGACGCGAGGTGGTAGCACCTGTTAGGGTCCCAGCTATGGACAAATAGTTAACCCCGTTCAAAACTGGTCAAAACACTATGAAAGTATAAAAATAGGTTTTAATACCAGCAGTACTTTTTGGGAAAAAAATTACTAGCTATGCATTTTTGGAGAAAAAAAATTACCAGCATTACATTTTTGGGAAAAATAGTTACCAGCAATAAAAAAAAACAAATAAATAACGCATGTTCTTTTCGTACAGGGATGCAGTTTTTTTTTCTTTTTTATGTAATGATGTTCACTCTGTACAAGACCCAAGGGCCACTTGAGGTAGAGGGTTACAGAGTACGACACAAAGTTTACGGGGATATGTGGGGTAGAAAACTGATAACTGTTGACTTGAAAAGGTCAATATTGTAATGATCGGGGAGCAACCTCTTGGTGGAACCGGTTCTATATCGTACCGTAGTCCACGGTAGTGCTTCTTGATGCTTTGATGAAGTGAACCATTACGGAGGTACCCCGGACGATTCAGTCCAGGTTGTTGATGCATGCATCTCCTGTAGGTGTGACTGATTTCTAAGCATAGAAACAACTAAATTGAACCAAAAATTCAAACTGAATCTCACAGAAACAAAAATAGATGTCAGGTTCGCAACCTCCTACACCAATGTGAGAGGGTCTACGTCCCAACGTTCCAGAGGTGGGACTCCGTTTTCTTGATGCCAAGTACATGACCCCCTATTCATGGCTGAAAATGATATTGATACCTCTATCTCAATACAAAACTCACAATCCCGTATTAACCGCTCCTAATAAGTTGGACACCGTCTGTGAGAAAAAGAACACCATGTCACAATTCAACCTACCAGAAATTTGGAAATGGCATAATGAACGGCTTGGCATTTCAGAGTGTTTATGTGTCAATCGGATGACAAGGCAGAGGATTCAGAAAGAGTTTGATGATATATCCAGTTAACATCATGGTGTTTGAGGTAATCGCTAATGATGGCAACGTTATGTTTTGATTCATCTTCCTACAGGGCCACATACTTAACACGCAGTTCTACATCGAGTGCCATGAAGAGATACTGCTACCCTGGTCAAGCAAGTGACTTCTAGAAGACATTATATCTGGCAACAGGACTCTGCATCATGGCATACAAACAGGAGAACCAAGTCATGCTTGTCAGATAATTTCGGCGACCACATCACCCCTTACATCTGGCCACCTAACTTCCAAGACTACAACACCCTTGATTATTATCATTTGTGGGGGACACAGTTTAGCGAAAGACCAACAAAACTATTTGTAACATCAAATATGAACTGAAATCAAGGATTATAGTAGCATACACCGTGCTAATCAAGGAGACCGCCTAGTAGAGTTGAAGAAGATATCGAAGTCGTGCTGAGGTCGTGGTTGAAGCTAGTGGCGATTTTATTTAATAAAGTTACTCTTTAGTATTTCAAGATATTTTTGTGTAATTTTGGTAAATATATCTGTTAAAATGAGATGTCAGTGTTATTTTTATTTTTGCGTAAGTTAGACGACAATTTATCCATCGCATCCTACACTGAGGACTGGTTTCCATGTGCCAGAGACCAAAAAGAGAAAGAAAAAAAAGTCTGATATCCCGTATGTCTTTCCGTGTGACATTTATTCACCGCAACGCGCGTTCATTTCCACTGTATCGGCCTCATGATGATGACACAGTAATGTTCGAACGACCATCTGGGACTCATTTAGCTGTTATATTTCTGGTGACTTCAGTATCCACTCGAACAAAACCGACAAAGAAGGCAGATACTGCAGAGACTTCTCGGTCGCCTCCAACTTAACGCAGGTCATGGAAGAACCCGCCCGCATTCCGGTGGCAGAAAGATACGAGGCGTATCTCCTTGAATTCTTTCTCACATTCTTCCCTAAAAAAAAAAAAAAATGCTTCGCTGAAGTTTTAATTGCACTTAAAATCATTCACTACCCAGTGTCTAATTTGATGCCAAAGAAAAGGCACCCCTTGATGTCCTGTTCCATAGAACAAGTTTCGGTACACGAAAGCCGATTTGGACAGCTTTATATCTTACATGACGGAAGCTTTTCTTTCAGTCTTCATCAAACATACTTCCTCCAGAAATCCTGCCTTCGTCTCGGGATGGATCTTTTCTGGAGTGGAAGGTATTATGAGCTAGAAAAATTCCAACACACACGGAACAGCCAGACTTCGTTTACCCCTAAATGGCCTGCAACCATAGATCACCGTAACCACTAGTATGATATCTATCACGGGGAACGGTGGAGTAGGAGACTTGCAGCATTCGGAACTATCTGTAATCATTGCAAGAGTCTTCTATAAAATGCGAAGTGCCGCTATAGTCAAGCAGTCCAGGCGAAGGTTGAAAGAAAACAACTTAGGTCCCGTAATTTCTGGAAAATCTCCAACCACATTCCCAATAGAGACGAAGGACGAAGCGCTTACTATAATAAATAGTTGTGGGATCATCTCATCCTCGTCGTCTGATGAAGCAAAGCTTTTCGCTACGATCTTTGTCTCTAACTCCATCTTAGATGACAAACAACATCCACTTCCCGACTCTTTACATTCACATAAGACAAATTTAGTAATTTTCTTTTTATTATCGTCAAGAAAGTCTCCAAACTTATTAAACGTCTTCTTCCTAAAAAGGCTAGAGGTCCAGATAAAGTGCCAGTGAGGCTTTTGAAAGAGAATTAACCCAGAGTTATCTCAGTTTTTAGCAAAATTGTTTATTATGTTATTATTTGAAAGAGAAATCCTCCCCTTTGAAAAGTGTCAAGTACATGACTTGTCTTCAAAAACTATTTAACCGCTGCTTGAAAAAGAAGACCTTCCTTTTAAAAGGTGTCAAGTGGATGACTTGTTTTCAAAAAACTATTTAACCGCTGCTTGAAAGAGAAATCCTTTCGTTTGACTTCTTTTCAAGAATCCGTGTGAGCGATGATCCCTGTCATAATACAGACCCAGCACCTTCCTCAGTTTCATCAGATGGTTGTTTATTACCTCGATAGAGACAATCTCTTCGGTGACAAAGGGCCTGGTACTCTGCTTATATTCTGTCAGAATCAATAAAGAACGATCGCATTAGATATTTCAAAGGCCTTTGTCAAGGTGCGACAGAAAGGGTTACTGCACAAGAAATTGAATCGTTGAAAGAATCTTCTCAATTATAAAGTCCATTAGAACGGGAGAAGGATGAGACTCAAACTAAAATAGATTTGAAGATGAATCAAACGACATTAGGGCAGAGTTTCTTGTGATATAATGGAATATGCATTTACCTGAGTTCCCCCCTGACTGGAATATGATTGGCTGGTGTCAGTCATAAATACAGACGGACGTATAGGTACCACAGAGTCTAAGTCTATGATGCCGCCCATTGGACTACGCCATTGGCTATTCTATTGGTCTACACCTATTACCTGCGACTACGGCGAGTACCAGTCGATTACTGCTACCGTGTAGTACTTGGTTATAGTAGCCAAACCCACTTAGCTACTTCGATTAAATATATCCCTTAAAAGACAAAATCGCATCATTCAAATAATCAACAAAGTAATCCGCATAAAAATGCCAGAAAGAGACCATCTTCCAAAAATTCATATGAAAAAATTCAATAAACACAGTGTGCAAACATATAACGCTGCATTGCAAACATTGTTAACGAACAGACTACTAGAAAACTCCACCTGTCCTGGTTATGACGATAAACTACACCCGGCAGCAAGGCCTTTGATCTAGAGGTTTTGAGGAGCATGGAACTACCTCTTAAACGCTGATGTTCCAAGGTCTACCCTGACCCGGGATTGTAACATCTTTTAGGGTTCCCATATATGGGCAAATAGTTAATTCCGATCAAAATTAGTCAAAACACTATGAGAGTATAAAAATAGGTTTTCATACCAGCAGTACTTTTTGGAAAATTTTTACCAGCTATACATTTTTGAAAAAAAATACCAGCAATACATTTTAAAAAAAAAATTTGACCAGCAATAAAAGATTGTCGGCATTAAATAACCCATTGAGGTTTATATGCCGTAAAACAAAACAAGCCAAACCAATATATACTGAGATAGTACCAGCAATAAAAATCTTGTTGGCATTGAATAACATTGAGGTTGATATGCCGTAAAAATAAACAAACCAAACGAAACTAAACTAGAAAACATCATAGAAGTAAATAATATCATATATGCAACAACATTTGCAGCTACTGAAAAATCATAGGTAGCAGACATCCAAGTTTCGCTTCTCGGTACGAGCCTTTACATAAATGATCTGCATAAGAGTATACCCCGATCATTTGTGAATATTTATTCTAATACAACGTTCAATGGATGCACGTACAAACCTCTAGTCAACCAGAGCTAAGTAGGTGATCTAGCTCTGATAGATCAAGGGGGAAAACTGGTTGGTCACATTCAATGCCTCGAAGGCCAAACTAGTGACGTTCCATCATCGTCGCTCAGACCTAGAACGTCACCGATTGCGATGAAGAGGTTTCCCTCGCGGGTTGGAATGATCCTGTGCCTTAAAAGACGATTGGAACTTAAATAGAACCCAGAGTCGAACTCGTACGTATGAATCCATTGCTAAGGATTCAGCGATGGATCATCAATATGGCTGTTTCCTTTAATGGGTCAATTAAGTATCTGACTACCTCTGATGCCCTCTAGCTTTACAGGAGACAGATCAGTCCTAATATGGAGTACTGCTGCATATATGGACAATGTGATTGTTTTCGGTGATTTTTTCACGTCCGCTGAAAGTCACTTATGAAATAAAACTATTTTTTGTACTGAAAGTAAGGACCTACGTACATCAATTTGTGTTTAAATTAAGTGGCGACAGAAGAATTATCGTTGAAATTTTAAAAGTTAAGGTCAAATATTAATGCAATACTTAAATGCAGGGATCAATTTTGAGTTCTTTTGTAGTTTATTGTTGCTATCACATCTATTCCTTTCTCTCTATTGTTTTGAAGGCCCAATCGAACGCCCATCGCCGGATCTAGCTTAAATGCCGCCCAAAACAGCGGCTTTTAAACGAATATATATATATATATATATATATATATATATATATATATATATATATATATATATATAGTAGTAGTAGTAATCTTATAAATATAAGAAATTTTACTCGTCCGGTAAACCTTCGGTGTCTTGATTTTGCGAATAAACAAACCAATACCAAAGGGGGAAAATGTATAAAAGAAGAAAGAACCAAGAACATGTACGTTAGCCGAAAATAATCGTCCAGCATGAAAGTCCAACGAAAAAACTGATACGAGTAAGCAAAATAACGAAATAAAGTGCTCTATACAGTAAGTAGAGCAGACCTAGTTAAACCAAGAGAGCCAGACAAACATACCAAGGTTTCACCTAAGCGGATCGTCAGAGAAGGCTGCCAGTAGAACATTAAATGACCCATGTCCTTTGTGCATACATGAGAAACTATACTGAATCAGAGAAATGAAATAGCTATTTTATCCCGTCATTGTCAAAAATTTTCCTTAAATGATATTTAAAAATTAAAATAAATTTAACCAGGTAATATACATACTTATATTTAATGTGAAAAAATAATTTTATATACTGTAAGTAATTCTATTACATTCACTTGTTTTATAATATATATATATATATATATATATATATATATATATATATATATATATATATATATATAAATAACAGTGAAAATATTTTAAAGTTGTATTTAAAATTGTAGTTAAAACGAATTCTAACCTAAACATCTTTTAAAATTGTAGTTAAATAAAACGTATTCTAACCTAAACACCACTCTCAAAGTACTACCGGCACTTAAATGAATCCAATAAAACACTTGCAGTAAAATGAAATTATGATGAAAAGCTAGAAGATGTTGGCCATTGAATGACCCATGTCCTTTGTAAATACATGAGAAACTAAAGTTTACTAAATCAGAGAAATGAATTAGCTATTTTTGCCGTAACTGTCATAAATTTTACTTAAATAATATTTAAATATAAAATTTTTAAACATTTTGACCTGGTAATATACATACTTATATTTGATATGAAAAAATAATTTTAATTACTGTAAGTAATTCTAATACATTTACTTCTTTTAAAAAGAAATATAGTCTATTAAAACTTACAGCGAAAATATTTTAAAGTTGTATTTAAAATTGTAGTTAAATAAAACGTATTCTAACCTAAACACCTCTCTCAAAGTACTACAAGCACTTAAAAGAATCCAATAAAACACCTACAGTAAAATGAAATTAATATGAAGAGCTAGATGTAAGCCATTGAATGACCCATGTCCTTTCTACTTACATGAGAAACTATATATTACTAGGTTTATAAAAAATAAAAGTTTACTAAATCAGAGAAATTAATTAGCTATTTTTGCCGTCATTGTCATAAATTTTACTTAAATAATATTTCAATAAAAATTTTAAAAAATTCTGACCTAGTAATATACATACTTGTACTTGATGTGAAAATAATTTTACATACTGTAAGTCATTCTAATACATTTAATTGTTTTAAAAAGAAATATAGTATATTAAAAAGTAAAAGTGAAAATATTTTTCAAATCGTAGTTAAATTAAACGTATTCTGACCTAACCCCCCCCCAAAAAAAATCTTTAAATATACAAATAGAAGAAAATGCCATAAGAGTTTTTGCCGTTAACAATAATTTTTTTTAAAAAATCCAGATGACATGCATTTAACGGATGTCAGATTTCATTGAAAAATACATTCCTACCCCTACCAAAACGTAACTAATAACTGATACAACAAAATACAGCGATAATGAACACGCAAACACCCCTTGTCTGGATGAATGGATTTCTCTGTATCCTTGGAAATGTGAATTATGATTTTTTGCTGTGCCTTTAAAAACAAGTAATTTTAAAAATAAGTTACTCCAAAATTCGCTTGAGGATGAAATGGAACTAATGTCTTTAATTTAATTTACTTACAAAATTAAATTCGAAGCTTTTAGCTTCCATTTTTGAAACATGGTTAGAACTGAGTAGCGAAAAAAACCATATTTTAAATCAATTAATTTATATTAATGCTCTGTAAATTTACATTGAGCACCATTTTGTAAAAATAAAAATATCTATAAGAACACTGGATTATATATCTTACTGTTCTTTCTTTTTACACACACACACACACACACACACATACATATATATATATATATATACATATATATATATATATATATATATATATATATATATATATATATATATTAAAGTGGATGGATTATTTCGGAGTGGAAGGCAGAGAAGTAATCCCGTTCTATCGATTAGCGGAGTGATAGTTCTATCGATAAATCTTCGTGACGCGGACAGATATGAAGATAGAAGACTTCTTTCCGTTCACGGTAAACAGGCTTTTAAATTTCGACGCCTCGATTCAACGACAAGGTCACCGCTGCCATTTCCGAGGGCAATGCGTGAATTGTCAACAATTCTTACGTCAGCGACCTTCCTTCCTACACGCAACATTCCAAAACGCTTCCAGCTGAAACGGACAAACGTCTCTGCTTTTCCGGCAAGTTGTTAGTAAGAGACTGGTTCAGATTAAACGTACGGTCGCCATTTGCTAAATCGCCATTGTTTTCACAACTTAACAACAGTAGCAGCAGCAGTAACAACAAAAGATTTTATAAATATTAGTGTCGACAGAAATGATTTCTTTTCATACAGATCTTTGCAACTGTCTGGCCTTCTATCCAGAGGACTGCCATCTTTACAGATTAATATTTTTATCTTTACACCTTCCTTAAAAAATATGGAATTGATGAAATCGATATTTTGATAATTTGTTAAACTTATTGTGTTTTAATATGTGAATCTTTAAATATTCTTCAACCATCCTTTGCGATGACAAAACTATACTTTCTATTTGAGGTCAGGAGTGAGCTTTAGCCTAAGTAGCAGTCCGAGGCAAAGATTTGGTTTATTTTGATTTACGGTATATCAATACCTCTGTGGGTTATTTAATACCGACAACATTTTTAGGGTACATTCATAAGAAAAGAAATTGTATTCTTTGTAAGAAATCAGTTTGCAGGTCAGGTTTTATTGATGTATTTTTGGTAAAGAGGGTTTTTGTTTGGTTTGGTTCACTTTGTTTTCCGGCATATCAACCTCAGTGGCTTATTTAATAACGACAAGAGATTTAGGATAGGTTTATAAAAATAAAATATGTATTCTTTTTAAGAAATAAGTTTGAAGATCATGTGTATTTTTGATAAAGAGTTTTTTTTGTTTTTAGTTTAGTGTGCTTTATTGTTTTACAGCATATCTACATTAATAGGTTATTTAATGCTGACAAGATTTTTAGGCTAGGTTCGTATGAATAGAAATGTATTCTTTGTAAGAAATCAGTTTGTATATCAGGTTTCATTAACGTATTTTTGTAAAGAGGGTTTTTGTCAAGAGTAAAATCTATTACTAGTAATGTTTTTCCCCAAAATGGATTGATTTACTATATATATAAAAAAAAAAACTATTTTTATACCTTCATAGTGTTTTGAGCTAAGTTTGGGGGTTAACTATTTTCCCATAGATGGAACACTAACAGGTGCCCCCCCCACCACTCCGGACAGGGTGGATCTGGAAAAAACTGCAATTAAAAGGTGGTTTCACGTTCCTAAAACCCTCTCGATCAGAGGCCCTTGCTGCCGGATGTATTAGGTTGGTGCAAAAATAATGACGTAATAATTCCGTTTTTGACGTATATTTTAAGGTCAAAAAACGACATTATTACGTCATTATTTTTGCACCAACCTAATATTTTATCGTTATAACCAGGATGACCTTTGAGTGTAATATCACCCGTCATTCTAAATACACTTTTCTAATTATTATCGTAATTAGAAATTAGAGGGAATAGTTCATTACTTAATAACTATCAAAAAGCGAACCCTCATTTTATGTGCTGTACAATATTATATTCATACGAGTTCATGTGATCATCATGTGATCACAATGCCAATATTTTAATTGATTCGTGTTTTGCGGTTTATCAACCATTTGCATGTTACTTAAAGCTAGATTATATTGTTTTTAGTTTGTAAGAATTTGTGGGGGGCATAATGGTTTAGTGATGCCAGTATTACTAATTATCACATACATAACTGGTTGGGGGAGAAAGGGTCGATTCATTACTTTGTTCAAGGGCATTTGCACTTAAGTGAATATAATGAACCCTAGACGAATTGAAACTCGGCTCTCAGATTAACCATTCCTTACCATAATCCATTACACCACCCGCACATTCCAAGCTTATAACACTTGCAGTCACCCATCTAGGTAGCTGACCAGCCTCAACGTTGCTTCGGTGATTGAACGGGAACTGGTGTTTTCAACGTGATATGATTGTAAACCAAATATAGATTTTTTTCCCAATTACTAGATAATACATATTAATGTTGGGGGATCATTTTATTACATAATAACAATAGAAAATTGACCCGTCACTTTGTATCCAGTAGAATCTTTATACAATTATAACGTATTTTATGTCCTTGCCATTAATAGATAATTTTCATATGAGAGTTTTTAATTATATTTTTGTTTCAATTGTTATACAATATGTATTAATTCTTGGGGGATCGCTTTATTACTTAATAACAATAGAAAATAGGTCCCCCTCTTTATGTCTGTGGTACTATATGCCAATAATACAAGGTGAACAAAAAGGTCCTTGTTTTTTTTCGTCATGTGGGTAGAAGTGGTCACTTATAAACAAATGAGTAACCTCACATTTTGAGGTATTGTTCTTGAAAAATGCAGGTACGTTGCGTACGCACTGGTCCTGAATGAAGGAGAACATAGGGGAGGACAAAAGGACCTCTAATCAGTGGTTAATTGGGGAAAGTAATGGCTTAGAAATAGAACTGCTTTCATTAAATTACCATAGAGAACTTTTTCTTCCTGCTACAAACATGGCTGAACCTCACCCCCAGTAGAGCAAATGTTTGTACCCACTAGCTGTCACGTTATATTAAATATATATTGAATCAACTGCTAGGTCTGCTGATAGGAAAGTTGCGTCAATCTGTCGTGCTAGACAATTTTTCTCTCCAGAATCCATCGTGCACATTTTTAAGGTATCCAAAAAAACGTCACTACGGTGTGTTTTTTTACGCCGTGTGGGAAGAAGTGATCATTGATATGCAAATGCGTGCGTCACGTTCCGTGAAAGGGATACGATGGGGCCATTGCTCTGGATCACATATCAGTAATAGCAGGAGAAGCAGCGAGGAAATATGTCGGTGTCGAAGCAGCTCGTATAGGCGTTGTCTGTTTTATGGCCTTAAGGTGAGCTCGTCCGCAGGTCACATCAAGACGCCGAATGCGTCAAGTCTTTGGGGATAATGCTGGGAACGCACCGCCATGGTTCCTGAAGTCCAGGCCGAGAG